>JBBPDC010000084.1:17822714-17846177 GCA_037974485.1 Hemigrammopetersius urotaenia | reverse complement strand
GAGAGTGTTTTAGCTTAACCACTTCCAGCTCATATATAAGATAGGCCGGTATGTACAGTCGTCGTCCCCCCCCCCACACACACACCACACACACTCCCCGAAGCCCCCCAACCACGCGCACACCCGTCGCTGTATCGATAGGTCCCCCAGTACGCGCGCGCCTCTCCACGCGCCCTCGTGTGAGGCGCGCGCCGCTGCGGTTCCCACGCGCGAGGAGCAGCCCTGCGGAGGCTCCGCTGGGAGGCATCGCTCCAGCCATCTGGACCCTGAAGAGGAGGAGGGGCGGCCGGCTGGAGGGTCGGGGGTGGTTAGCCATACCGTTACAGGTGCTTCAGCATGCTTCTAGTTCAGACAGAGGAGGGCAGTGGACACGAAGACTGGGAGAGAGAGAGGGAGAGAGAGAGAGAGAGAGAGGGAGGGAGAGAGGGAGAGACAGAAAGAGACAAGGAGAGAGAGAGAGAGAAAGAGAGAGAGAGAGAGAGAGAGAGAGAGAGAGGTGGCAGATGGCTTGTACCGAACCCCCTTCACTGACTGCACGTCCCCCGAGGGGGCTTCTACTGCTCTTTCACAATCAATGAAGAAACAAGAAAAAAAAAAAACGAAAGCAAAGAAAAGGAAGAATGAGAGAGAATGAGAGAGAGAGAGAGAGAGAGAGAGAGAATGAGGGAGAGAATGAGGGAGAGAGAGAAGAGAGGGAGAGAGAGTCATGCTGGTTGTTTATCGTTCTACTGAAGCCAGTCTTGTGGATCAGGGGGCTTGTTTGGTTTAATGGATATATATATATATATATGGTTATGTAAATGCATTGTGTATGTATGTTATTCATATTCAACACAGATGCCTCAGCAACTAACTATGAAATCACGCTTTATGTTCACATCCCATGCTGCTCTTTCACTCTTCCCTCTTTCCAGCCTTAAACCCACACAGTTACAGTTGTGTCTTCTCAACAGAAGCTGCTCCCAAAGCCCTCAGCCCTCACTGATATTATGATCCTCCTTAAAGAGACACACATTCACACAACTACACACACACACCTCAGCTGCCTTTTGTCTTCCATCTAATATGAGTTAAAGGAAGGGGTCCGTCTGAAATCATCCACTGGTACAAGGAAGACAGCAGTTGAAGAACCATAAATTATAAAAACATGTCAGATAAAGTGTTTGAGAATAAAATCAAGCTCCACTTTTGCCTCAAATCAAAAACATCCACAGGTGTTTGTGTCCTTCTTCCCACTATCAGAAGACAGCTCGACCCTGAGGGTCTGAAATGTATGTAGATGTTCATGAAGCTGTTACTGAGAAAAGAAAACAGACACAAAAGTAGAGCATTTGCACTAGAGCGACCAGACTGGACATCTGAGGTGTGGAGGAAGGTCTTCTGGACTGATGAGTGTAAATCTGAAAGTGAGAAAATGCAACTGAACTTTGGAGACACAGGAAACTGATCCCAGCAGATTCCAGCCAAAGAACTGAAACAAAGTTTTCTGCAAAGAAACTGTAATGAAGGCAAATACTCACTAAATTATTAAACAGAGATTTCTGCGTGAATTTCTGTATTTTTCTGTCATTGGGAAACGAATAGCTTGTATTTGGGGTTGGCAAGACAAACTTGGTGACAAAATACACAAGTATACTGACTGAAATCATTCTGTTCTGGAGATTATTTTACCACATCAGCATTGCTATGCAAAATTTAGGTTTTCGGAAAAGGTTGTAATATATTACTTATTATGAATAAACATGATCATGTTAGAAAAAGGCCAAATTAAGGACACTATCAGACGGATAATAAAGATAAATAGATCTGCATATTAAAGCTTTTTTTCTTTAAGCGCCTTTAATCAAAAAACAAAACAAACTAAAAATCTGGTCAAAAAATAAAACAAATGAAACAATAAACCTTAAAAGGCAGAGCTGTGGCCTGCTGCCACCAATGTATCATACTGAAAATGAACCAAAAATACTTTTAAAAGGGAATTCCAATGATTTTTTTTTATTTCAGGCTGGTCCTCCCTCTCCCCCATCACTCAGCCATAAAGGGCACCTGTTAACTAAGACAATTTCACAGATTTAGCAGTTGATGTTCTCCTCCAAGTGTGCTGAGCTGTTCAATGGCGTTTCACCAGCATCAGTTTTTAAAAGTGTGGTTGTGCTTTATATGAAGCACGTGTTACTCCTAGGGGGTGGAAATTGGCAACATCATTAATTTGAGAATAAAAATCTAATTTTGAGAAGTTTAATATGAAATGTTCCATTCTAGAGAAACTTTACAAGAACTGATGGGAGGGCTGAAGAGTTTGATGCCTCTAAAAGCTCCCCCACAGAAAATGATTACCTGAAGTGGTCGTGAATTTGCTGCCTGATGTGGGGGCATTCTTTTACAATAGCGCTGAGATAAAATTGTGGTCTAAAATATATTTTATAATTAATTCATGGTGGAGGAGTACATGCAGAAAGGATTGAATAGTTCTGGATGGATCACATTAACTCAGAAGGCACATGTAGGTTCTCTGGTGGGCTTGGATGGTAAATAAAATAGTTAAATTTGTGTCGTATATATTGAGACCCTTGGTTCCATTCACCACTACTGCGAAGAAATCCCCACGTTTCGACATTTGAAACCAAAACCACTCTGAGCGAATTTGTTCTCAAAAATAAAATTATGCAGAAATCTTGGATCATTCTGCTTTAAAATTCTGACATTGTTTGAATTATTTTAACTCTACAGAAAGTCAAGAAAGTAGGAACTTTGTAGAGTTCATTGAAGACCAGCTCGGAGTCCAACTGAGTAACATAATAGCATGAATTATGAAGGCATCTCAGTGTAACTGGACTTGAATGAAGAATGTTAACGAGAACTTGAAAAGTATGAAATGGTATTTTTTATACCCACACACCCATTCAGTCTTCTCGGTTGAGTTTACCAGCCTGATCGAGCCAAAGTCCTGACTCTCTCTCTCACTCCTGAAGCTGGTGATGTCAGAAAGTTTGGCATGGAAGGTTTGAGAAGCTCTGTGGGCATTTCTTAACACACTGACGCAATTTGCCTCGCTTGTGTTTGGGTTACTATGGACCGCAGGCAAGAGCTTTTGTGCAGAGGAAAATCACACTTAAATGAATGACCAAATTAAGTCCCCCCTCCACCACACACCCCCATACACAGATATTGGTGTTGCTGTATTTGTGAGGACTTCCATTGACTTCTGTACTGTTGTAGCCAAGCAGTGTCACACATCTAAATCTAATTATAACATTTAAAGCACTTTTGGCTCTTTTGTTTGTTGCCCCCCCCCCTCCAAAAAAAACCAAACTGTAATGGTTGTAAAAAAATTATGTTTTTGTCTTGCCACTAAACTGTTTTTCTATCATTATAAGGACATTTGGTCCTTACAAAGAACTAAACACAAACAAACACAGACACACACACGCGCGCGCGCTATTGTGTAATTTGTTCAGTAAAAAGCAGATAAGAGTTTAATAAATTCGCTTTTTTGTGTGTTCAGTTCCAAAAGGTGGGGGGTAACAAACAAACATAGTCCTGAGAAGAGAAAGATAAGAACACAGTTGGTTTGTGGGAGTTTTCTAGTGTGTGTGTGTGTGTGTGTGTGTGTGTGGTGGGGGTGCTCCTTTTTAGATCTCCTAATTGTGAGCGCGCGCTCCCGCGTTGCCTGTGTGCGCGCGCACCCCGTTTACATTGTGCAGGAGCAGGTGCTCCCCACATTACCATACAGCTGAGCTGTTACACACACACACACACTCTCTCTCTCTCTCTCTCTCTCTCTATCACACACACAATGGACAAGAGCCCTGGGGTTGGACACGCGAGCAGCTCTCTCTCTCTAACACACACACACACACACACACACAGACACTCACACACATTCACACAAACTCGCGCGCGCACACACGCTTCAGTCTCTATTCTCTGAGGAATCACACACGCGTATTATTGCGCGCGCGCGCACACACGCACACACACACACACACACAAACACACACACGCACACACCTACACACACACACACACGCTTCAGTCTCTTTTCTGTGAAGTTACGTTCACGCGCGCGCACACACACACACACACACAAAGGAAAAAAGAGTACAGAATTTGGCTAACTTTCTCTCTACGCCCCCCCACAAACACACACACACTAATGTTTATCACCATGGAACAGGGCTCATACTTCACTGCGTACACACTTTTTTCAGTCGAGTATCTAAAACGAGTCTCTCATATTAAAGCCAGTATATGAAAAGGTCTGGGTTTTGCATTTCTCCAAAAAATTAACTTGATGTTTATTTTGCCACTTATCGATCGCCTGTTGCCTCACAAATGCCCGACATGAGCTCCAGAACTTCATAGAGCCTTCTGTTTTCCTCTTTTTTCTGCCCCAGTGCTGGTTGGAGCTGGTTTTGTGGGGGGGGGGGTAAGAGAGCCCCATCAGAAAGGGAAGCGTGGGGCAGATTGGAAAAGGGGGGGGTGGTGGTAGTGGCTCATTAGCATATTAGTACCCTGGCATGTGGCAGGCCGTATAAAACTGGAGGCTGGAGGCCTCCCACCAGATCTACAGCACTGACACCCAGGAGCAGGACGTGGAGAAGCACAGAGAGCTTTTTCTTTTGGTGGACAGAACGAGAAGGAACTACAGCTTCACACACACACTTTCTCACACACTCAAGTTTCAAGCCTCGTTCCTGAACTTTCATTTGGGATCTTTTTTGTTTGGGAGGATTATCGTCCAAAGGGAATCAACAAGTCGCTCCATCAACTTTTTTTCCTTTTGGAGGAGATATTTATTTTTATTTTTGTCTTTTACTGGGCTGTTTTTGTTTACTCGCCTTCAAATGGGAACAACGTGGTTCAGCCCGAGTCGCTTTTGAGAGCAAAAAAAACTTTCGCCGCCCCCAACTCTTATTTATTTATTTATTTATTTATTTATTTATTATTTATTTCTCGGTCATGGGGCGCTTGCTGCTGCTGCTTTCCATCCTCTACATCTTGGCGAGTCAGGTAAGGCGCTTCTCTTTCCAGAAGTCTAGAGTGTTTTGGATAAAGTTGAGATGCGTTTTTCATTTATTGTACTTCGGTGCTTGCCATGTCAAGTGTATTGTCTGTAGGGGAACATGCTTCCAACAATTGTGGTCAGTTAAGACTGATCAGTCTATGAATGTGTCTCCATAATCTCATCCATCCACCTCTCTCTCCACAATCTCATCCATCCACCCATCCAATCATCCCTCTATCCATTCATCCACTCACATTTCCAACAACCTCTCCATCCAATCATCCACCCGTCCATCCATTCATCCATCCATTCATCCATTCAGGGTTTCTGCTCGGGCGTTTTCGAGCTCAAGCTTCAGGAGTTCCTCAACAAGAAGGGAGTCCAGGGCAACAGAAACTGCTGCAAGAGCGGCTCCCAGGCCTCGCCCTACCAGCAGTGCGAGTGTAAGACGTTTTTCCGCGTGTGTCTGAAGCACTACCAGCCCAACGCCTCGCCCGAGCCGCCCTGCACCTACGGCAGCGCCGTCACGCCCGTCCTGGGTTCCAACTCCTTCCAGGTGCCGGATACGCTACCGGACGGCTCCTTCAGCAACCCCATCAGGATCAACTTTGGCTTCACGTGGCCGGTGAGTTCCAACAACAACATTCACACAAACAAACAAACCAACAAATACCCAAGGAACATGCATAAGAGCATCCAAGCCCAACCCAAACCTAAAGACCAACACAAAACCCAAAACCCAACGTTAAATTATGTAGAAGATCCCCTCTTTAAGGTTTAAATGTAAATGTCTCTAAATGTATCGCTTGTTTTTGTAGGGCACGTTCTCGCTGATCATTGACGCGGTCCATGCCGAATCTAAAGACGACCTGACCACAGGTAGGGGGCGCTGTCCATCATCTCCTTCATCATCATCATCTTCTTCATTATCAATAGTCTAGAGCTAATTCTCATGTACCTTTGGAACCAATCAGAGAACCCAGAGCGCATCATCAGCACCATGAGCACCCAGAGGCACTTAACTGTGGGGGAAGACTGGTCCCAGGACCTTCACAGCGCTGGGAGAACCGAGCTGAAGTTCTCCTACCGCTTCGTCTGTGATGAGCACTACTACGGCGAGGGCTGCTCCGTGTTCTGCCGGCCGAGGGACGACAAGTTCGGCCACTTCACCTGCGGCGAGCGCGGGGAGATCATCTGCGACGCGGGATGGAAGGGCCAATACTGCACTGAACGTGAGTTACCACTCAATTTTTACAGTAATTTGGATTTCTTTTTCTTTTCTCACTTACATATACTTTGTGCTTCATTTCTTTCATTCCTATATTATCAAATTTCTTTCATGTGGTATTTATTAGGTAAATTGCGCTTTGTTCTTTGACTCTTAAATACACTCAAATAATAATCTGCAATAAATAAGATTAACACTTATGCAATAAATATGAAAAATTGTGATTTCACATATTTTGTGTAAACAAACATTCAAAAACTAAAACATTTTTTTTTTAAATACGAAAGAATGCCAAAGAAAATATTTGGGGGTATGTACTATTCTGTTTATGGCAGTAATGCATGTTATTTGTAATTTTTTGTCTTTTATGGGTGGTATGGAGAAAAGCATCACTTGACCCAGTTCAAGTGTATTTTTTGTAAAACTTCGAAATGTGTTGTGGGCTTTAGTTTCTTGTAGAGAAGAAAAACAGATCACTTGGGCCCCCCTAAAAAAAAAGTTAACGGTTAGAGGGGTAACTTGTAACTGCCCCTCTGTGTGCCCCCCTTCATTTACCGCCCCCCCTCCCAATCCTCCTGATTTATTCGCTCGAAGGAAGAAAAAGTTTTTCAGCTCCGATCTCACGCGTGCCATAAATTTACATGGTCGGGGTCCGATTGGCTGAGGGTTGCGCGGCGGCGTCGCTGATTGGCTGGCGCGGGGGACGGTATTGTTTGAAGTGGGGGCAGCTGCCGGCAGCGCGCGGACAATGGAGCAGCTGTCGCGCGCACACCAGCTGTCCACTCTTATAATCTAACCGGAGACAGTGAAGGAGGAGAAAGAGAGAAAGAAAGAAAGAAAGAGTTTAGGGCCCTGAGTGAAAAGAGAGAAAGGTGGGGGGGTGGGGGGGGGGGGACTAAGGAGAGAGATGGGGGGAGGGATTGAGAGGCAAAAAAAGTGAGTGAGAGAGAGAGGGAGTGAGGGAGGTAGGTGGGGGGGGGGGGGCCCTTGTTTTTCCCCATTGTTTTCCTGTGTTCAGCAGAACTTCTTCGACATGATAAGGAGATTTTTTTAAAAAGAGTAACAGCTAATAGGTTTAGTTACCCTCTTCTTTTAGGACAAAATGAAATAGCTCGAGTTTAGAGTGCATGTTTAAAAGAGAAAAAAATTAAACAAAGTGAGTATGGACGAGGGCATCCTGTCGGGGCACCACGGTCCTAATGGGTGCATTTGTCTCTCTTTTGTAGCAATCTGCCTTCCCGGATGTGACGAGGAGCATGGCTTTTGTGAGAAGCCCGGAGAGTGCAAGTAAGTGGATCAGGAACATGAACTACATTCTCACTGAGACATAAGATCATGGTTTTTATGCTCTGTGTATTGGATAACAAAGATGTTATGATGGTACAGGTGCCACGGTACACTGTAAATTAAGTTAATTGTACTCCGTTACACCAATTGTTATCCGTTTTTAAGTTGCGTTGACATATAATTTTGTTTCGTCACGAGAAGGTAAACAAATACCTTTCCCTTGGAAAGGTCTATGTAATACACCTTTAAAGCTCATTCAGGCTCCCAAACTGGACCCTAAAGACTTTTTTGTATCTTAGAAGATATGTTTA
Organism: Hemigrammopetersius urotaenia; assembly: GCA_037974485.1. Taxonomy (NCBI): domain Eukaryota; kingdom Metazoa; phylum Chordata; class Actinopteri; order Characiformes; family Alestidae; genus Hemigrammopetersius; species Hemigrammopetersius urotaenia. The sequence goes on along the minus strand of JBBPDC010000084.1, from coordinate 17,838,343 downwards.
CATGATAAATCACAGAAGCTCGTCACATTTTATTACTCCCATCTTCAAATTGTTCTAAGAGTTTAAGCAATTAAGGTTGGATTGGCCGTTTTGTAAATTATTGTTTTTGTTTGCTTGCGCAACAGGTGCAGAATGGGCTTCAAAGGCCGATACTGTGACGAGTGCATCCGTTACCCCGGATGCCTCCACGGGACCTGTCAGCAGCCATGGCAATGCAACTGCCAGGAGGGATGGGGAGGCCTCTTTTGCAACCAGGGTAAGAAAAGAAAGATGCAGACAGGGGGAGAAAAACAGATGGAGAGAGACAGAGACAGGGAGGGTGGGAAAGACCAGAGAACAACATTAACTCCATTGATGGTGACTCATAGAAGAGATGAAGATATATGACAACACGCTACAGCAATGGGTGGACCATAAACAAAAAAAGAAAGGAAGGAAGCAAGGAGTAAAGGGTATTGAGGGACAGTTGAAAAAACACATGTGTGAGGATGGATAGAAGAGTAGACACAGAGACGGCAGCTGTCCAGCTGTCCAGCTGCCGGTGAGCCATGTGCTGCTGTTTTCATCGCACTAATCCCCGTGTTGCACATGTGTGTGCTTCCCTCCCTCCAGATTTGAACTACTGCACACATCACAAGCCCTGTCTGAATGGAGCCACTTGTAGCAATACTGGCCAGGGCAGCTACACCTGTTCCTGTCGCCCGGGATTCACTGGCACCAGCTGCGAGATCGAGGTCAATGAATGCACAGGGAACCCCTGCCGCAACGGAGGAAGCTGCACGGTACATATTTATACTCATATTCAAGCTCTCTGAAGGAAAGAAGGGGTATGGACTGTAAGCAACTGTAACATTCAAAGGGATTAGTCATCGACTGTGAAATCGTTGTAAGACTGTACATTAGCAGAACTTAAGATGCCATAAGCAAGGATGGCCCTGTACAGTTGTAACTAAAGTAACTCCACCCCTTCGTTTAACAATGTGGGGCAATTCAGAGGCACGATGGCTTGTTTATAGTACTGTTGATAATCTTATGCTAATCCTGCATCTCATGTTACCTCCTAGGATATGGAGAACACCTACAGCTGCGCTTGTCCGCCTGGCTATTATGGCAAAAACTGCGAGCTGAGTGCCATGACATGCGCGGATGGTCCCTGCTTCAATGGTGGGCGATGTGCCGATAACCCAGATGGTGGCTACTTCTGCCAGTGTCCTACGGGTTATGCTGGTTTCAACTGTGAGAAGAAAATCGACCACTGTACTTCCGGCCCTTGCTCAAATGGTATGAAGTGCTCCATTGTCTTATTCCCTTGATACCAGGTTACAAATGTATTCTGTATTTATCATCTGCGACAAAAGGAGAACTGTCAGAAGGAACAAGTTTCTAGAAGAGCATTCTGCAATGCTTGATATATGTGGCCAAGATACCTTATTGTCTTAAAGCTTCTAGTATAGGTGTGCTCTTTAGCTTTGGACAGATAACATTTGATTTGACAAAAATTTGATCTCATGTATTAACATTCTCACTAATCAGTCAATACCAATTTCTCCATCTCACAGGAGCTCGCTGTGTGGACCTGGTGAACTCTTACCTGTGCCAGTGTCCTGAGGGCTTCACAGGAATGAACTGCGACCAAATCAGCGATGAGTGTTCCCTCTACCCCTGCCAAAATGGTGGCACCTGCCAAGAGGGTGCAAATGGCTACACCTGTGCTTGCCCACCTGGTTACACTGGCCGCAACTGCAGCTCACCCATCAGTCGCTGCCAGCACAACCCATGCCACAACGGTGCCACCTGCCACGAACGAAACAATCGCTATGTCTGTGCCTGTGTGCCTGGCTACGGAGGTCGGAACTGTCAGTTCCTGCTCCCTGACAGGGCATCCCAAACAGCCGGAGACATCCCATGGACAGCTGTGGGATCAGGAGTGCTTCTGGTGCTGTTGCTGATTGTAGCTTGTGCTGTCCTGGTGGTTTGCATCCGATCAAAGGTGCAGCAGCGACGGAGGGACCGTGAAGAGGAGGTGGCAAACGGGGAAAACGAGACCATCAACAACCTCACAAACAACTGCCACCGGGACAAAGACATACCCATCAGTATGGTGGGCGTGGTGCCAGTCAAGAACATCAACAAGAAGATAGATTTTCACAGTGACCATGACGACTTGAGCATGGCCACGGAGAAGAGTGGATACAAGTCAAGACACCATGCCTCTGATTACAACCTCGTACACGAAGTGAAGTATGAAGTTAAGCATGAGGTGAAGCTTGAGCACAACGGGAAAGAGACGGCGGCAAAGGAGCTGTCTGACAGCTGTGAAGACGTAAAGTGCCAAAGCTTGCAAGACTCTTGTGAGTTCGAGGAAAAACGCAGGAAACGTCTGAAAAGGTATTCATTATACCAAATATAATACTTGCAATTGTATACTTTTTGTAGCTAATACTTAAGCTAACACTTTCTTCCTTTCTTTCTCTTGTTCACAGTGATGCATCAAAATATTCAGAGTCAAGATATTCCGAGTCAAAATTCTCAGAGTCGAAGTTCTCTGAGTCGAAGTATTCTGAGTCGAACTATTCCGATTCGCTGTATTCCGAGTCAGCATGCGCATCTGCATGTGCATCGGCATCTGTGTCGGCATGTGTCGACAACAAATACAAGTCCGTCATGGTCATGTCGGATGAAAAAGATGAATGTGTAATTGCAACCGAGGTGAGTAAAAGACAAAGTGTCCTTTGAGAATCTCTTAATTCTTGAACATCTCTAAGTGAAAGATCTTAGGGCATGCATGTATGTAACTTATCATAGCTCTGAATTCTGCAAAATGAGATTGTAACAAGTATAGGATGGCATCTCTGCTTTTGCCCTTTCCTTGAATCAATGAAACTAACCATGCTTTCCATCCCATCCCTTGTTCAGGTGTAATGGGCCTCCAGGAAGCCGATGCTCATTGTATCCCGTGGGAGACATTTTGAATTCCCATGGAAAATGCTGCTGCTCGAAACCTTTGGTGGAAATGTCCCACCACGTGACTACTGCTGCTGAAAAAGTAGGACTGATTTAACTGATATTCAGGGTGAGCTGGTTCTCTGTTCTGAAAGGAGCACAGGCAAACGGTAGCCTGTAGGCTTGGAAACTTCCGCAAAATGGACGAAGGGGAGTAGGTAAATGTTTGCGGCCCCTTTTTCAAATGTATTTGTAAAATTTACCAGTAAAGCCATTTTATAAAGGTGTTGGACAATGTGTGTCCATATTGAATTAAAAAAAAAAAAAATTATGACAGAAAAAGAGGAGAAAAAAGTGATCACAAAGTAAAAGACGTAAGAATTCGAAGAAATGTATCGCAATGTCTGCCATGTGGTGTGCGGTACAGTGGCAACGTTGTGGCAATGTTTTATCAATATTTTGGCAACATTTGCTGGTTTTGCCAATATCTCCAAGCCCACACAGGCTGTTTCTGTGCCCAGAGACTGCACCAAACGTTAAAGACGTTAAAGAATAGTAGATTAAGAAATGTATCACAGCGTTTTCGCCAGTGTCCGTCTCTTGGATTCTACGGCAACGTCGTGGCAACGTTTTAGCAATATTTTGGCAACATTTGCTGGTTTTTCGCCAATAACTCCAAGCCCCACAAGTCAGTGTGCAAGAGACTACATCAAAACGGTGGATGTTTGGCCATACTGGCCTGTCTTTCACTAGGTTGAATGTCACATGATGTCATATCCTGTCACATGACCAGTGGAGACTATATGTATTACTTGATCACTGTGTAAATGGGAAAAAAGTGCGCAAAAAAAAATCTCTAAGTCTTCCAAGCCTCCACTTCTTTTTGTACTATTGTTTATATGGTTTCAAATATGTCTGTAATTATTTTTCTGTCATGAAAAAAGCGTTTGTGTTAATATGAATAATATCCTCATTTGTTTATGTTTGTTTCTTTTTATTATTACAAAAGGTGTATGATTTAAGTTAATTTATTTTATTTAAGTTGTAAGTTGTATTTCTAAAGTTTTGTAACGTTTTTAATATTATTTAAGTTTTTTCTTAAGTTGTACTTGTTATTTGCAAAGGCACTTCGGGTTGCTGGGATGTTTTAAGAAAATATTATTTAAAAGGATTGTAAAAAAAGAATGTTATTGTTTTCATTCCTGCTTTGTTCCTTTTTTTCTTTTGGGAAGGATTTAGCTTAAATTATTTTTCCAAATAAAGATTATTAAATATTAAAATGACTTCCCTTTTTACTACGTATATGCCCTCATTCACAGTTCGAACATACTGTACTCAAACACAATAACTCAGACAAAGATGTAGGCATTATCAATAAGTACTTTTTTCATTCTTCAAAGGAATGCAATGGGCAGACAAGTTGCAGTAAGAGAAATCACAGCACAAGATAGAGTATCTGAGAATTTGCAGTAAATGTTGTAAAGGACTTTCCACATGAAGTGATATAGAAATTATATCACTTTTCCATTTTGGGGCATTGCACATCTGTGTTTTTTTTCTTTTTGGTCTGTTTCAAAGTGTTATTAGTGGTCCTTTAGAGGAATGGGTGGATAGATGGAGGAGGAGGGGGCAGTCTTTTGATAGGGATGTGAACAGAGCTAATCATTGCCATCTGCTGCAGCCTCCTGGTTACCCCATACCGAGCCATTCAAGCCTTGTACAGTCCTCCCTCTGCCTCTGCCATACTCATAACACTGGAACCCAGCCTCAAAAAGCCCTGTGAAATGGACCGTTTTCATACAACTTTGTCTACGTGATCAGAATGATAAATAAGTTTTACATTTTGGCTAGAGGTTAAACAAATTACTTTGAATAATTTAACCTTCATACAAGAAACAAAAAGGAATCAACAATAACTGACTAAATTTCTCTACATTTCTCTAAGTTCTGCGTTCAACTTTTAGCCTCGTTGTGTTATTCATTCCATGACTTTTTCTTATAATTTACGAACTTCACAAACTTTACGACAAAACTTTTCATAATTCATTCCATGTTGTTTCATTATAAAACTTGAACTTCAAATTTATTCCATTACTTTTTACTTCAAAACTTAAATGTTGAACTTTGCATTCCAAGACAATTCAATTTATAAAAAAAAAAAAACACTTTCTTTTATAGTCATTCTATGCTGTTTTGTTTTAAAACATACATTTTTAAACCTTTTCTAGATGTTGAAAATGTTTTAAGTTGGGACTTGTTTGTGCTTTTAGCTGCATTTGTACAGTGATTTACATTTCGAAATGTTAGATACAGAAAAGCATATTTTTCAGGGTTGAGCGTTAAGGGCCAGCGAACTCTGTAGTTTTGGTGGAGATCTCTTACGACAGTCATCAATGGGACTCTGGGGAGGAGGCGGCGTCACACACAATGCTGCAGTGGACAATGGTTCAACACAAAAGGGCAACATTTGGGAGAGCCAGTGTGTGTCTCTGAATGGAGGGAGGAGGGGTGGGATGGGGAGGAGGGGTGGGATGGGGGGGTGGGCCTGTGGGGCGAAAGAACGACAGATGTTGTCTGTCCTCCTGAGTCAAAGCGCCCTGCAGGCAGAAAACACCAGCTAGACCCCACATGGCCATGGAAGACACAGACAATGGAAATACTTCAAGTTTGGGCTAACTTGGTTTGCTTTGCTCCACTAATCCTGCTTGGATTACTTCGGGGGGAAACTTTGCAAACATTTCCTGCGTTTTACTGCAGTTAGTTCACATTGTAGGTCTTGCCTTGACTATTGTAGCTACTTAAAATTATCAAATAACTAAATCACTCACACAATGACATAAATAGAGATTACATTGGTCCAATTGGTATAGGCTATGCAGAAAATTTAACCAAACTGATTCTGTAACAAATGTAACCTGAAATTCACACAAAGTAAAAAAGTGGGTGACAGGTGGCTAAAATAGCAACGAGTAGACAAATCTTTGCACTGTAAGTGACATACATGTTTTGTTCATGCATAAAATGTGACATAAATTGAAAGCGTGGCACTTTTAGAAGAGCATCTTCTTTTAAAGCTAAGTATCAGGAATGTAACAATACAAAATATTTTGTTGTATAATAATATATTGACACATTAAAAATTGGTTTTGTTGTGGAAGTGAGATTTTCAGTACTCTAAAGAACCATGTCTATTTTTAAAAACCATTTTGAAAGTTTGTGCCTAAAAGCTGGTTACTTGTATACAGTGAAATGACAATAAAGTTCACTTTGACTTTGACTTTGACTTATTTACATTTGTGCATCTGGTAAACTTGACATTTTTATTTACACTTGACATTTATTTTATTTATGTCACAAATGTAGGCAAACATGTTAGGAGTCTATCCCAAGGACCCTAACAGGCGTTCATCAATTGTAATACACATGTAAAAGAATACATAAAACATAAATAGAAATGTAATAATATTAAAACAATATAGGTGTTTTAGTTATTGTACTAACTAGTACTAATTCAAAGACAAAGCGCGTTCTTCCAATCTTATATCAATTCCATGAAAACGCATTAAAAATTACAAGTTTACTTATTTGTTTATTCAATCTTTATTGAGGGGAAATATACTGTTTAGTACAATAACTGAAACACATTACATTTCTATTTATGTTTTATATATTCTTTTACATGTGTATTAGGTGTTTTCGTTATTGTACTAAAAAGTACGCAGGATTTATTTCCCCTGAATAAATGAAGAGTGAATAAACAAATAAGTAAACTTGTCATTGTTTTTTCATGGAGTTTTCATGGAATTGGTATGAGATTGGAAGAACACGCTTTGTCTTTGAATTAGTCCTAGTGGCTGGGTTGACTTCATGGAAAAGTAGGACAGGAATGAGAAGGTTTGCTCTGTGATCCCATTGTAGATTAATGAGCAGATCGTGTACAGTCCTCAGGGAACTGAGGGTAACGCTATATCCCCGTACAACAAGGACGCCAAAAAGTAACACAACGCTGTACTGAAAATTTACAGTCGGCTGCCAAAATCGACATTTTCTTCAATTAAATCCGACAAACTACCGCGCCATCGCTAGAATTGAATAACAGTTGGTGAATTTGAGACGGGAATTCGAAATGAGGAGAAGAAGGTGATCCATGGAGTGAGTCGGGCACAAGAAGTGGAGGTAGAAAAAAGGAACGATGAAGATCAGAAAGAGAGAGAGAAAAAAATACAACAGTGGCAGCGCAGGGCGTGATGAAAAAGTCATGAGCGTAGGGCCGAGTCTAGCTTAAGTTACACACCGCCGCTCCTAAAGTAATGAACGAGAGAACGAGAGAGTGCAGGGTCGGAGGGATGGAGAGAAGAAGGAGATACAGGATGCTGGTTTATGTTGGCGCGAGGGATGATCAGCAGTGACTGTGCTCTGTGAACTATGCAGTTTTGTATATAAAGCTCAAATATCTGGATTAAAGTATGGTGGAACTGAACATTCAGTCTTCTCTTGTTCACACATCAACAAACAGGACTGACCAACAGGAGCAAGGAATGATCAAGGTACGTCCCTCAATGTTTTGGCTTAGTGTTAGCATAGCAAGTAGCTGCCAAATGGGAGTTTAATGGTACTCCTCCCCTAATTAACTGTGCTATCATTAGCATAGCCCCATCTGACCTCTAGGTTCAGAGGAACTGGCTTAACTTCTGACCTACGTTAAAATATCCTGTTTCTGCTAAAGATCCTGGTAAGATTGCACCCATCACATGAGTGAGGAGCTAAAAGTCTCTCTTGGCATTGCGTAACTAACTGAATTATTCACGAGTGGCTGGATTCTGCCACATTCCGCCAATCAGGCGAATGAAGGTACCGTGGCCTTACCGATCGGCTACTGTGATATCACAGCATTTCTGTCATGCTTCTCCCCTTGGCTGGACTTCGTCTACCAATCAGATGAATGAACTGAGGTCGTGTGTCCACCAATAGATGCTAATGGTAGATTTTAATGCTGAGGTCTTACTTTTACAACTTAACATTAGATCTTTCCATATAAATACTACAACTGCTAATATGTGGATCGGTCTTTAATTAAAAATCGTTTTGAGGTTTTTGATTCCAAAACAACTCTAGAAGCAGGGGAATTCGGTGTAGACCAGTAGACCAGCTCTGGAGTGGACTCAAAGTGCTAAGAATAGGACCTCAAGGGAGTTCTAGTGTTTAAGGGCTCTAAACCGAAATAATACTCTGGGACCAGGAAAGAGAACTAAAGGATGACCCGGCTCGATTCTACCCTACACCGCACTGACAGCCGTCCCACGATGGAGACGCAGAGTAGAGCCGCCAGCCGAAGAGGAAGCTCCAGCCAACACACAGGTAAGCCAGGGTACACCTGAACATGCATACATTTGCATATTTAGAAACTAAATTTGTCTTTTCTGAGTTTTTCATTAGTCCTTTATTCATAAGCTTTAGGTGCCATGCAGCAGTATTCGATTTGCTTACAATTAGGTCTGTGCAGCAAGACAATGTTTGCATGTTTACATTCCTAATTTACTGTGTATACTATATTTAAAGGCATTTGCAATGAATAAAGTGGGCATATACTGCATTTTTCCATCAGATTCTCATACAATATTTAAGGTTTATATGTGTGGGTTACAGCAAGAACAGTCATTCACTAGTACATGGCTTTTCATTATTTCTTACAACATAAAAGTCTAATTAGTGTTTTAAGGGATATATAATATACATTATCTATGTTCTGAGTGGCTTCTGTGCATTATGGTTCATTTCAAAAGAGGGGCAAGCTGAAAAACTCTGTGTGACTTCGGCATGAATGGAAACCCATGTATGTAGAATAGCACTGATATACGTGACGTTACAAAAAAATTTTTTTTTTAATTTTTGCCACTTAGTTTCAGTATTTGAACTTGGTACCGAATAGCATCCTTACGTACTCCTAACAAACTAGTCTCAAACTATTATTCAAAGAAAGTGAGGAAGATATGGTTGTCCGTGATATGTGCCCTTCGATATCTCTTTCTCCATTAGAATCAAGAAAAGACAAGGAGCAAACCAGCACCCGTGCCATTTTCAAAAGAGCCAACCGCTTCCTCTCATGTGACCGAGAACCACGAGATGCCAGCCCTCTTCCTCCGGTGCGATACTACGAGAAAGGACACCCTCTTCCCAGCAACTGCAGCCCTGAACGCAAAGCTGCCATCCCTTTCCGGAACCCTGAGTTGGGGCTCCCATCGTACAGGAGACGCTATGATGCACTTGGCGAGGCGGCAAGTGGCCTCTCCCCACAACGTTACATGCCTTACTCAAACTTCAGACGTGGTGAGAGCCAGTCGCGAGCAAGTCCTCGCTCGGGCAGTCCGAGGTCTACTAATGTCTCACCACATCGGCAGGCGGAGTCCCGGGGCTCCTCCCATCGCAGAGGCTCCACTTCTCAACGTCACGGAACATCTCACGCTTCATCGAGACAGGCTTCCGGCAAGTGTAGTCCATCAAGAAGACGAGATTCGGTCACGTCACAGACACGCTCCCCGTCTCGAAGTTCCAAATATGTGGAATCCTCTGTCCGCTCAAACTGCCATAAACGAAGCCCCTCCCAGAGTTCCTATGGACACAGCTTGGATTCCGAAAAGCTGTATCGGAATCTGAAATCGATAGCTAGCTCAGCAGAGTCCGATGATTCACAACGAGAAAGAAACAGACGGTCCAAAAGGTCCAAGTCTAAAATGGACTCGGACAGTCGCTCTTACGAAAATGGCAGAAACAGCCGTCACAGTCGGAGGAGCGAACGCAACACAGGTCGCAACAGCAGAGATTTCTCACCATCGGGTAGTGACTATGACAACAGGAGCCGTTTTTCTCAAAAAGGTAGCAGCTGTCTGAGTGGGTACAGCACTCACAACAGCAATCGTAACACAGGCCATAACAGCCATGACAGTTCACCCCCTCATAGGGATCCTGATAGGAATGGGCAATGCTCCCCAAGAGACAAAAAGGGTAACTGCAGAACTGACAAAGGAGGAACCTCATCAAGACACCTCATGCCCGACAGGCATTCTAGGACAGATCTTAGCCAATCACAGGGCTCCTGTCACGGGTCCCTTCATTCTCCCCATAGCCCTAATTCTGTTGTGTCGTCTCGAAACATCTCGCCATCAAGGCAAAGTCCAAAACAGGTGTTGTCCAAGACTCAAGCAGCAGTGGTGGAAACGGACCAGCCCAGTACAGAGAGAAGCAGAAGCACCATCCGACGAGGTCTGGAAGCACTGATACTCTCTGAAAACAGGTCCACCAGTCAACCACCTTTGCCGGAGATGACGATTGAGGACTATGTGGTGATAGCTGATATTCCCAAGGTGCAGCTTTACCCTGAGGAAGAGGAAGGCATAATAGTGAGGAGGAGGCCACAAAGTCGAAGTCCACGCAGAGACAACCAATGCAGGTCAGAGATGCTTACAGAAATGTATCTAAAGGGTTGTTGTAATTGACTGAAAGTCATATGAGGGCAAAATGGACAGAAAGATACAGGCAAGCAAAACAATAGTAAAAACGATACTCGACTTAACATCCCCTCTTCCTCATCTTATCCTACTGTCTCAGTTACAGGGAAGGACGAGAAGGTCACGGCGAACATGGAGAGCCAGAGGAACGAGGGAGAGGGAGAGAGAGAGGGAGGGACCGTCGAGAAAGAGAGAGGAGACGACATGACAAGGACATGGGAGAGTCCTCTGAAACAAACAGCACCGTTTCCGGCCCTGTCCAGGTATATAAACTTTCAGAACAAAGAATTGTATCTCATGTTCTTAACTTAAAGGGGACATATTATGCAAAATCCACTTTAGTTATAAAAGGTGAAGTTCTTGGGGGTGGTGGTGGCGTAGTGGGTAGGATACTCGCCTCTAGACCAAGAGGTCATAGGTTCGAATCCTACCTTCAGCACACCACCACTGGGTTCCTGAGCAAGACCCTTAACCCTGAGTTGCTCCAGGGAGAGACTGCCCCCTGTAGGTAGGGAATGGAAATCACTTTGGATAAAAGCGTCTGATAAAATGCCGTAAATGTCTGATAAAATGCCGTAAATTCTTTACACAGAATCACACTTCACAGTTTCAGGCCCTTTGAAAATGAGCCATTTAAGGGCTCTGTCACTTTTATGCAAATAAGCTGTTGCTGGCCACTCCCCATCCTTCCCATGCTTACGCTGCGCGTTTAACACACATGAAAATGGCAGAAAACAGAGGCGTTATCCAGCTCAACAATCCAGGTGCTCATGTTCAACCCCGAGTCGGACCTACAGCGAGATGAACACAACACTTCATGAGTGACTTGTCTCTGCCTGTAGCCGTAGCACTTGGCGTCTTTGTAAAACCATCAGACAAAAAACGAATCTGCAACTAATCTAGTGGGTGGGGGCTCGACAGATGAGGGGTGGTTCTATGCAAATTTTCCCATTATTGCGTCACAATGGGGGGCTCAATTAAACGGCTCGTAAGAGCACATGATTCTATTGATTCACAGAAAACGGATGGATGTTTCTTTTCGCGCTTGGAGTGTATAGGAGCAGTAGAGACCCAAATGGAAAATTTTGTTTCCAATGTATCACATTTCTGCTTGATTCAGTGGTTGAGTTGTCATTTGAAGTGGATCTGGTGTGAAAATGGTTTATCGAGAAACTGGTGAATGGAATCAGGGCTCTCAGTGTCAAGAACACAAATCTAACAATTTTATGTCTTCTGTGTGTGTTTATATAATAATGATGATGGCAAAATAGTGGTATTTTACGTTTCTTTTGGGCCCCATATTGCCCCACAAATTCCCACAGGTATCCTTTAGCTTACAAAGGATTTATAGCTACAAACACATCTTGGACTAAAACATATTGCCATTGCCAAAATACTATAAAACAGTGCACTTCCATTTTGTGTAATAATGTAATAGGTTACCTTCTAGAGAAATCAGGGGTCATGGAGGGCCTGTTTTCAGTAGCATAGTTTGTTCCTCTTACTCAAACACACCAACTAAAACTGGCAGTTGACAGATGAGCTGAACTGTATGTATCTAAGCAGGACAATCACAAAACTGCTGGACCTTTAGCCACCAAGAACTTCACATTGACTCTTGAGAAATCCGGTTCCTATCACCACTGTGACCAATTCTGACTGTAGTGTTTAGTTTTACTAAATGTAATGTTTCCCATCAGCCCAGTCTGAATGGTCTAGATAATGTAATAACCCTTAAATTACGCAGAAAGTTTGAAAAATCAGTAGAATTTATCTCTCAATATCAGTAGCACATTCTGCATTTCTGCATTAGGAAAGATTCTCTTCTAGTTCTCTTGGGTTTTTCATGGTTGCAGAGGTCCAGAGAAGAGCACAGGGCTTCAAAAAGACATGAGAGAAAACAACATGACCCTCATACACCTCAGATGCAGGTATGTGCACATACACACACACGCATGCACGCAGTTATGTCTAAATAAATAACTGACATTTTTTTGCTTCACATAAACAGACTTTTCCTAATATAATGGGGACAAACTGTGTAAACACAAAAATAACTTTACAATATTTTTATTCAATGCCCGGTAGATATTTTGTTCTCATCTGTGTAATTTGGGCTTGGTTTGAGCACAGGGTGTTTTAGCTGTTTTGATTGCTTTAGATAATATTACATGTAATATGCACTTTTATTATCTTCAAAACACTTCCCTCTGTTTTAGTTCCGTAAATGAACATAATCAGACCTGCAGGGTGTATGAGGACCACTAATGGATCACATGACATGAGGAAGGGAGGCATATTTGCCCCAGAACTTTCTCATGATGTTGGGGCTTTACTGCACGTATGTTGGGAGCAGAGTGTGGGGACGCTACCTTACTCAAGGGAATCTCAGTGGTGCCACTATCAGTCCTGGGATGTGAAACCACAACCTTCTGATCGCAGGGGCAACACCTTAACCACTAGACCACCAGTTGTACCACAGTTTTAATTAAAAACCTGTGCAAAAAGGAGCAGATTATCCTTTGGGGACCAGCCAAAGGCCCTCACTTGTCTTTTATCGTGGGCCTCATTCACACACACACTCACACAATACACACACACACACACACACACACACACACAGACCCAGTGCAGGAGGTAGGAGGTAGTGGTGTCCAGTTTCTAGGTCTGGAACACCCATGCAGAGGGGAAATGAGCAACACACAGGAACTTCTCCTTCTATGAACGAGGTCTACTCGCGTGCGGTGGTGAGGTTTGACAGCTCCCTCGTCTCGACAGTGTGTGTGCGACTCTTGCACATTTCTCAGACGGAAACTGACTGTCGATCACGTGGCCAGCTGTCAGACCACAGACAGAGAACCGGTAGTTTTAATATGCACTCGTTTTGCAAAAGGCAGCAGTTTTAGTGCCTCCGTTTTGTGCCTTTGTCTGCTGGACTGGACTAGAGCAGCCACCGCGGGGGAGATGCACTCAGTCTAAAGTTTCCTAACATTGTAGACTCTCTGCCTCACCACATTTTCTTTATCTCCTCCTCTCTTTTGCACGCTGCCTCACGCCACTCGACGATGACGGTAAGTGTCTGAGACTCCTCCTCAATGAGAGAAAAGAGTAAAGTTCCTTTAGAGAGCCAGAAGTCAGGTTCAGGCTAGTGATGGGAGCTCAGCTCTTTAATTTAGTGATCATTTAGCTCCAAGAAGAGCCGACTCTTCTGAACTCTTCTTATAATTCAGCACTGTTATGACTGTATATTGCATATATACTGTACATTATATGGACAAAAGTATTGGGACACACTTTTTAATTATAGAATTCAGGTGACAAAGGACTTCAGCATCTTCAGCAGACCAAGATATTCTGGACAGCACCAATTCTGTGGACCCAGTTTGGGGAAGAACCTTTCCTATTCCAGCAGGACTGTGTCCCAGAGCACAAAGCAGCTCCATAAAGACATGCTGGAGGAGTTCAGTGTGGAAGAACTTGACTGGCCACACAGAGCCCTGACCTCAACCCCATCCAGCACCTTTGGGATAAACTGGAACGGAGACTGTGATCCAGACCTTCTCCCCCAACATCAGTGTCTGACCTCATAAACGCTACAGAATGAATGGAGACACAGAAACTCCAGAATCTTCCAAGAAGAGTGGAAGCTGTTATAGCTGTAAAGGGACCGACTCCATATTAAAGTCTATGGATTTGAATACGGTGTCATTAAAGCCCCTTTTGGTGTAATGGTCAGGCGTCCCAATACTTTTGTCCATATAGTGTATATCAGATTAAGATGAATCATAAAAAGAATATATATTTTTTTAATTGAACGTTGTGTTTTGCTACAAACACTAAACAGACACAGTGCTTGTGGTCCTTGTACGTAAATATATGTCACAATTCACAATTATGAAATAATAGACAAAAAACAAATCACTCAGATTGGAACTCATTGTCACATCATTTACAGCAGCAGCCTTTTAAAGCTTTAATCATGTGAACTTCTAACTTTCATCCTAACATCCTGCCTTACATTAAATTATAATGAATGGATGGATGCATGGTTGGATGGGTGGAGGGTTGGATGGGTGACTGGATGCATGGATGGACGAAAGCCTCTCTGTAAAGCGTGTCAAATGACCTCTGTCTGTGATAATGTGCTATACAAAACAACTACCCCTGCCTTGCTTTGCCTCAAAAACAGAGGTTATAAGAGCTTAACTCATACAAGAGCCACCATTTAGTCAAACAGAGCAAAAAACGGCATATACAGGCTCAACATGACCTGCAGCAGGACCTTTTCAGTGCAATTTATTCACCTTTCATTTTAATGCAATTCTCTTCTGAATAAAGTAAATCGACTGAAATGCACTTTTGTTTCAGTTTCTCCATTTGATGTGAACCGATTACCCAGTTCTTGTATTTAATTTTGTTAAAAAGTGGCAGGTTGTGGGTTAAAGAGCTTCTCTGGTTCATTTTTTGAAAGCATTTAAAGAAAATACGTTTTTTTTAATGCACAGAGAAGTCCAAACAGCGCCTTTTGCATTCTTGGGTCTCGTGAAGGGGATTAGGATTCCAACCCCTGCCTCTACTTCTCCCCTCACTCTGGATGCTGGGGGGAGTTCGACGGGGTTTAGAAGTTGTAAACATGCCAAGTTTAACCCGTAGACTCACTGTAACCGGTGTTTATCGATCTTTCCTTCAAGTTTGACCCTCTGGACTTTAAAAAGGGGTGGATGTTCCTGCTGGACGACACTGCAGAGGTGGGTTTTTATTAAATCTGTCTGTCACAGCCTGATATATGTGCTTCAGTTCATATAAGGACAATCAGAATCAGAAAACGTCATTAATTATAGAGACACACAGAGACACATAGACAAGAATAATATAAAATATATTTAAAAAAAACTCCCCAGAAAATACTAAGTAGATTATACTACATGAAATGCTGGGGTCAGTAAGAGAGATGTGTATAAATGTAGACATAGGAAGTGACCCACTCTTGACTTAGAGCCATTTATTATAACCTGTCATAATCAAATCCTGTATAAACTGGTTTTCTTTTGTATTTTGTTTGTATTTATATATATTTTTTTAAGTATTATTTTCTGTAATTTGTTATTGTATCCCATAGTTTGTCTTAGGATGTGTTTGGGGGGGGGGGGGGGGCCTTCTTAAAAGGAAAAACAACAACAA
>JBBPDC010000084.1:17691423-17710167 GCA_037974485.1 Hemigrammopetersius urotaenia | reverse complement strand
CATTAATCGTAATCGAGTTAAAATGTTCAATTAATCGAGATTTTGATTTTAGGCCAAATCGCCCAGCCCTACTTAAACATACCAAAACCTGTACACTAACAGACAGTAATCATTCAGTAATCAACGATTTTTCTAAGAAACAAGAACAGTCTTTTAAATAGATCGATAATGCTGAGACGTGAACAAACAGCTACATGGATTTCAGGCCAGAGAACTCAGACGTTTTTTGAGCAGCTTTAATGTCCCAGAAATAAAATCGTGACCGTGATGCTCCTCAGTTCGGTCTCCACACACCCATTTTCTTGTAGTACTCCTCCCAGGCTTTGGTGTAGTCGGGCTGGCCCGCGCTCTGGGCTGCCTGGCTCTGGTCGGCGGGGGCCGGGGCAGCGGGCTGGCCGCTGGGAGGCTGTCCGGGCACGGCGCCCCCGGCAGGCTGCTGGTAATACTGCGCATAGTACGCCGCCCAGGCTGCACTGTGGTCAGCGGCTGCTTTACCTACAAAAAACACACAAAGACCATCAATCATCCAGGAATAGTCAATTCCCAACTCCACTTTTGTCCCTATACATACGCAATAATATTTATACACAAATATTATAAAACAGTGTCTGCTCTTTCCATAGTGTGAACCACATAAAGTCTCTAGACATTAAGGTTAATAGCACTTTACTATGAGAGGGAAGTGATTACTGTAAGACAGATGGACAGAACCGACAGAGAGGAGGGTCTTACTGGGGTCGTGGGGTGCAGGGGGCTGCCACTGCTGGTAGGCGTTCCCCCAGCCCTGGGGTGGGTACTGATGTGCACCCGGAGGACCACCACTGCACAAGACACACACAGTCAGTGTTCAGACGCGCTCCGGAGTTTAAACTGGTCAAAATGTTCATTTACAATTGGACGTTTTTTTATTTAACACATGAGCTGGAAATGTGCTTTAAATACAAACTGTAGATTTTAAGTCATTTTTGGTGTAAAGGTCTGCTTTAGGTACTGACTGTGGAGGGGCTCCCGGGGGTCCGGGCTGATATGGATTCGGGTTGTAGGGGCCCATTGGACCAGCTGGACCAGGACCACCAGGACCGGGACCGGGACCTACAGGACACAAAGGACCCTGGAGAGAGAGAGAGAAAGAGAAGGAAAGATAATTAAAAAGAATGGCAGAAAAATAAGGAAAGAAATAAAGAGGAAAGAGAAAAAGAATGAGAAAAGGAAAGGGGGAATGAAAAACAGAAAAAAGAAAGAAGAGGGAAAAAGAAAAATGAAAGAGAAATAATAAAAGAAAAGTACAGAAAATGAAAGACTGGGACAACAAAGGAAGGAAAGAAAGTGGGAGAAAGAAGAAAGCAAGGAGAGAGAGAAAACGAGAGAGAGAGGAGGAGGGAAAGACAGAAAGACTGAACAGAGATCAGTCCTGATCCGGGTCACTCAGGTCTTTAATATAAACCTGCAGAAACTTTTCACTCCAGTCACTACAGGACCTTCAGCTCCTCCCCTCCCCCACCCTCAGCCCCCGAACCTCGATCTTGTCCTCGATGAGCTGCTTGGCGTGGTCTATCTGCTGGGGAGAGCCCCGGATGGTGAAGAGTTTGAAGTTGGGGTCACCGTTGGGCGGCGGTTGGCGCGAGATCTCCACGAAGGCACCCGTCTGCTGGTTGATGGCCTTCACGTTCTCGCCCCCCCGCCCGATCACCAGCCCACACTTGTGCGCGGGGATGGAGAAGGTCATCTCTCCGCCCGGAGGACCCCAGTTACCTGGGCCACGCCCTCTGCCACGCCCACCCGGGGGCATCCCTGTGCCGGGAGGTCCGGGGGGTCCCTGAGGAAAGAGGAGAACCACGAATCAGAATAGACCACAGACCCTCGGCCTCACCGGGACCAGCCAGGACACCACAGACCAGACACTCCACTTTCAGGCCCATTTTATACAGAGTTTATACATGGAGGCACTTCACCGAGCATTTTAACCTCTAAAACCCAGACAGAGTTTCTGTTTCTGCATTATTCTTCTCATTTTCAGAGCTGTTTAATGTACAGGAGCTCCCTTTTCTCAGCCCGACCCAGCAAACATGATAAAAGATTATACTTATGACAAGAACTGACGTTAGTTCAACTTTGTAGGTTTTTATACAAAATAAATTATATATAAATATATGGCCAATATATAAAATACTATAGAAAATTTCTCGCTTGGCCAAAAATGGAGTGTAAAAGCGAGGAGGGCCAGAGGTTTAACTTCTAAATGGTGCAGTCCAAGTTTTCTGGAACTTTAAAAAAAATGTAATTTTAATGATAATAAAGATCTGGTTCTAAAGGAAACTGACGCCTGAAGCCTCCACTGTGGACCCAAACACACGGAATCGTCAGATAAATTGTATAAAAGTCGTGTTCTGAAGCTCAATCAGAACACAGTCGGGTTAAAAGAGGTCGGCTTCAGATTTTTCATTCATCAACCCATGCATGCATTCATCCATTCATCCAGACACTGGTACGGTCCCTCACCCCTCCGCCCTCCTCTCGGACGCGGATGCTCTGTAGGAGGTCGTTGATGATGCTGGCGGCGTGCTCGCAGCGGTCAGGGGGCCCCATGATATGAGCGATTTTATCAGGTCCACTTCCGTCATCTAACACACAAACAGTCTTTTAGTGCCGAGTAACATATAAAACACACACTGATAAAGTGAAACCCACCTGGTTTGAACTGTATCCTGACTCCTGCGTCGTTCTGGATCTTCTTGATCATTTCTCCGTTTCGGCCAATCACGACACCAACAGAGTGACGTGGAACCGGCACCTGACAAATCAAAGTTCGGCTGATTTCAAGAACACTCACATCTTAACCCCGAGAATCAGAAAATTTATGGGAAGAAACAGCTACGCTACAACTGCACAGACGCAAAGAAAAAACAAATTGGTTCCTGTAGGGGCTTCCACGCCGGCCCCTAAAGGGGTTCCTGTAGGGGCTCCCACGCCGGCCCCTAAAGGGGTTCCTGTAGGGGCTCCCACGCCGGCCCCTAAAGGGGTTCCTGTAGGGGCTTCCACGCCGGCCCCTAAAGGGGCGTCCAATTATCTTCCCAGAATTCTATCGGTCCCAACCTCAGATTGATTTTTAATCTGGATAAGAGGGATATTAAATGATGCACACTCACACAGACCTCTATGCCTCCCCCCATGCGAGAGCCGTAGTCGTTTCGCTCTCCGAAGCCGGGGTGGTCCCTCTCTCGCAATATCTCCTGCACCATCTCCCGCGCTTGCTGCAGGTGCATTAGTGGAAAAAAAAAAAAAAAGGAAACCAAGTTCAGCACATGTGGCTTCAAATACTTATATGGATCTAAAGCCTCGGAGAACACGATACGGCTTGATATAAAATATGAATCACACACCTGCACTTTATACGGTTCTCCGATGATGCGAAGGGGTTTGTCCATGTTGGGTCCCTGAGACGCATCCTGAATCAGAATCATCTTGACTCCAGCGCGTTCCTGCACACACAATTAAATACACGTCAGACAGTGACAGAGAACACAAATTTATAACACCACGCATCAGTCCTCACTTTTCTCTTACAGCTTTTCCTATATATTAAAAATAAATAAGTCAAATCAATCCAGAAATCCTCGGGTGCCCCCCTAACCGCTAAACCTCTGACTCTGTTAAGGATGTGGATTTGAGTCTAGAACAGACGCAGAGCACTTCAGTACTGATGCACGTCTCTCTGGATAAGAGAATCGACCAAATGCTGTAAATGTCTCTCCTGCAGTTCAGAAGGAGAGGCTGGAAAAAAAGCTACTTAACACAGCAAACGTACACAGTTGTGGAATAAAGACAACTTTCAGATCTGAAAAGTAGTGGTAGAAGTAGTTGAAGTAGTTTTAAAACATGGATTAAAAAAACAAACCTTAAAATCAGGTCTGTGAAGTTCGAAAGGGCATTTTAAGGATGAAGGGCATTTTGTTAATGACCATGTTTTGAGCTAAAAGTAACTAATGTATCAGTTTTGAACAGGATTATATCTGATATGAGATTCCAGAACATTTCACTTTTCTGACAATACATGGATTTGATCAAGAGTGCTTTGGTAGATTTCTCTCTACAAAGTTCTTGCACATTAAATCAAAAATAGTCATTTAGTACTTATACTCTCAGAACTTCTACTAGTTCTGAACTCGTATTCATCAGTAGCTGCTTTGCTCTTATTTTGACATTTTTCCAAAACAAAGTTCCGTCTGCATTTATATAATCAGTGTTGTGTAACTCGCACTTACACAACGTGGATAAATGTATTGGGACAAATTTCCACAGAAACTCCAGAATCTTGTGGAAAGTCTTCCAAGAAGAGTGGAATCTGTTAGAGCTGCAACTCCTATGGATCTGAATACAGGGTCATTTAAGTCCCTGTTGGTGGAATGATCATGTGTCCCAATACTTTTGTCCACACCGTGTACATATATGAAACAATAAACGTGGATCAAAAGGAGGCACTCAGATATAAATAGGCCATGTTAGCACCTGGCTGCTACTAGTTCATATGAACGCTGGCTTTAAACCTAACGCGGCAGATCAGGCGTCCTCCTTCTCTCCGTTCCTCCTCCTCCTCTCTTCCATCATGTTCTTCTGAGGTAAAGGAGAACAGAAGCAGGAACAGAAGAATCTAGAAGCCGCCCAGTTCTCCTCACCTGAAGCTGTTTAATGGTTTCTCCTCCTTTGCCGATGACCAGGCCGGCTTTTCCCGCCGGGATCATCATCTCCTGCATGTGGCCGCTGCCATTGGTCTCGTGGAAGGAAGTGGGCGGAGTCCCCCGGCCCCGGGAGACAATGTCATCTAGCAGCATCTTGGCCTTCCTGTAGCGAGAGAGATAAAGTGGGAAAATGTACACAAAGGTGCAGATAATTCATTATTCTTAATGCGTTTTAAGCCCATTTGCAGACGAATAGGACACAAAACTGCAGCGTTTCCGTCCAAGAACCAAGAAAATGTTCCTTTCACACAAATCACCGGACCACAGGGTTCATTCAGCTTATGGACTTTAAAGGAGTTTTAAAACATGTTATTTAAGGTGGAAGGGGCAAATCTGACGTCAAAATATTAAAATGAATATTTAAGAATTGTGGAAGAACATGGAAATGGTCAGCATAGTGGCTAACACCTGTAAACTGACTGTCCATTATTTATCATTGCATGCTGCTACATTACTCAGTTGACACTTTGTTTACATTTCCGTTTACATTATAAAGATTCTTGATCTTGAGGACACATTGCTCCTTCAATGACTATTAGAAGTTCAATTAATTAAATATTACACATCGGCGGATACGCAAGTCTCTGAAAGTGGCGGGCCTGTCTGATGTGCACTTATTCTAATAAAGATCCAACAGTGATGGATAAATGTGTGTGTAGCTTTTTTTCAGCTTCAAAAAACTGCAGCCTGAAGCTCAACACCAGGAGCTTTTACACAGTTACAGTTCATATATGGGAAACGCTATTAAACTGCTGATGGTTCTGCAGGGGAGTGGGCTGTACTGCTTCTGAAAATAATTCAGTGTTTCAGTCCGATATTAAAGAGGATCCACACTTACTGAATGGCGTCAGGACCCCCGGTTAGAGACACACTCCGCTCAGATAAACCTCCACTGTCTGGAAACAAACAGTCAGACATTTTACTCACCAACTACATCCGTGTGTAAAAATACATATTTATATAGACCTGCATCGACTCGTGTGTGCGTCTCTCGTTCACTCATATATAAACACACACATATATACATAGACACACACACACCCCTATTATATATATATATTTATTAGTGGTGGGCCGTTAACGTGCTGCGTTAATGTGAGACTCTTATCGCGATAAAAAAAAATCTCTGTTAATCTGTTCACAAAGTTGGGTTGGGAGCTGGGTCTGTACTACACAAGCGATGATGACTTTCACCTCGATATTTTAGTGCGGATTTACTCTCTCTCTCTCTCTCTCTCTCTTTCTCTCTCTCTCTCTCTCTGTCTGTCTGTCTGTCTGTCTGTCTCTCTCTCTCTCGTTCGTGACTTTTCCGGAGCGCGCGGATCATCTCTCTCTCTCTCTCTCTGTCTCTCTGTCTCTCTCTCTCGCTCTCTCTGTCTCTCTGTCTAGGTCGTAAGATAGACGGTTATTTAATGTAATAGAATAGATGTTTTATGGCTTGAGAGGATGGATGTATTCACAAACAAGAAATAAGGCACACAAGAAGGCAAGTATATTCATGTATACACAATAATTTACAACGAGAACAAAGCTTTACAGGAAGGCAAGTGGACTGTGAAGGTGTTTGTCCACATTCTCTGCCTTGGGAGTTTGCGGGATTTGGGCTAAGATCTTTGCTGCGGTTCCAGAATGGCAGTAGAATGTAGAAATGTGGTCGATCAGCCACCACATATTTTGGTGTCTGAAATTTCGCCACTTCCTTTTTTTTATATATATAAAAATAAACAACAGTAGTGTCTCTACTTTTGCCTCTACATTTGTCCATGTTCATACGTACTGTGTCAGAAACCGCTTAAGTGAGTCTGTTTGAGATGACTGGGGTCTAAGCTTCCATTACTTTGTAGCTACGTTAGCCTCGTAGCTCATACGCCACCGATTTGCATCATTCATGTTTTAGATCATGAGTTGTTAGGAACACCAGACATGAATCAATGCTGACAAAATTGGAGCTTAAAGAAGTTTTAAAGACAACAGTATGACAGACGTAACGTGCTTGTCTTAAAGTGACAGTAGCCTTTATTTTGATTTTTAATTAGAATGATGCTAATTGGTGGAGAATACTCTTCCATTACTTACAACCAAGTTAGCCTTGTAGCTCATACTCCACCAAATGACATAATTCCTATTACATCGTCTGAAATAGACATGCTTATGCGGTTTAAGCAGAGACGAAATTGCTGGACTACTGCTATTCTTTTTAGATGTATCAGTCCTCCTGTGGCAGCCTGTTATCTTCAAAACAGTTTTAAGCTCCATTTTTGTCTGCATTGATTCCTGTCTCGGGTTTGAAGTAATTATTGGGGGAAAACTGGAACCAAGCACTTCGAAATCAGCACAGTAATGTGATCAATCCGGAATGGCTCGGATGCAACATCTCATCAGCCTTTTCTGCTCTAAAAGCTTGAGTGTTTTGTTTTAATGCTAAACGGCCAGTCCGATTTCCGTGCACTAACACCACTCAGCTTTTAAGTGGTGGCAGTGGCTTCGGCTGCTTTCCTGCATCCGTCCGGCTGCCGTTCTCCATCAGTGTGCCCGACCGTCATCCCCGTAGCAAGTGTCTGCCCGCTTGGCCAGAGCTCACGTCAGATGGGCACAGAGCCTGCGGATGAATCATTTTGAGCCTTCAGCTGCTGTTCTGGAGGCAGCTCGCCGTAGATGGTGGAATAGTGACGGAGACAGAGCACCGTGGAGGCGCTGAGAGAAGACGGCGTTTTCACCTCGGGTTCCTCTCTCGCTGACAGCAGCTCTTTGGCTCGCGGAAGCGGCAGACAGGTGCAGACAGATCGGAGCGTTTCGTCTCAAATGGACAAGGACTGGAACTAGAGCTGAAAATCTGTGCCGCCGACTCAAGCAGTGCTATTACACACATATACCACATACACACACACACACACACACACACACACAGGCTAGTAATGCTGTACTTGAGTTGACCTAGGACTTATTCAAACTATTACACTGCCTTTAGAAATCCAGGTCTGGAAAGATGTAAGAGACAAAAATGTTCAGTTTCTCAGGTTTTATCTCTGAACCAGTATATATGCATTCTGTCATGTTCCATGGATGAGATGAGGAGAGGAGACACACTTGCAAACACCAATGGACTTTATTGACCATAAAGGAATCATCCTGGGACAAGTGAAGGGTCAAGTATGACCAGCCAGAACTAACACACAAGCAGAGACATATATACTGGTTCAGAATAGAGAACACCTGGGAAAGAGGCGGAGACATGAACCAGACACAGGTGAATCCCCTGATCGGGGCGGGGCTAAAGCTGAGCTGAGAACCAAACAAGAGTCACATGGCACAGAGAAAACAAGGCTAAGGAAGACAGACTGTGACAATTTTAAAGGAAAGGACATTGAAACAAGAGAAACGAAGCAGTGTTTACAGAACTTCACTCTTAAATAAAATGGCAGTAATTACTTTCGACGTACTCTAGTGTTTTACCATCCAACTGGTCTCGGTGTGAGAGGAGAGAGTCGATTACAGCAGTGTTTTTTTCCTCATTAAATAAGATGTGATTCAGCTGATCACTAATCAGTACCTCATGAAGCAGAATAAGATACTTGGGAAGGAATTTCACAGACACTGGACTGGAACGGTTATTGTACTTATAGAGCTACTGCTATAAAAAGAAATCGCAGTGGTCTATTATTTTTTTTTGTATATATAATAAAATGGATAATGTATAGTGCTAGCATTAGCATTAGCATAGTGTTAGCATTAATATTAACATTAGCATAGCATTAGCATTAACATAGTGTTAGCATTAGCATAGCATTAGCATTAACATAGTGTTAGCATTAGCATAGCGTTAGCATTAACATAACATTAGCAGAGCGTTAGCATTAGCATTAGCTATTTAAACAAACATTGAGTGTATTTCCCCATTAATATTACTAAATATCATCAATAAAAATGACATTATTCAGTAAATAGTCATTTTATTTGCATGTTCCCAATGGAAGCTCAGTATTACCTGTAGCTTCCATGCATTAACTTAAATCAGGAGCTGTTGATGGAGTTTCAAATCCAAGGAATTGTTGCTTTTGTTGATTCTGTATAAATCAAAACAAACTTTGGAGCATTTTGCTACACCAAAACAGTTCATACGCTGAATTTAACTGGGAAGAAATGTGGCCTGTACAAAAGTTATGGCACATCATATTTAATTTCTTATGATAAAATAAATAAAAGCACCATTCTGTCATTTCGAGGTGGGAGCGACATAGTTGAGCAAGCTCCTTAATCAACAAAGCGAACATGACGCCATCAACAGTGTAGCCTCACCGACAAATCCCACTCCCTTGTCGACCAAAACTAACTGAAACCATAGCCTTATTGATAAATGACCCCCCCATTAACTAACTGAAAATAAAGACTTATGCGAACATTATTGGTAACAAAAACATCTGACCAAAATAGTAAAGGCTAAAGGCTACATGTAGCATGAAAATGCTATGGTACCTATGGCAGCATGAAAGATGTAGGGTCAACATCATTGTCTACATAAACACTAATTGTTGTTAATAAATCAGATCAACTAGTTTGAGACAAATGCACCCTTGCAGATAATTTAAACCTCCAGCTGACCGGTTTTAGATGGGTTTACTGTGAGCTAGCTGCTGCTATGTGATGTATTTCTGTACATCCTGGGATATTTAAATGTAAAAATTGAAGGAAAATCTCACTAGCACTGTTTCTGGATCCCCTCTGTTGTTTAAAATGTTGTACAACTCGGATAGTAAGGAATGATTTAGGCATAATTTGTAGCTTCTTTTATTATATCAGTCACATTAGCTTCATAGCTCCTGTGCAAAAGTAATAAGCAAACTGTTACAATATATACATTTTACAGTTTGCTGTATCTTCTATTTTGTTTGTTAGATCACACACACACTATGTCCCTTTCTCCTGCTTAGAGACATATAGTCATGCTGATTCCTGAAGTGGGCGACTGTGACTGCAGGACTCCACTTTAGTCTTCGCTTTTCTTCTTTGTTCCAGCTGTGCTCTGAATAGAAGAATAGAAGATTGCAGCTGCCTTTGTGGATTGTGGCGGCGAGGTTATAGCCGTGGGCTATACACATGCTCCATTCGGCCCTCTCTGATTGATCATCGACCCAACAAAACATGCAACCATTTATTACCGGGTAAAGCAGGTACATGCACCAGGGGTGGCTGGTGTGTGTCCTTTCTAACAGTACTAAGTTCTAGCCCTGGGCAAAAACAACAATACAGAAGCAGCTATGTTTGTGATACAGTAGCCAGAAATGAACTCCCTGGTTTTGGCCAGCAGTAGCTGCCCTGACCAGGCTGAGGCAGAGTGGCACAGGGTCTGACCGTATCAAACATTATCAAAAAATACTGTAATAATGTGTTAGTATATACACAATATGGATAAAAGTATAGGGACAACTGACCATAACACCAAGAGGGACTTTAATGGGATTGTATTCAAATAGACTTTAATATGGAGTTGGTTCCCCTTTGCAGATATAAGAGCTTCCACTCTTCTTGGAAGGCTTTCTACAAGATTTTCTGTGGCCATTCTGTAGAGAATTTATGAGGTCAGACACTGATGCTGGAGGAGAAGGTCTGGATCACAATCTCTGTTCCAGTTCATCCCAAAGGTGCTGGATGGGGTTGAGGTCAGGTTGTGGCCAGTCAAGTTCTTCCACACTGAACTCCTCCAGCATGTCTTTATGGAGCTGCTCTGTGCTCTGGGACACAGTCCTGCTGGAATAGAGAAGGTTCTTCCTCAAACTGGATCCACAGAGTTGGAAGCATGGCGTTGTTTGTATGCTGAAGCGTTAAGAACCCTGAAACCCTGAAACCCTGAAAAACAGATGTATATATATGTGTGTGCTCAGGAATCGTGAATTCAGTCACACACGTTTTTTTAAAGAACCAAACTCATCGTTTTATGCGGAAATCCTCACAATAACGAGGAAACTGCAAAGCCTTTTTTTTTTTTTGAGAACCGAACTGCATTACCACCAGCAGTCCAGTGGTGGCAGTAATACACTGAAAAGTTGACAACCACCATAAAAAGAAGAAGCTGCTGAAGCATGCCTGGTCTGTGTCTTGTCCTCATATTTTAGTGTTTTAAACTCTCCCCCAAATGTTCAAGTTCTCACTTTATTTAGTTTTAGTAAGCTGTGTCCTGTCTAAACCACCAGTGGAGAGAGTTTCTTTTGTCTACGAGTCTTTGCGCGCTGCTAATGCTAACCGTTAATGGTAACGTTTTTTTTAAGCAATAGTTTTCTGATTCTGATTATTTATTTACCTTTTCTTTATGCATTAAACTGAGTTTAAAATGAAATTAAGATCCGGGGGCATATTAAGGGTTTGCACTATAAAAATATAGTGACATCTTTTAAACCGAAATACAACAATTAGCGCTTTTTCAATATACGCGGATGCTCTTGGGACATAACCCCCGTGAAAAGCGGGGAACCTTTAAGCTTCTGGGCTTTTCAAGACTGCCTAATAACTGGATAACATTACCAGAATCGATGACTGTAGAACTTTAATAAGATACGATAAGATAAGAAAGACCTTTATTTTTCCATGAGGTAAATAAGACATTTGTCCTAAACGTGCTCAATGCAACACGAGGGAATAAAGATATACAATAAGGCTTTAAAAAGAACAGAGCAGTAGTGATAGTGTAAATGTAACATTAAAATAACAAAGAAATAAATAACTATTGCAGATATAATAAAATAATATTAGTGCAAGTGGCTATGAAAATGCTATAGTGTTTGTGCCATGAATACAAAGAGGTAGCAGCAGGTGATGAAGGGATGAAACAAACATTCAGTAACAAGTAAATAAAAGCAATACTGCACAATCCGATTGGGAACCAAATGACATTAATGTTAATATTAATCCTGAGAAAGATAAAGATAATAACATGAACGATAATAACATGAAAACTGATTATTATTTAAGTTTACTGTCTGGTCTGTTTAGTGAAACTACCTCATAAATAAACGAATATCATTCTCCCATTCCAAATCATGTCCTCTGCTTTCCTGGAGCAGGTAAATATGCGAGACCTTAATGGTTAGGCGTTGATTGGACGAGCCGCTCGGTGTATCGGACGGTCCCTGAATTGCTCGCGTTCTCAGGACGCCGGAGAAAAGGACGCGTATGTCATTAATTCCGGGGAAACTGCCAGAAGGTGCGCAGGGCGGACGGGAACTTCACCCAGCAGCACTAATTTACCGCAGTAATGAGCATGCCGTTGTGCATGATTATCAGGCAATTATATTCGGTTACCATGCAAACAAGGAGCATCATGGGACATCATTAAAGAGGGGAGAGAAAGAAAAAAAAACACAAGCATGTATTTGGGTGAGAAAATGAGTGAAAAGGCCTGGCATCTGAAGCGCAGCCGTTACAGTAGCGCCGACTCATTCGTCTTCCGCCGGCGTGAATATTAAAGGCGGCGCGGGTCCCTTTTGTTCCCGCGCGCAACTCGTCTGGCATGACAAATTGAGATTCAATTGCTTTTCTCAGTCAAATATGAATTATGATTACAATCAAACAAAGTTACCGGACTGTGAGGACAAAGTGAATTTAATTGTTTGTTTTCATCCCTACAACTCACTTAGGGAATTGTAGAAGGGGGTTCAGTTTCTGTAACGTGGTTCAAAAGGAAAAGTGTGGAAAAGAGGATGCTCGGTTGATCAAAATCCTTGATTTCTCTACTTACTTCATAACATCTCCTCAGCTCCTCGCGGCCTTCCTTTAAGGAGATGCAGGTATACAAAAACCCATCTGACGCCAATTCAGCTACATGGTTATGTTGAGCATGACAGTCCATCAGGATCTATTAATAATAGCTTATTAACATAAGAAGTTTTTTTTGTGCTACATATAAATATAAAAAATATCTTCCCTAAAGTTATGAACCTATTATAATGTATTATTGTTATATTCACTACTGAATGCTTTTTTAGTTCAAAAAATGTGTGGTTTTCATGCATTAAAAGCTTACGAATTTTAGTCGAAGTGTCACTAGACTAAGGCGCAGATGCAGATTTCCGTGGATTCGTGTGCTGGAGACACTTGCTGTAAATTCAGCTGTTTTTCAGCAGAGATCCAGTGTCATGAATTGGAGGCACTGAGGCGAGATGTAGGTGGGAATGGACAAACAGAACACTAAAATAACCACCAGGACACTGATAAGCCTGAGTCACAAAGCTAACAAGACCAGACAATCGCATATTAGAACTCAGAGACTTCTTCTGTGTGAAGGAGGACCAGGAACACCTAGGATAGGAGGGATAACAGACTGCACTCAGGTGAAGGAATTATTAAGGAGGCAGGAGACATGAGGGCGGAGACAAGGACCAACAAAAGGACATGGGAATGTAATAAAACACCTTGACACACAGAAACAAGGACAATGAAGGGAATACCATTATACAGTAATTTTATATACGATATATGATCATATATTACTATATTAATCATATTTATTGTGGGGCAGCTGGTAGCCTAGTGGTTAGGGCATTCGCCCTGCGATCAGAAAGTCCAGGTTCGATTCCCAAGACCGCTAGGCACCACTGAGGTACCCTGAGCAAGGTACCGTCCCACACACTGCTCCCCGGCGCTGTGTTCCTGCTGCCCCCTGCTTTACTTGGTGAATGGGTTAAATGCAGAAGAAGTGTTTCCTGCTGTTCACACTGTGTGCTGTGGTGTGTTCACCTATGACAGAATTTTCACTTCACTTTAATATATGTGTTCCCAGTGGAAGCCCAGTATTACCTGTAGCTTCCATGAGAATTTGACTCAATCAGTCCTTCGTTAACTTAAATCAGGAGCTGTTGATGGAGTTTCACAAATCCAAGGAATTGTTGCTTTTATTGATTCTGTATGAATCAAAACAAACTTCGGAGCATTTTACCACAGCAAAGCAGTTCATGTGCTGAATTGAACAAACTGGGAAGAAGTGTAGCCTGTATAAAAGTTATGGCACATTATATTTGATTTGTTATAATAAAATAAATAAAACCGCCATTTTGTCTTTCTGAGGTGGAGCAAGATAGTTGAGCAAACTCCTCTATCAACAAAGTAAACATAACACTGCTGTCAAATTAACACTTCAGCCCCAGCAACAAATTCCACTCCCTTGTTGACAGAAACTAACTGAATTTTTACACTTTTTAATCTAAATAGGCCAAAACTGTCCACAACAATACACTAGAGCAGTGGTTCCCAACCTTTTTTCCCCCCTTGCCTGTGTCCAAGACAAGCCAGGCCCCCCAACCACCTACCCACGTAGACCCACAAAAAGAATTAAGTGACTAATTACAAAAATAAACAGCGATTGTAGGTTTTTGTTCGTATACTCTAATAGACACACAACATTTTTACGTTTCTCAGACATTGGGATTTTACGAATTTAGTCTACAAAATTGTGTGCACCCCCTGCCGTCTCCAGTGGACCCCCTAAGGGGGGCCCGGACCCCAGGTTGGGAACCACTGCACTAGAGGGCTAATCAATGATATCCTCTTCCACCAGCCCAAATATGGAAGCTGAATGCGTTCCAATTTCTCATTCACATTAAAAATTTTTTTTCAAATTTTCCATTTGAGATTACGTCATGCATGAAGTATTTTGTAATCAAGTCATGTTTCGGTCAAAGATTGAAACCCCAATGCTGTGTGAATTTTACCAGTAGAATCAAAATACCGGAATGCGTCATCAGGCAGATGAATATTCATGACGGAGGATTCAGACGGGTCTGCCGCGGTCAGTCTGTCCCAGATGACGTTGGGCCGAACAGCTTGCTGCAGGACGAGACTGTGGCATTTTCGGGTATTCCCTGTAACGCGCGACAGATGAGGACACAGCTGAAGGGCCAGCTGGTGTGTAAGACCACCGCTACCAGCCTAATAATGTAGCCCCTCGTGCCAGGCCTAGTTAAATACTCTACACAGCGACTCTCCACTCACCGTCAACAGCTATTTTTCATCATGATGATTGTCTGGGTAAACCGAACAGGGGTCTAACTGTCCTTTAACCCATCAGCGAGAGAGTTTTAAACAGTTTTACCCATTGCTGCATGAGTTTTATTGCTTGTGTGCCAGCATTTTACATTGGTTACATTTATATTGGTTACTTTGTATTGTGAATTGTTCTTGTATTATTACAAAGTAACGAATAGTTGAATAAAGTAACAAATAGTTGAAATTTAGTGTAAAATGCAAGCGTGTAATGCAGCAATGGGTAAACCAGTTTTAAAACCTCCCTCGCTTAATATCTCCTCATCAGTGAGACGGCGTTAACCTCAATGCTGGTGTCACGCGTTTGATTTTTATTCGCTGATCATGATGATCGTGTTTGTTGTGCAACAGGACAAGCAATGGTTGCTATGGTTTCAGTTCCATGGTAGTGATATGGGACGACAATAAAAACAAAGACAATTTATAAAGGCACGTATCCAAAACAGCTTGGCAGGGTCGTTTACCAGTGTTATTTTGACGCATGTCGATTACACTTAAAACAAAATGTCAAGATTAATTATAGTAGTGCTCATTAAACAGCAAGTCTATGCATTTTTTCATTGTGTGTGCTCTTGAGTGTCCTGCGCAGTGCTCTGTCCATAAGTAGGTCCTTCAACTGTTTAGTGCGATTTTGATGGATCCATGGTCAAATTTGGCAGATTTTGAGACATCCTTAGGACAGACATAAGTTGGCAAGTTTCAAGTTTCATTGTCACATACAGATAGCATCATGACTGTAATGAGATTCTTAGGCTCTTGTTCCCCAAACTTTACATAAATCTATAGAAAAGTATGCAGATTTTACTTTTAAAAATGGAGAATTTTAAGAATAGAATATATCTATGAGAATGTAATATATATGTAAAATTTAGAAAATAAGTACAGTATTTACAAGTACAGAAAAGGTTTCATATTTACAGTATTAATAGAATGTCTAGTGCAAAATGATGCAGTGAGGGTTTAAATTTTGCATAATGTTTGCATAATGTGAAGTAAAGTCCATGTCCCAATTTATGGAATTTTTCCTACAATTGTTTTCCTGATTTAGAGGTTAATTCAAACTTAACACCTTAATCATTCACAAACATTTTTAGAGTCTTTGAAACTTTAGAAAGTCTTTGAAAGGTTCTTTTGGTTGACTCTTTTCTGTGTGCAATCTGCTTATTAAGTACATTAAGTACAAAGTTATACTTTTTGTTTGGCTAAATGACATTCCTTTTTCCATTTTATTTTGGATAACAGTATTATTCAGTGTCATAAACAATATAAGCAAGTCTATAAGACATTATTTAGTAACTCATGATCTGATGAAAGCATTTGGAGTAGCTGGTCGCCTAGCCTTACGATCAGAAAGCCATTTCATTAGCGGTTAGCATTAGCAGCATGCAAAGACTCGTACACGAAAGAAAGGTTGAAATAACTCTCTCTACCCACATGTTTAGACAGAGCACCGCTTACTGATACTAAATAATCTGAGATAACTTAAAAATTGAGAGCTTAAAACGCTAAAATACAAGGACAAGGCACAGAGCAGTCATGCTACATGCTGCAGCACCTTCTTCTTATTATTATTTTTATGGTTGACAGCTTTTCAGTGTATTACTGCCACCGCTGGACTGGTACAGTTGGGTTCTCAGAAAAAATCTGCTTTAGACTGAATGCTGATCCACGTAAAACTGAAGGTTTACTTTGTTAGCTGTATTGTTTAGAGAATGGATACTTGTTTTTTAAATAAAAAATTAGTGATTTGGACTGCTTGACTTTTTCATGTAACTGTGTGTGTGTGTGTGTGTGTGTGTGTGTGCACATAAAATGAACCCAGGTCTGCTGGACTGATAGTCGTGTCTCCTGGGGCCGGGGGGGGTGGTGGGTTCTGAGGTTGGACGAGTTGCTCTGTAACTCAGCACTAAAGCACGGCCGTAACTCACTGCGGCAGGGCAAGGGCGACGGCCATCTCCAGACAAATCTGCCCTTGGAGAACCGGCCAGGGCCAAGTGGAGCAGAAAGAGAGAGCAATGGAGGGGAGGGGTAGACAGGAGGAGTGGACATATTGAGCCAGGAGGATGCAGAGAGTGAGTCGGAGTTGGAGGAATATGCCGGCTGGCCAGTTTCTGCTCAATATTCACAGCCCGAATGCAATCAGGTGTGATGATTGAGGTGGGATCACTAAAGGACCCTCAGTCTGATCAACTGTATATAGATTTCGACTTTAATAGATTTCTGAATTTCATTTCAAGCTGGATGATCATTTTGAGGTGCTTCTGGGAGTATAGCTGTAAGGCCTGCGTGATATGGACAAGATGCTAGCATTGTGATTCTCTTGCCACAGGACAGGCAATATATTATACATGTACTGGTCAATCAACGATGTGATTTAAAAATGTCCTAGCACATATCCTTTTTTTTCATTCGACCTGAGATCCCTGCACTCTCCTTCCTTAAAAAAACTCCTCCAGCTAGGTATCTTCTTCTGAAGACTGGCTGGATGCCCTGTTAGGGAAGGGGGATGCATGCAGCTTAGCACTAGCCTCTTCAGAAACGGATACCTCCTGAAGAAGGGTTGGTGAGCACTAGGTTAGCCATCAATATTAAGATCGTTTGCTGTTTCTGCACTACTTGAACACCAATACACCCACAGGAACACTAATTTGGAATCGAGACCGATCAGGGCGCTTACAGCCAATCATATTGCAAGATCAGAGCTATTAACAGTGGTTTCTCTTCCTTACAATACAAACGTCTTCTAAATTCCCATGTCCTTCTTTTCAGATACTCCCCATAACTCTTGACCATAACTCAGCTCTCTTCCTGCCTACAGTTACACTATATGTTCTAATACACTGGTCAACTATTGCTTTGGATGGCATACCTGATAAGCAGTTTCCTCGGGAAACTGCTTCCTCCTTCTAATACTGTTCAGGTCCCCCTTGTTCGCACTGTCCAATCATCTTTGACTTATTGAGATTTGGACCAAGACAGTAACACATCATTCAAGCCCAGTTAGACACGAGGTGGGGCTTCCATTGAAGGAACTAGTTTGTCCAGCACACTCCACAGATGCTCAGCTGCAGTGTGATCTAAGGAATTTGAAAACAATTCAAAATCTTGAGCTGTTTGCCCCTGAAACCATTCCTGAACAGTGTTTTTGGGGTGGCCAGGTGCGTTATCCTGCTGAAAGAGAACACTGACAATAGAGGTTTGGGCAGTTATGGGGTGTACTTGATCTGCAAAAGTGCATCCTGAGGTATCTCTTCTCTAGGTAAGTGATGCCCATGCCGTCTGCATGGTCCAGTTTTGATGATCTTGTGTCCATTGTAGTCACTTTCAGCAGTGGATAGGACTCAGCATGGGTGCTCTAACCAGTCTGCTGCCCCATATGCAGCAGGAGGCACCGCACTAGGTGTTCTTACCCCTTGCCATCAGAGCCAACATGAACATTTTCAGCCTTTTGTGCTACAGCAGCTCTTCTTTTGAACTGGGCCATGTGGGCTGGTCTTTGCACATCAGTGGGTGCTCATGACCCTCTCACGAGTTCACTGGTTGTCCTGCCTTGAAAGACTTTTGGTAGACACTGATCAATGCATTCTGGGAACAGCCATCACAGTTCGGCCCTCAGATTTTTACGCTCGCCCGTTTTTTCTATCTTGACACAGTTTTACTGGTTTTAATGTTGTAGCTGATCTGTGTACATTTACGGCATTTGGCTAACGCTTTTATCCAGAGCGACGTACATCAGTGCTCAAGTCCATAACAGTGTCTTAAACCTGTAAACAGCTTAAATCCACGTCAACTTTTTAACCAAGATACTGCACAATTATTTGTCAAATAATAAGTAGCACCTGCCAAACAATACCAGAACAACACAAGCCATATAAAAGTCAAGAGAATATTAAAATATTTAATCGCGATTAATCGCACCTTTAAGTCTGTACTAAATATACTGTTTTTAATACTCTTATCAACATAGGAGTAGACAAAT
>JBBPDC010000084.1:17641405-17656673 GCA_037974485.1 Hemigrammopetersius urotaenia | reverse complement strand
ATTCTCTCTCTTCTCGAATATTCGACCAAAAAAATTGTCGTCGACCAATTTTCATATTCGATTACGTCGAATACTTCTAATAATCGCGGCAGCACTACTTGCATACACATGCTACCTAAAGCCCAGCAAACTGAATATTATGGTTTTCATTATTTTTGGGCACGTTCTGAGCATGTTCTGCTGTTTGGTAGTACTCGCTCCCTTGATTCTCTAAGGATTTCACTTGGGATAAACCTTTCAAACACAAAGTGCTTTAAATTATGAATGAAAAACTGAACACTAAAACTAAAAACAACATTAAAAACTAACAGAGAAAGAAAAAAGGTCTTCAAATAAAAAAGTGAACCATGTGGTGCAACAAATAAAAGCAGTGAAAGAAAAAACATATAAAAAGTAATATACAAAAATGTAAATAATGTATGGTAATGTAGCAGTAAACATAAAGTTAGAGCTTGTTCAGTGGAGAAATATGTCTTTCTATAGAAAACTATATCGAAAAGTGATATATAGACTATAGGCATGTTATATAGATTATACAACATATGTTCCAGTATATGGAAAAAGAAACTGGATGGTCTTATGGCACATTTTGGAGTATCAGGATTTAAAAATAGTTTTTTGGTTTTTTTATGTCAGCTCAAACAGTCAGAAAAAAACAGCTCTTGTAGCGCTGGTGACAGCTTTGATGCAATCTCATTTTTTACTTGTTAATAAAGTAAACGTTCAGAAAACGATGAGGATAAGTTATCGAAGACTTCATGAAAATTATATTTTAAACTAGCAGTTGCCAGAACTCACATATACCTGAAATATATTTCCACTCCTTGCAAAAGTCTTGCATGTGTTTCTCAACAACGTGGCATTGCTAGGAATTGCTTTCCTTTGTTCTGTTCGTGCAGAACATGGCCAAACACATAAAAACACACAACAACAACCAAACGTGTAATTTTGGTTTCATCTTCGGTTTTCACATGAAGGGTGAGAATCATGAAACCGACAACTATGATTTTAATTACCATTTCTATTTATGCTTGTGGCTCATTGTTACACAATCATGCAACAGCCATTTTTTCAAATTCCACACCAAGTGAGGCATGCTTTGACGTCCAAGAATGTCCCAAAAAAGATTCAGTGAGGGAATGACCATAAATATTGTCATTTCCAGACCAGTATAACTCTAAATGTTTTTGAAAAGTCTCTTAAAGGCTTACCTGGAAGTTTCATTGGTGCCATTTCAATGCCTGGCCCCTCTCATTCTTTGTTGGATTGCGTGTATGAACACAGTATATTAAATGATGAATCGCTTTAAACTGTGGAGTCACATTAAAACCATTTCAAGTTTAATTGTGTCGGTGGTAACCATCAGTCAGTAGTAAGGCATGCCACGCCTTTAGGATGCATAAGCAGTTAAGCCATTGGTCCATTTCCTTTACAAGCAGAACGTCTATTGGACTATTTCAAAAAGTGGTCTGTTCAGTCATTTCGAAACTGATTCGTTGAAAGCCCCCAATAATCTTATTGCGTGGTTTGAAATGCTGATATACCACAAAAGAAGGTGGAGGTTGCAGTTTATAAGCTTTGAAAATACAAAAAAAAACATTTCCTTCCTGGAAACTTTTCATTTTCCTGTTGTTGAGAGATTCTAATGGGTGACGGCAGAGGTGATCTAGGGATACTGCACTTTTTTTGGAGATCAACCCCACACCGATTTCTTACTTCCACAAAGAGGAAAAAACCTTAAAAACCCTACAAAATAATTTGGTCTAACATTGGTGACCTTAAAAATCCCCCGTGGAGCTAACAAACTTGAACAGAAGTGGGTGTGTTAGAAGAAGAAAACACTGCTATGTGCAGAGCAGGGGTACTCCATGACCTAGTTGCATGTGCTCAAAATGGGAATTCCCCATTTTTCCTGTTGAGACGTAAATAAATGTGAAATGGTTTGTTGTGGGGTAACTCTTTTGTTGTGAGAAGAACCAGGGTCAGCAAATGTTAAACAAACATAACCATTTTCTTTATCTATTCAAAACCACCAGCAAAAACAATTCTGACTCTTATATGCTATTCTAGAACAAAATATTTCACAGCAAACTGCTTAGAATGAATTTGTTTACATCTCAGCTTTTTAATTATACAGGGATTTATAGGGGACGGAGTAACTCAGGCTCACCTTCTCCAGCAGAGGGCATCATCAGACTAGACAGATGGATGGATGGATGGATGGATGGATAGATGGATAGCAGGGCTGGACTGGCCATCGCAGAATCCCCGGCCCGAATTTTTTGTCCCAGTCCAGCCCTGAAGGAAGGAAGGCAGGAAGGAAGGAGGGATGGATGGATGGATAGAGACAGAGAGAGAGATAGATAAGATAGAGAGATAAAACCACATTTCCAATAATGCTCACGCAATGTTCGCGACGTGCTGCTTCTGTACAGGTCCCGCAGGTGTTCCATAGATAACTTTCGGCACAACGTGATAGATGGACAGACAGAGAGATAGACCGTTGGATTAAACTACGTAGATCATGAACCCCCCGCCCCCCCGTGAAACTACATTTCCCACAATTCCCGCGTTCACTGAGACATTACGCGCCAAAATTTGTTTCTACTTCGTGTTTCGTCTGTCCAGGTCCCGCAGGAGTTTCACGGGTGACTTTCCGCCAGAGGTGCGGTGTGTGAGGATGAGAGATTGAGAGTGAGGTCGAGGTCAGGTGTGTTCTGGAGAAGCAGTGGATCACTGGAGCAGACAAAGCAGGTAAATGGCGGAGTTCTGGTTCATTCTATTTTAGTTTCGATTTCAGAAACAGGCTGTTCGCTCTCGGCCAAACACAGATCGGGGTCCGTGTCGGTTTGTACTCTTTTTAGAATAAAGAAAAAGCGCCCCAGCAATTCCCTTCACTACTGGAAGAACGAGGACGAACACTATTTCCTTTAACTTTGTCTTAGAACGCCTTTTTAGTGTGTGTGTGTGTGTGTGTGTGTGTGTGTGTGTGTGTGTGTGTGTGTGCGCGTGCGTGCGTGCGTGCGAGCGAGTGTGTGCGCGCGTGCTCTCTCTCTCTCTCTCTCTCTCTCACTCACTCACTCACTCACTCACTCACTGGCGCAAAACATCTTGCCTGTGTTTCATCAGGGAGATGTAAATCTGCAGTACTGATACCACCTGTGATATGATCATGGGCCTCTGACCAATCACAGTTACAACAAAGGTCTTCATGGTAAAAAGTTTAATTATTTTTTAATCTTTTACTGTTAAAGACACTAGTTGGTGAGTTTTTAAAGGGCACATATTCTGTATTTTTCTTCTGTTTCGTTTTTCCATCAGGTTTTTGTGGGTCTGAATACCAAAAATATTCAGAATTCATTCTTCGATGACCCATGTTCCACCCTCTGCTTATGTATTAGAATTAAACAGGTTGTTTCTGTGCCTGTAAAACTGATATATGTGAAAGATCTGTTGTCTAATTGACTGATCTGTATTGTAGCTCTTTCAAAAGACAGCACAGGCCTGAAACACTTAGAACTTCAGTATGAATGAGCGGGGCTAAACTGCTGCAGGCCGAATAATGAGATGTATGTAAATGTGTTGGTTTTGTGGGTTCACGTGAATTATGCTGGAAACCAGGTTATTTTTACAGCTTAGTTTTGATAAATAGACCATGGATGGTGGAGAGAGCATGCATTTTGAAACCTTAATCTACTCTTTAATTCCAGAAAAGTGAGGACATGGGCCATTTAATACACTGAAAGTCATAAATGTTTGTAATGTAGCTGAATAATTGCTAACATACTAAAGTGTGAGCCGTACCATGCAATACACATGAAAAAAGCATATTAATTACGTTTAGGGCTGGGCACATTATTTACTTAATGGAAACAATTATTTTATCGCACGTTAATGCAGTTTTTTAAAAATCCTTTAATTTTCAAAGTTTGCTGCATTTTATGCTCGGGTTGCCAGCAGCACACAGTGCTCTAGGTCTTGGCTGGCTTTTGCGGAGGTCAGCTGTCCCGTTACTTTTGTCCATATTATATGTCCATTACTTTGTACTGATAATTTGGACCGTATGCCTGAGCCCGCGAAAACCAGCCAAGACCTAAACCGCTGGACAAATGTAATGGGACGCCTGACCATTACACCAACAGGGATTTTAATGACACTGTATTCCGATACATTGACATTCAAATGGAGTTGGTTCCCCTTTGCAGCTGCTATAATGCTTTCCACCCCCCATGCTCTGGGCTGAGGGTAACTTGTGATTCTATAACAAACTACATAAATCGTGAATGGCCTGCAAGGGCAAATAGCTTTGGTTTTAGATTTGGTTTGATTATATTAATGTTTAATTTGAGATTTACAGAAGTATTTGAGCTGCAGCTGTGTTAAAGGGAACACTGCTGTTAAAAAGCTCATTGTTTGTGTTAAAACCAAATGTTATTGCACTTGTGTTTAAAATAAAAATGTGCCATACACTATTGTTAAATGAATGATTTAATTTTGCGTATAACAATGCGCTCAATTACGATAAAAAAATTTAATCATTGCCCAGCATTAATTATATCACAATAACTTTTGGTACAGTTGCACTGACCAGTCCTACTGTATACTACAGCTTTCACTATCCGTTGTATTCTTTAATTACAGATATTTCAGCATTTCACTTAGGAGGTGGGGTCACTGATATCATCAGCTTTAAATGACCTTTGCCTAACCGGCCCAGTCTACAAGTGCCAGGGTTTTCAACAGTATAGATCATGTACTGGGACTTTAATAAAACCTCAGCCTCTGTTCTGTTTCAGCCTTTAACCATGGCAGAAGAATACATTCTTGGCATCCTGGAAGAACTGGCTGAAGAAGACCTGAAGAAATTCAAATTTTTCCATACTTGAGGTGGCGGAGAAAATGACAGATGTCTATAGAGACGAAGGTGCCATTGAAGTTCTTAAACACATTTTGAGGAAAATGAAGCAAAATAATCTTGCAGACAAAGTTAAAAGACAGATGCTAAAAAAACGAAAACGTCCAAATCGCAGCAGTCCTGAGCAGCCCTCAAAGAAACTGAGGCTGTCCACTTCACAAGCCCATGCGGTGCAGGCTCCACAAGTAAGGCATGAAGAAGACTCCAGGGTCAAAAAATCAGAAGGTGGTAAGACTTTTTCGCTAATGTATTAATTAACAGACTAGCTAATTTAAATGATCAAACACAGCATGGACAAAACTATTGGGACACACCTGTTTTTCAGGGTTTGGAAGAACTGGCTCGTTCGCGACTGACAGCACACTAGTCTAGAGTGTTGACAGATTAAGTTTTGTTTGAAACAATTCGCACGGCCTGGCAACCCATTGCAGAGCGCTTTCTTAAAATGTTAAAATGTACGAAAATACAGTAATCCCCCAGTTTTACGCGGTTCGGGAGTCGCACACAGATTTTTTGGGACAACCAAACTCATAGTTTTTCGTGGAAATCCCCACAATAACGCTGAAACTGCAAATATCCTCTGCATTTTTTGCAGCAATAAATATATTTTTTCTGGATGTTTTCTAACAAGGGGACACGATCACCTTGCCGTGGTGTCCCAATACTTTTGTCCCTCTACCTTCTGATCTCGGCGGGGAAAGCACTCAGACACTTCAAACTCCACAGTTCGGTAGATCTCCAAGAGACCTTTCCAACGAGCCGTCATTTGTATTTGTAGCCCCAGTAGATCAGGGGTTATTCCACGAAAACCGATCCGGGTGTAAACTTTTGTCACGCAACCTTCTGAGATCTTGGGGAATTTATATTCGAATTTCGGGTTTACCTTTACATTTTCATTAAGGGTAATGCATTAAGTTTAAAATGACACTAAAGTGTTCTGTGAGCAGATTTGGGGGCACATTTAGGGTTTACACTATAAAAATAGGCCTTTTGGGCCTTTTTATTGTTTTATTTATTCATTTTTTTATAACCAAAACGCAACAACGTGGTATTTCCACTATACACAGGTGCTCTTGGAACATTGCCCCCGTGAAAAGCAGGGGATTACTGTATATACAAAAAACATTAAGTTCACGAGAAACACAGTTTTACTATGTTTTACAAATGTGCATTATATCACATTTGACAGAGATTATGGCTCCTAAAAAGTGTCAAACCAGTAAAAGTAGCAGCATTGTTCACTGCATAAAGCAAATATACCTAATATAACACACAAACAAATGGCCTATTTGTGTTCTATCTTATATTCAGGACCTTTCAAATGGCATGACAAAAACTACCAAGACTGATAATAGATGACAAAACATACAAAACGTTCATGCAATTTGTTCAATTCAGTAGTGTCAAATGTGGAAAAGTAGGACTATTGTCCACTACATAAAATAACTGTTCACATAACATTCATAAAATTTAACATAGTTTAAACAAGTGAGCAAAACTCACTCTATTCAGGGAGCCACCATGTTGGATAGTTTAGAAAACTGAACAAACTCTAATCGGTCAAAAGGAGATGTTGCATCCAAAATATTTTAACAAGGAAATACAGTGAATTGCATGAAACATTTTTTTTTAAATTGCCGTTATCGCATTTTGGAAAGGAGCTCTTCAGTTCTATTACTGGGTTTAGGGTTACTCATCAATGAGCATGGTGTGTCACTTTTTTCACAGCAAAAGATCTTCAGACTGTTGTCAGGACACATAAGCTGTGGCTAAAAGAAAAAAACATGTTCATATTTGAAGAGACTGCCGAAGAGAGGAAGAAGATTCCACTGAACCAGATCTACACAAATCTCACAGTGACTGATGGAGAGAGAAAAGCCTCAAACGATGAGCATGGGGTTCTGAACAGTGAAAAGCTTAAGTGTCCAGATGAGAGCAGGATCAGCTGCAATGTCCTCTTTGGAGGAAGCGATGGAGAAATCAGAGCTGTTCTTACAAAAGGTGTCGCCGGTATTGGAAAAACGGTCTCTGTGCAGAAATTCATGCTGGACTGGGCTGAGAACAAAGCCAATCAAGACGTTGTGTTCCTGTTTGTTCTTCCTTTTCGGAAGCTGAACCTGATTAAAGATAGAGAATGCAGTCTACACGAACTCCTAGTTCTCTTGCATCCTACACTTAAGGACTGTGTTTCGAACTTGTACATCAAAGAGAAAATTTTGTTCATTTTTGATGGTCTTGAAGAATGTCAGATCACATTAAATTTTGGCAGACCTGCAATCGTCAGTGATGTTGATGACAGATCCACCGTGGATTCTTTGATCATAAATCTCATAAACAGGCAGCTACTCCCTTCTGCTCTTGTTTGGATAACTTCACGGCCAGGAGCAGCCAGCCTGGTACCTTTGAGGTATATTGACCGTGTGACGGAGATTCAGGGATTCAGCGACATCCAGAAGGAGGACTATTTCAGAAAGAGAGTGGAAAATGCGGATCATGCTGATAGAATCATCTCCCACATTAAGGCGGCAAGAAGCCTTCACACCATGTGCCAGATACCAGTGTTTTGTTGGATTACGGTTACGGTTCTCCAGCCCTGGCTGACCCAGAACTGCAGGGAGGAAATCCCCACAACTCTGACCGAAATGTACTCACACTTTCTGCTCATTCAGACTAATACGAAGAATCAAAAGTTTGATGAGAGTCAAGAAGACGATTCTAGAAAGCTGCTGGAGCACAACAGAGGGATTATTCTGAAACTTGCTAAACTGGCTTTCAAACAGCTCCTGAAAAGCAACGTCATGTTCAATGAAGAGGATCTGAAAGAGTGTGATATTGACATTAAAGACGCCTCCTGGCGCTCTGGGTTTTGTACTGAAATATTTAAAATGGAATCAGTGTTTCATCGAACAAAGCTTTACTGCTTTGTGCATCTGAGCTTTCAGGAGTTCTTTGCTGCTCTCTATGTATTCTCTTGTTATCTGAGCAGGAACATGGAGGATCTCAAGTTGTTTCTCCCCAAAACTAAGGCTACGTCTGAAATTCCCTGGGATGTGTTAATGAAGTGTGCCATGGATGAAGCGTTGAAGAGTAAGAATGGACACCTTGATCTTTTCCTTCGCTTCCTCCATGGCCTTACTCTGGAGTCTAGTCAAAGGCTTCTGAAAGGCCTGCTGACACACACGCACAGCAGCCCAGAGAGCATTCAGAAAATAATACAAAACCTCAAAAGGGGCCAAAACAAGAACATCAACCCCGAGCGGTGGATCAACATCTCACATTGCTTGCTTGAAATGAAAGATACCAGTCTCAAGCAAGAAATCCAGGCCTTCCTTGAGTCCAAGAAAAAGTCAAAAAAGCTGAATCTTGCGCAGTGTTCAGCAATGGCTGACATGTTTCAAGCATCAGAGAACGCGATGGACCAGTTGGATCTAAAAAAATTCAACACCTCAGAAGAGGGCCGCAGGAGGCTGATCCCAGCGGTTAGAAACTGCAGGAAGGCCATGTGAGTACTATGTCTGTCAATTCTTAAAAGAACTAGATTCAGTTATAACAAGATCAGGTTAACCTGGGTATAAAGCACATATTTCAGAGGCAGAACTCCCGCAGTCTTGGGAAAATACTTGAACCTTTGTAGTTAATCTGTGTGTACCTGGTTATATCATGACCCTTGCCTGCAACATTCTGATAATTGCAACCCAATGTCTCAATCACATTTATTTATTTATTTATTTACTGCTTGTTTGTTTGCAGCCTGTCAGGCTGTAATCTTACCCAGCAATCCTGTGAATATGTGGCCTCAGCTATGCAGTCGTCAGTCTCTGCTCTGCGAGAGCTCGACATCAGCAACAATGACCTGCAGGATTCAGGAATGAAACTGCTTTGTGACGGACTCAAGTGTTCACACTGTACACTAGAGATCCTAAAGTAAGTGGATAATATGCTCCCCCAAATAAATGTGCCAGAGCTATGTACACTAGTCTAGCTTCAAAGTGGTATGATTTTTTTTATAGCCCCCTTTACTCTACAAATATACTTCTAATGAGGGCTGCTGGATATTAGGAAAACATGCGATATGCGATAATGTAGTTGAGTGTTGCGATGGCGATATCACATGCGATAAGTGAGTAAAAACTTAGCCTTTATAGTGTTACTGTTTTTCTGCTTTGGATTTGCTGGTAACAGAAACTCCAGACACTGACTAGTCTATGTAGAAAAAAATTAAATGCAATATTTCCGTTCCATTTTTTTAAAGAATTTACTCAAACAGACCATTTTAATGCCTTCCATAAAACATTTGAACCATTGAACATTGTTGAAAAAAATTTTTTTTTAAATAATTTGAAATCTTAAATAAATGTAAACATTATTTAAATTATAGTTAGTTCTTAGCCAGAAAAAAATAGCAAACGGAACAATCTATAACAGCAGCACAGAAGATGAAGAAACTGCCCCAGTGATGTTTTTGCCCTCTGTGGCTCTGGGTGAAGAGTTTTGGAAAACACCATTTACTGCAGTTCAGTCAGTCTTTGGCGATATGGATATTGCGCATGTTGATATCATGATGACGGTAAATTTGCGATATATTGTGCAGCCCTACTTTTAATGTATACATGTATACAAATACACAGATTAAAGTATGAGTTCAGTAGTAGTCATTTAGCTTCTCAATTAATATTTAGTTTGCTTCCATTCAACAGTCTCTCAAACTGTAAACTCACCTCGGTGTCCTGTAAAGACATCGCTACAGCTCTACGTTCACCAAACTCATCCCTGAGAAAGCTGGACCTGAGCTACAATGACCTGCAGGATACAGGAGTGAAGCTGCTCTCCTCCAGTCTCAAGAGCCCACATTGTAAACTGGAGACACTGAGGTCAGTCTGATGACCTGCTGACTCTCTGTCAGCATATTGTTTGGTCAGGTTAAGGACTTTACTTTCTTCTTTTGTTTCAACAAGAAAATCCTCACTGAACCAAAGAGGAGCAGGAGACATTGTTGTGAGTGCATGTGCACTGTGATATATATCTTTTAATCCCATGAGCAAGCAATAAATGCTTACGCTAAAACCAGATGCTACTAATACTTGCACGCTTGGGGGAGCAGGGAATTTGGAGAGTCTAGGGCCACCAATGGGTTTGTGCACTTTACCCAAGCTTAGAGATTTTTCATCTAGATACATGTTCTTTTTGCAACCAACTGACCATGGATCCATTTAGCACTGTTAACCTGTTTTAGTAAATTGCAGTAAATTGGCAATGGTTGACGGGTGTTTAGATGAAGGAAGCAGTTCCTTATGGAAATTTCTTGACACTCCTTTCAGTGCATGCACTCTTTACACCTTTTTACAGACTTTCCGATTGCAGACTCACTTGGGTGTCCTACAGAGATTTTTCCAGTGCTCTTCTAGCAAAATGTTCATCCCTGAA
This sequence comes from Hemigrammopetersius urotaenia, assembly GCA_037974485.1. Classification (NCBI taxonomy): domain Eukaryota; kingdom Metazoa; phylum Chordata; class Actinopteri; order Characiformes; family Alestidae; genus Hemigrammopetersius; species Hemigrammopetersius urotaenia. The sequence continues at coordinate 17,646,334 of JBBPDC010000084.1, read as the reverse complement.
AGACCTGGACCTGAGTTGCAATGACCTGCAGAATTTAGGAATAAAGGAGGTCTCTAGAGGACTCAAGAGTTCACTTAATTTGAAAGTGCTCAGGTGAGTGACAGGTGCCACCAGGTGAATAATACATGACAAAGGCCAGGGCTGGGTAATCATTTAGCACTAAAATGCATGAAAAATTATATATTGCCAAGAAAAAAGCTGAGACATCCGGGCCTCGTCTGCCACACCTTATCGTCCTCGTGCTGGATGTTTTGGCACGGTGTTAAGCAAGGGGGCGTGGCGGATGAGGCCCGGGCGTAAAAAATTTAGGAGGATATCTGCAGTTTCCGCGTTAGTGCAGGGGTTTCAGAAAACAATTATTAGTTTGGTTCTTAGAAAAAATACGCAATGGACTGAAACTGTGACCGCTGATCCACGCTAAAGGGGTTTACTGTACATACATGGATTTTTTTAATGCGTCTGATACCAAATGTCACTCTCCAGACTCATTGATCCACGGTGACCTTGTGAAGTGAAGTGTTAATGACACTCTTTGAACCAGAAATGTTCTTTCTTCACCTGCTTTCTTCAGGCTCTCTGACTGCAAACTTAGTGAGCAGTCCTCTGAATACATTGCTTCAGTCCTACAAAAAGCAGACTCGTCCCTGCGAGAGCTGGACCTGAGTAACAATGACTTGCAGGATCCAGGAGTGCAGCTTCTGGCAGCTGGACTGAAAAGCTCTCACTGCAGTCTGGAGATACTGAGGCAAGTATTATGCACTTTGTAGACTTGGGTAATCTCTGTATATGATATTTTTCTCTCATGTGCTCTCTCTCTCTCTCATGAACTCTCGCTTTATTGGAAACTTTATTGCCTTTTCAGGTGGAGGGTGTCTGCTCTAAGGGTCTTGCCTCTTCTGTGCTTCATACTCTGTTCCCTTTGTGGATGCACTCTCTCTAGAAATGTCTGCATTCCACGCTTAACAAAGGGCTTTCCGAGTGTCTTTCTTATGGGGGTTTCCACTGACTGGTACCAGCTCGGTTCATTGCAACTCTAGTCGCTTTTTTACTAAAATCTGAACAATAGCATTAGCACTAGCATTAACATTAACACTAACAAACATTGCTTCTTTAAGTCTGGTAGGCTATTTGTCTCCGTTTTGTGGCAAACAGTCACAAACAAAGGATAAGAAATAAAATCCCTCTGATTGCATCCATGCTGCCGATTGTAATGTTTACCTCAGCTTAGAGCCTCCGCTCGGGCTGCTTCTCAAAATGTTTGGTCGCTATAGCAACCAGTTGCAGTGGAAATCTGAATGTCCGAAACCAAACTGAAGAGAGTAGAACTGAACTGGACCGAACCAAGCTGGTACCACTCAGTGGAGAACCCCCTTTAGATATATGGAAATGCGCCCACACTAGAGACATGTTGACTGTAATCCAGTCTGGTGTGTGCAGTCTGCTGTTGTTGATTGCGTCATCACTGTTTCGGTCACGAAAATTTTTGATATTTGGTGCATCCCTAATATTTATTATTTAATGTATTAATGATATACAGCATACACTGTTGCCTGTTCTTTTGTTGGTTAAGACACAGTGCCCATCCTATGAATAATTCAAGCAGAACATGAAACATTGAAGAAACAAGTGCAGATGATTCCAGATGATCAGGCGGTGTTCAGCATACTGGTGGTGCTGAATGTGGTTGGAACTCCTTTATCTAGGCCCCTTATATCTTTAGACACGTTGTAGCCAATAAAACATTTCTTATATATTTATTACTTCAGTTGACCAGTGTTTGTGTTTGTGGGTTTTCTTTTCTGGCTCTAGATTGTCTGGCTGCTGTATAACGAAGAACGGATGCTCTTCGCTTGCTTCAGCTCTGCGTTCAAACCCAAAACACCTGACAGAGCTGGACTTGAGCTACAACCACCCAGGACCTTTGGAAGAGAATTTACTGTGGAATCTAGGCTATAAAAAGCCTACCCTCAGGTAAGAACAGTGCAAGTAAATGTGTTTAAGAGAGTTTCTGTACAGAAGGATAAACTAACTTAACTAATATTGTGTGCTTCTGGTGTAGAATGAGACTCTAATGTTTAACTGTGACCTGTAAACTTCAGTGGCTACCAGTGTGTTTTCATATGCTGTGGGTGAAAGACCATTTTAAAGTGACATTTCCTGGAATAGAATAGAATAGAACAGAATGGCTTTTATTGTCACTATACACATGTACAGAGAAATTAAAAGCAACTCCTTCAGTGCAGACATGTATGTAGAAAAAAATAACAGAAAAATAAAATAATAAAGTTCTGAGGCACTATATACATATGTAAAAGAATAAATACAACCCCGATTCCAAAAAAGTTGGGACACTGTACAAATTGTGAATAAAAAAGGAATGCAAACATTAACAAATCACATAAACTTCTATATTATTTACACAAGAATATAGACAATGTGGGGCAGTTGGGTGGCCTAGTGGTTAAGGCATCCGCCCTGCGACCAGAAAGTCCGGGTTCGATCCCCAAGAACGCTAGGCACCACTGAGGTACCCTGAGCAAGGTACCGTCCCACACACTGCTCCCCGGTGCCGTGTTCCTGCTGCCCCCTGCTTCACTTGGTGAATGGGTTAAATGCAGAGGAAGAATTTCGGGCTGTTCACACTGTGTGCAGTGGTGTGTTCACGTATGACAAATGGTCACTTTCACTTCACAATATATCAAATGCTGAAAGTGAGCCAGTTTGAAATTTCAGGCCAAATATTGGCTCATTTTGGATTTCAAGAGAGCTACACATTCCAAAATAGTTGGGACAGGTTGCAGTAAGAGGCGATAAAAAGAGCCTCTCAGAGTGGCAGTGTCTCTTAGAGGTCAATGGGCAGAGGATCACCAATTTCCCCAATGCTGCGCCAAAAAATAGTAGAGCAATATCAGAAAGGAGTTTCTCAGCGAAAAATTGCAAAGAGTTTGAAGTTATCACCATCTACAGTGCATAATCAGGCTTGTAGCTAAATAAGGTTTTATATACAGTGTGATATGCAGTGTGGGTTATTGCACATTGTTTAAGTATTTTTTCAATACCAATATCGAATATTAAATATTGCACAGTACACAGAAATTTCACAGTATGTTCAATACAATTAAATATTGAATATTAAATATTGCACTGTTGGATAGAAGGAAGTCCAGGGTTTTGGTGTTTGACTGTGATTTTTCAAAAGTTTGAAATCATTTGGAATGGCTTAGATGTTGACAATGTAGTTTTTAATAGCAGTTGCACTATAAGTAGCTACAAAATGAAGCCAAACATAAAGAATCAAAATGTATCTAATGCATTGCGAAATAAAAATTAGTACTGAGATACACCTTGTGGTGCAACCTAAACACGGCTCACGGGGTGTTTAGAATAATTACATGTTTTACATGCAGATACATAAAAGAACTGATCACTCAACAAAACCATAAAAAATCACATCTCAGGACTACAATTACAGTTCAGTAATAAAGAATTAATTAATAAAATAAGAATTACGTATAAGAATAAAATAATTAAAAGTCACTTTTTTGTTACATGGACAATGTTTCAGTTCTTATTATTAGGGATGCACCGATTGATCACAGGTATTGCCAATTTCAATTTTTAAAATTTATTTATTTGTTAATGTATTACATTTTATTTATTTAAATTTGTAAAGAAAATTTGTTATTAAAGAAAATTAGATGGTTGCTTGTATTTGCTGTAGAGCTGCCACTACCATATGTCACTATTATATAAGTAAACAGGGAAAGTAACTACCTCGTTACATTAAAAACCTGCATGACTACATGCAGCAGCTGTGATAAGTGTTATCGGCCGAATCGGAATCGGGCAAGAAAATTGCAATCAGTGCATTCCTACTTATTATTAATGATCTTCTTATTATTATTAAGAACTAAAGATTAAGAGTAAGAAGAGTATGAACATGACTAAGCATCATAATAGTTATATTTGTAAATCATAAGTGGAAACAGCAGTAATAATCATCATATTATTTTCTTTATTTTAGTATTGAAATTACATCATTAAGATAACATCAGTAAGACAAATAATAGCAAAATATTTTAAGTTTTGGGTGTCATTTTTAAAAATGTAATATATGAAACGGAATATGTGCATATGATGAGGGTCACTTAAAGTTCACCCAGTCAAATATATAGCTTGTCTTGCAGCAAACTTTGGAGTCACACTTACCAGTACTTTGCATATGTGTATAAGTGTGGGGGTTTTTTTTCGGCTCTCTAGAATGGAACACGGAGGTCGGCTGAGAATGATACTAGGACTGAAGAAATGTAGGTTTATCCACACACACACACACACACACACACACACACACACACACACACACAACTCCCAACTGTGATAGAATGTACACAACACCAGCACTTTACATCTGCAGTATTAATAGTAAAACTGCAGATGTCAATCATATCCAAAAGGACCGCACAATATATCATATGTTAATCGTATTGCAGTATCGATCACTGCAACATAGATATTCCAGAAAGCTGCAATATAACTAATCACTAACCAATCTCTAACCAATCACAGTATTTCTGTTAGGGGGTGTTACGTTTATGTAGGCCTGGATTCAGGTTTATGAATGGTGGTGTAGTTTGGATGCGACCAAAACCCTTGAGCTCAAGAATACAAGCACAAATCACGAAATATATGTACAAAAGAGTGTATTTACAAATATATATAATACAAAGCACAATGATCAATGTTACAACACCAAGATAACCAGAAGATATATACAAGTATTTACACAAGTGCACAAAGTAACACACGGGGAACACAGACAACACCAAAGAAATGTAAATAATAAGATCCTACACCTGCCTAACACACAAATAACTAGTACAAAAACCCCCAAGTGGTGTCTGCCTGAAATCCTTACCGTATGAAACCAAG
>JBBPDC010000084.1:17584158-17595694 GCA_037974485.1 Hemigrammopetersius urotaenia | reverse complement strand
GAATTTCATTGTGCTCTGTACACTGTACTCTGTACATATGACAATAAACTTCAACTTCAACTTCAACTTCAACTTCACATCATCAGAGGACCTGGCTGTGGGCTGAAGAGCTGTGTACGTGTCGTCCTTAGTGTCAGGGTCAGTGTTCTGTATAGTTTAGAAGAAGGAGTATGGGAAATCTGGGCAGCTTGAGATGTGAAAATGGGCTTTTCTTGACAGTTTCATTCAGGTGTTTCAGTCAGCACCTAGGACAGTGCTGTTCTGTCTCAGACATGTGCTACTGCACAGCCATCTACTGGCCGGATGTGGTAATGACACACACCCTCCATCAATATTAAGTGTAAAATGAGTAAAGTTATCTACAGCTGGTCACCAACCCTCGTCCTGGAGATCTGTTTGGCTCCATCATGCATCTAACATGTCCCTTTACTTCCAGCCAATCAGAAACTTCTGAAGAAGCTAATTAGATAAAGCAGGTGATGCAGATTGTGGTCGTAACTTGACTTCTCAGGAAGGTGGATCTCCAGGATCAGGGTTGGTCATCACTGATCTTCTGCTACCTGCAGTCAGTTAAATGCTCATCTGATAGTCATGTTTATCTGCCTTTTTCTTCAGCCCATTCCTCCTGCTGTCAGAAAACAAACACCAGTATTTATGAAAAGAATAAGCGTATAATTATTTTCACAGGTTTTGATATGTGTCCAGACGCCTTTGTCTTACTGATCTATAATCTCTTACCAGAAAACCGCAGAGAGAAGAGCTGCAAGCCCAACAAGAGCAACACCAACAGCTACATACACGGCAAAGAAGTGGCCCTCTGAGAGAGATTCAAACAAAATTCTGATGATTATTATTTAAACTATTATTGTTTTATTATTAAATTATTGGTTTATTTGAAAAAAAAATCAACAATAAGAGGCTGCACAATTTGTGTTCCAGATAGATAAATTAGTCGCTTTAAAACGTTGCCTTTAGATAATATAGCATAATGTAAGACACTGTTCTGTTTGCTTTTTATTACTTTGGAAAGTAAACTTCCCATGACTTTGACGAATGATCTACGAATTCACTTTTAATGCAGTTCAACTTACCAACAATATTTAAAGACACACTGAGAGTGACAGCAGGAGAAGGAAGATGTTTAAGTCCCTTCCCAGCACAGCTGTAACTGCCTGAGTCCTCTACCTGAGTGGGCTGGAGGGAGAGAATGTTGTTCCTTTCTTGATTTGTTTCTACTGGGTGTCCAGTTTTATACCAGATGATCTCGTCCCTGTATGTCAGATTGCAGCTGGTCCTGCACATTAGAAGTGTCGTATTTCCCTCCTCAACACGTTCCGGGATGTCCATTCTGAGATCTGAGAAAATGGAAGACAAACAACAGGAAAGAGACTAAACTTTTTTTTTATTACTCAATGATTTAAAAAGACAGAAAACAAATACATAACAATTAGCAGGAACAAATGTATTTTATATGATAAATAGAAATAATTTGTGGTGATAGATTCACCTGTGACACGGAGTGTCACTCCTGGGTAACCTACAGTTCTTTCTTTTTGTATGTTTGATGTGATTCTGAGGCAGAACATGTACTCGTCCTTCTCTGTCACATTCTCCATTTGAAGCATGAAAGATTCCTTTTTTTCTCCAAAGTACTTGATCCTGCCTGAATAATCTGGATCTTCCTGCAGGTCAGTTGGTTCCACAACTCGGACAAAATAACTTTACGTCGCTGAGATAAGACGGATGTTTGTAAGTGCTGTACATCGTCACTGTGGACCCTTTTAAAGCACAAGTTTCAAGCCGGGTGTGATTCATCAGAGGAACATAAACGTCTTGTTAACTTAATAATCAGCCTAAACAGGATGTTTCCAAATTATAAACACTAACAGAAAGAAAGAAAGAAAGAAAGAAAGAAAGAAAGAAAGAAAGAAAGAAAGAAAGAAAGAACATTTAAAAATGAATCAGCAATCACCCACCCAGAACCCTCAACTGTAAAAACAGGAGTATCTGAAGAGTGAACATGAGTAACATCTGAAAAATAAACATATAAATTATACATTTAAAGTGAATATTTGTCATACGTGAACACACCACAGCACAGAGTGTGAACAGCCCGAAATACAACCTCTGCATTTAACCCATTCACCAAGTGAAGCAGGAGGCAGCCAGAAACACAGCGCCCGGGGAGCAGTGTGTGGGGACGGTACCTTGCTCAGGGTACCTCAGAGGTGCCTAGCGGTCTTGGGAATCGAACCTGGACTTTCTGGTCGCAGGGCGAATGCCTTAACCACTAGGCCACCAGCTGCTACATTTGCATTATTTTCAAGTTCATGCACACGTAGTGCTTGGATTTTATACTTACATGTAACCATAAACAAAAAGCATGCATTCATAAGAATTAGCTTATATGTTCATGTACTCTGAGATTAAAATAATTGCTGCAAAATAATAAAGTTATAAAGCGTCATGCAAGGTATCTTGCAGTTCAGTTTTGGCTCGTTTTTCTCAACAAACTGTCTTAAATTCTTCGAGATGCTTTTAGAACTACACATTTCATCAGAGAAGGCTTGTGTGGGCTGTAGGAAGGAGTTGAGTTTGACTGAGTTTATGGCTTGCTGTCTCTGTGGGCTTCTCTCTTTCCTTATTTTCTGCATTATTTTGAACAAGATATTGGTTCATAATTGAAAAGTTGTGTTTCAATGAACTTTCTACTAATAATAGGTGCACTGTCAGACTAGGATGTTTTAGATGTTTCTTCTCTACCTGTTTTCTTTCTGATGTTGTTTAGGTCCATTTTCCTTTTACCATGATCACTACTTGGAAAAAATGTTCCCAGTCAGTCACATTTTATTTTGTAATGTCCAAACCTCAGGTTTTTTTGCTTAGAATTAAACATTAAGTAACCATATAAAAAGGTAGGGAAAAGAAACACTGTTGTTGTTGTTGTTGTTGTTGTTGTTATAAATGCCAAACAGACATGTGGAGCAGATCAACTCTAGGGAAAGAGCGACCCCTGTAGGCCAGGAGGAGAATTTCGAGACGAAAAAAAAGCTTTAAAACTACAATTAGTCTGTAACAGTTAACATTTTAAGCAGAACAACAGCAGCAACAACAACAATAATAATATAAATAACAGCAAATATAATATTTTGAAAAAAATTTTCACCTGTGGTCCCATTTTATTTGAAGTGTCTGTAATAACTGCTTAGTAACGGAATTAATTACATGGAACAATAATGTAACTATTGGACTGCCCTCACTGCCATAGCTGGTAGAGTAGTAGCACAGCTTCTGTAAATGCACTTGTGTATCAGCTTCAGTTTTGTTGTAATTAAATGCAGTCACACATTAGGATAAACTTCTGTAATGGCAGTGAATACATGTGTAATTACTAACGCTGAGCAACGATTCGATTTTTCATAGCATCGTTATAATCAAAGTTATATGTATTGCACGCTTTTATTTTAAAAGGACTGCTACATGAACAAAAGAGCAATAACATGTTTTTTCTAGTTTGTCATAGAAAAAAACAGTTCCCCTCAGAGTCCAGAGCATCATAGCAGCTGTAAAGAGGATCAGCTGCATATGAACGTCTCTGTCTCTGAATGCAGTGTCATTAAAGTCTCTGTTTGTGTAATGATCAGGCGGCCCAATACTTTTGACCATTTAATACAGACAAAAGTAATGTGGGGCCTGATCCCAGAGAAAACCAGCCGAGACCAAGAGTGCTTGGTGTCTTGCCCATGCGCAGAAGCACAAAAACACAAAAAAGCAAATAACGATGAAAATAAAAGTATAAAAAAAACGATGTAAACACGATAAAATAATTGTCGATGTTAAGTAAATAATTGGTTAATGTGATAACGCATTTTTATATGTAATTACACAGTTATTACTAAGTATTTGTCTTTTTTTGTGTACAGACTTAAATGATTTCATGACAAATAAAGAAAAAACAAAATTGTCTAAAAATGTAAATGTGAATTTTAATGTTCAAGTAAATGTAAATGTAGTGTAAAAATGTTAGTATAAATGTAAATATAAATCTAAAAATTCCCTTTACTACTTATTTCTGCAGCAGAATGTTTCTCCACCAATGACTGGGACTTTCTTGAAAGGAAAATTTGACTGTATTTTCAGATTTTTTAAAAATGGTCCTTGAATGTTACTAAGTCTCTGTAAAGAAGACTGAACCTGATACAAAAGACAACACATACGCAGCTCTTGGGTCTACATGGCTGTCCGATGGTGAAGAGCATTATGAGAACACTATTCACTGACATGCAGGGTGTGTGTGTGTGTGTGTGTGTGTGTGTGTGTGTGAGGCCATTGCAAATCCCAGTGACAATGAATCACACATTATCTTTCCAGAGCTTTGCAAAGGCGTCATGTTCTTAAAACTGCAGGCATCTTGAACAGACCCCTAGGCTGTGGTTTGGATGGTCAAATATCGCAAATATTGCCATGACAAAAATAATGTGTGTGTTAAAAAAAATTCAATAAACACATTTGAAGTGGACACATACACTGTGTGTATAAATAGCAAAAACAATAGTCTCTGAATACACATAACTACACCATGAAGCTGCCTATATAATTTACACACACACACTCACACACACACACACACACACACAAAAACACACACACACACACACACACACAAACACACACACTTACAAATATATGCATTTTTGTGTTTGTGTGTGAAGCATAAGAGCAACTTACTATGGCTCAGGGGTTTCACGAGTAGCAGTAATGAAATCTGTGAAATCTAGCAATTCAGGGGCAGCAACCAAAAGCAGCTTCTTCTGTTTTGACTAGATGTGTCCCTTCTCACCAGGTTTTCAGCCACAGTCAAAATAGTCCAAGAAATAATAACTGGTTCTTCCTCGGCTGCATGGGTATGGTTTTCTCATCTCAGTCACAAGACACAGTGCTAGATAAAGTATGTGTAACAGATTTGGTCAAGAACTGTCCAACCAGGTTGCTTTTAGCTGCATAAAAATAAAGATGTGGTTTCATTTCATGTGACTCAGAGGAAACATCTACTTGCCCTCACCCTCCTGCAGTTGGTGACATCGTGTAAAGGGGACTCCTAGCTACTGTATGTAACTGAGTAAAAAAAAGAAATAAAAAGCATAATGAAGCTAAAAGAGTAGCCTCAAGGTCACATTGCTGCACATCCCTTATGCATACTTACATCTTCCTGTTTTGCATTAGTTGTGCAATTAGGTTTTTTTTTTTTTAGCAAAGTAACTTCCCCTTTTTGAGACAGAAAAATGCTGAATCTTGACAGATAACGCAACGTTCAGAAACCTATACAGTTCACAGTCTTCATTCTTAAAACATACATTCAATTTAGGATGAACAGATGTAGTTGGCAAAACAAAACATTTTTTAATCAACATGAATAAAATAAAACTGCATTACTGGACCATTAGTGTGTAAGGAGTTTCAGACAGCCATGAAAGTGTTAGTAAAGTGAAAGGTACTCCAGGCATATAGTTCCACACATGCGCATAAGTAATGAAACTCTTTCTACTTATCATTTTATAATAAGTTTTGTTTACTAACGTTTTAATGCTTGAGTGCTTCTCTAAAGCAGAGCGAGGGACAGACTAATTAAAAAAAGAGGAAGAGAAACAGTCAGTGTAGGTTAGAGTCACAGACAGGCAGCAAAAAATGCTCGATCCTCATGAAAGCACTTTTATTTTATTATCACTTTCAAATTTTACTAGAACTTTTTTGTGTAAGTGAGGGATTTTAACAAATTCAAACTTCCAGTGATTTTTCATTTGTCATTTGGAAAAAACAGACCACGGTAAGAAAGTGTCTTAATGGCTTATACTATGAAAATCAAGTTATTATTTAAATCCGCTGGAGTGATAGATGGATGTTACATTTGCAGTGCAGTCAGTTTTTAGTTTTTAGTGTTGGATACTTTTGGGACTTTAATGGGACTTATTTCCTGATAACTATAGAATAAGAGTTCATTTAATTAAAGATGGAGTTTTAGTTCAGTAACATAGACTAGAAAAAATGGCTATTGTTTTTAATGATAATTAAATTTGATCTTTGATGTTTTGTAGACGGTAAACTGTGATGATGTCAGTCCAAATGGCTCCTCTGCTTGTTCTGCTTGTGATCTCAGGTTGGATCAGCAATGTTACTTACACTGTCATTGTCATTACACTGTCATTATACTTTGTCTTTAAGTTACTGCAGCTCGATGTTTTAAAACTTTAAACAAGATCAAATATAAAACAAATTTGTTGCTCCTGTTCTGTTTGTTTCTCAGGAATAGCAATAATTGGTTATCCAAAAGTGTCAGAAAACACAAAATCCCAATGAACATTGCTTATATATCGTTTAACTTTCCTAACCATTTCAATAAATATTTGGTGTAATAGTGTCCTTCAACTCTCACAGTTCACGGTTCCATTTTGACCACTTGTTCTTCATAAAAAATGCTTTTTAAAACATTTATAATGTACATTGGAAAAATCTACATTCTAAAACACTATAGTTTTACATGACATTGATTATTTTTACATTTTATTTTATTTATCTGTATTTCACCATTTTATTATGTAAATGTCTTGCTTGAATGAATATAAACAGCAGACTCAGAATTGATGGTCATCGTCTTCAGACACTTCCTCCTTTATTTCATTGTCATGATATAAGATTTGCCCATGGGAAGGTTGACTGCTGGGTCAAATTGATCTATTTCATATATGGCAACGTAACAAGAGGGTTACATGCAGCTTGCAGAGCTCTTCTGCCTGTGGTTTCTCTCAGAATCAGTTCAGTGTTGTTCAGTATCTGCTGCAGTTTGAGAGGAGAGAAGTGAAGCTGTAAGCTACAGTAACTCTGACTGTCTGATGGGCTCCAGTCTCTGTAATCAGATCTTTCATTCATCATATGTTTCAGGGGCTTCTGGAGCACAGTGGAGTGTGAAGTACAACCAGCAGGAAATATGTGCTGTAAAAGGGTCCACAGTGTTTATGAATGGATCTTATACACGCCCAAAGGGTCTTACAGGGAAAAGGGAGTTTTGGGTCATAGACCGACAGCAGCGGACTGATCTGAGTATGAACCCAGATTACTCAGACAGGGTCCAGTATTTACCTGATAAACAGAAACACTTTTCCCTCAAACTGAGTAACGTCATGAAGAAGGATGAACATGAGTACAGTTTCAGAATCATCACAGATAAAGAGAAAGAAAAATGGGTGGGTTCACCAGGTATTAAACTCAGAGTTACAGGTGAGTTTAATCATCATATTTAATCAGATAAGAAACATCTCACTGTAGTCACCATAGTTTTTGAATTTGCTAACTGGAATTAAAAAAAGGTATTAAAAAATACTACACTGTGTAAAGAGTTTTTGATGCTTTCATGTTTCTCTCTTTCTCTTAGAGCTTCATGTGGAAACCCCTGGAGAAGTGACAGAGGGAGAAACAGCAGTTCTGACATGTAGAACTACCTGCAGTCTGACTGATCCAACATTCATCTGGTACAGAAATGGACATCCTTTACCCACAAAGACCATGGAGAAGAACCAGCTCCACCTGCAGGCAGTCAGGAGAGAGGATGCAGGCAGTTATAGCTGTGCTGTAAGAGGACAGGAACTCCTCCCTTCTCCTAATCACACTCTCACAGTCAGATGTAAGGCTGTATATTTTTTCTTCCATTGTAATCAATTGTATATTATTATTATATATTATTTGTGTAATGCTAAGCTATAAGTAAATTTACCACAACAGTTTAATGAACATTGTTTTTTGCGGTTTGTCTCTCGTGCCCAACAGTGCTATGTCTATGTAATCACTGCTTAAGTTTTAAACCTATGAAAAGTAGAAAACGTACCTGTGAATGTACACCTTGATATGTATAGATCCATCAAAAAACATCTCAGTGTCCATCAGTCCTTGACATTTAAATTTACGGCATTTATCAGACACTTTTATCCAAAGTGATTTCCATTCCCTAACTACAGGTGGCAGTCTCCTCAGAGTTGGCATTAGGGTCTTGCTTTACTGGAACCCAGTGGGGGTGCTGAGGGTAGGATTCAAACTCATGACCTCTTGGTCCAGAGGTATCTTACCCACAAGGCCACCACCTCCAGTGTTTAACCAGTCCTTCTGGGTGGTGGTGGCGTAATGGGTAGGATACTTGCCTGTAGACCAAGAGGTCATGGGTTCGAATCCTACTTTCAGCACACCACTACTGGGTCTCTGAGCAAGACCCTTAACCCCAAGTTGCTCCAGGGAGAGACTGCCCCCTGTAGTTAGGGAATGGAAGTCGCTTTGGATAAATGCCGTGAATGTAAATGTTAAATACAACATGGCAAATCAGCCACTTTGACTTGCAACAGTGATGCAAACCCACCCGTGGAGAACTTTATCTGGTTTAAATTGGCAGCAAATAAAACTCGATGGGAAATATTGGTGTATGTGGAGTATGTGTTTCATATATGTTTTCAGTGCTCTTCTCTCATTATTGTCTTGTAAAATCCACATTTCAGATTGGTTTCTATTGATATTTGATGGTGTGACTTTTCATATTTCTCCTAGATGCCCCTAAGAACGTAACTCTGTCTCAAAGTGAAACAGTGGTAAGAAATCCAGTTATTTTGACCTGCAGCAGTGATGGAAACCCACCTGTGCAGATCTACACCTGGTTTAAAGAAGGTGGACCCTCCCCTGTAGGATCTGGACACAGTTACAGTCCTGTCCAGAGTGGAAGCTACTTCTGTGAAGCTCAGAATAAACATGGAGCTCAGAGATCAGCTGCAGTGTCCATCATCTTAAATGGTACTAGACTCAGTGTAAATCTACAAAACAGAACATCACTGATAGAAGAACAACAATAAACTCTAACATTGTGTTCCACACAGGGGGTCTGAGCACAATAGTGTATGGAGTCATCGGGGTTGTTCCTGCATGTGTGCTTTTTTCCATCATTGTTGTCTTCTTCCTTATAAAGTAAGTTCATGTTCATACGGCCATAAGCTGCTAATTAGCAAGTGAATGTAAGCTTCCTCCTGTTAGGCAGATGTTCTTATATTATCAGTACTGTTTTTGGCTTTTTTCCACTTAGTTCCAGCAGAAGAAACAAGTCTGTGTATCTTGTCTTTCATGTGGTCAGAGCTTAGAGACTCCTAAGTTTTAGCAAAAGCTTCCACTCACAAAGGTCATTTATTGTAGAGCATAAGTGTCTGTTTTGTCCTGACCAGATCAAAGGTGAGGCAGGCATTCAGCGATTGTTGCTATAAAGGATGGACTTGTTGTCGCAATCGTATCTAATGTTAGCCCACTTGGACTAAAACCATCAGCACAAGAGCCCAGCCAACACCTTTAAAACCAACACTATCATACTTTAAAAACATTTTTTCAAGAAAGTTAAATGCTGGTGGGCATCCTTTAGAAGATGATGTTGAAAATGATAATGATAAGACATCTTGACCTTCTTTTTTTTAGAAGTAAGAAAGGAAATGTTTTGGCTATGGATCAAAGTTTAAAACAGGTAAAGACTGAAATACATTTTATTTTTATTTAATTCAGACTTTATTTCTTGTATTTAGAGAGTAGCTACGTTGCTTCATTTTGGTGTTTTTAAACTATTAAACCAGTTCCTCCCACCTCAGGATAACCTGTACTGTGATGTGGCTGTGAGAGATCCAACTAATGAGAGAGTTCCTGATCCAGCCTTGGCCAGTCAGGATGGTGCTCAGTATGCTAGTGTTGTACATCACAGACCCGTCACTCCCAGGAGCTCTGAGGAGCCTGTAGAGGAAACCTCTGCCTCTGGAGCTGCTGAAGATGTTCTGTATGCCATTGTCCAACATCGCCGTGATAGAGTGGTGGAGAAGACTGTGGACAGTGATGTTCAGTATGCTAGTGTCAGATTCACTCGCAACAGGGACACTGACAGGTAAGAGGACCTTCATCAGACTCTTCACTGTCTTCATATCCTGACTGAGTTCTTGCAAGCTTTTGTACTGTTGACATTTTCCATGCAATCAATGCACAGTACTTTAGAAAAACAAACCCTGAGCGTTATTAGATCAGACCAGTCCTTTGGGACCTCTGCTTGCGTGTTGTAGTGTGTAACTTCTGTTCTATTATTTTTGCTATTTTGTATTTTGTTGCAGATCAGCATTTCCCAGATTTGATGACTCTGCGTTGATCTACAACAGTGTGAAGTAAACAATCCATGTGACAGAGAAAAAAAAAATCCCTTTTGTGCTCCTTTCTGTGCTTATAACTATGATCCTGCGTTCTTCCTCTGCTGTCCTGCTTGTTCTCATACTAATTTTTGGACTGTTTTTGGAATTGTTCTTATAGATTCTCTATTTTGTGCACATGTATCCATCCACTGAATTACACATGACATCATTCAGTTTAGTAACAATAACCAGTATCAAACTGACCTGTAACATTTTGCTCTCAGCAATTTTCTTCAGGAACAACCCTCTCTAATCCTACAGAGCTCTTCAAACTTGTGATTTTGCTTTATCTTTAGCACTGTATCTTCCACAAGCTAATGCTGCTCATAGTCAACACTGTTAAAATGATCCAAATAGTGTTTGAATGGAAAATAATTAATTCATCAAACGTATAAAAAAAATAAAACAGTCCACTGACACTGTAATCTCTGTAAGCTCTGTAACTGTAAATAAGAAACTGTTCTTAATCCGTTGCCTGATAAAATAAACGCTATGAATGAATGAATGAATGAATGAAAGACAATTTCATGATGATAAAACAGACACACTCATCTGAAACACTCATTCATTCAGCAAATAAAATAACTAGAAGAGAAACAGACAAATATAATGTATGACATTTATTAGGTATTTGGGTATGCTTGTGTTTGTGTGTGTGTGGGTGTGGATGTGTGTGTTTTAAAGAGTGTGTGTGTCTAAACTGTCATCCATCACTATATGCACTCAGGCTGTTTGACTGTAATCACACCGTTCTCTGCATTTAACCCATTCACCAAATGAAGCAGTGGGCAGCCAGGAACACAGCGTCTGGGTGTGGATATTTGGTGTGGTTTCAGGGTTGGTGGGGTGGAGGGGGGTTAGGAGGGGTCAGGTGGATGGTTTGGTTGGATTTGAAGGGGGTTTGGTATGTGGCAGGGTGGCTTTGAACATAATTCGTCCTGTGATCACTTGGTGAATGGGTTAAATGTAGAGGATGTATTTTGTGCAGTTCACACTGTGTGCTGTGGTGTGTTCACGTATGACCGAACTGTCACTTTCACTTTCACTTTCACTTTGTCTCTCCCTTTTTGTTTCTTTCTGTTGTCTCTTTTCCTTTTACTTTCTTTTCTTTTCTCTCTTCACTCCCCCTGTCTGATCTAAAAAATCAAAAGACAAAAATTCAAATAACAAGAGGGGCGAATACTGAACCGTTATAGCTCCTCTTGGCAAAACAAAAGGTGCCTTGCAGATCAAAACATCCAGCTTCACATCCTTCCACAACTGCCGGACACGACGGGGGGGGGGGGGGGGGGGTTGGG
>JBBPDC010000084.1:17468134-17480347 GCA_037974485.1 Hemigrammopetersius urotaenia | reverse complement strand
TATCGATCTCGATATAATCTCCCTCTCTCTCCACACACATCTTTACCTATCTGCATATATAAATAGAAAATGTACCTACCTACCTATCTAGCTAGCTATACATATGTGTAAAAACGATATTATATATGATTCACGAAGTGAAATGATTCCATAAAATATCATATGTGTATATCTGTAATGGTTTAAGCCTTTAAATTCGTAGAGGCTTTAGTAGTTAAGCGTGCCCAAACCGTGGTGCTGACATGAGGAGGTCTGATGCTGATGAGCTGATGTTGGGGGGCTAAAAGTTCTCCTGAAGTTTGACAGGTTTTAGAGATTCGTGGTGACCTAAGGCTGTCCGGTTCCAGACAGAGTGGTGGTCTGGTTTGGACCTGCGAGCCAAAGCCGAAAAGCAGATTGGTCGACCCCCGAGGGTGCGACAACCGATTTGTGAGATGTAGCCGCCTGGCTAACTGGATGCCTTTTAGAAGCATATGAACACTATAAACATATAATTATGAACCCAGTGTGGTCTAAAGTGAGGATCTGATCGGGGGGTGTCGTCGGAAGACCACACCAGATCGTATATGTAGTAAACACGAGACACGTGTGGGCAGGAGGAGGGAGAGAGGACAGAAAGCTGAAACACGCGTCCCCTGGATTACAGAGACTGCAAATGGGAAAAAAACGAAATCAGCCGTGTCTTACCAGGTCTCCTGGTTGCTGAACTTCTTTGTGATGACTTTCCCTAGCTCCAGTCCCAGGCGGTCCGCCACTTTCTGGGACAGGTCGTGGTGGGAGCTCCCACTGAAGAGCACGATGTTGGGCATGACTGTAGCTCGGTGCAGAAGCGGCAGAGTCCGGGGCGTGCACACAGAACAGAGCGAAGAAATGGAGGTAGACCGTTTAAAAACAGCAGCCCTGCATGGTAGAGGAACACAGAGAGAGGGACCCAAGCAAAGAGGAAATGACGAGGGAGCCCGTCCGTCCTTCCCAGCAAGACAAAAAATAGAAAAGGGGACAGAAAACTTCCCTTTCTGTCCTCCTGCCTCGGCTTTGCCTGATCTGTAATTTATTCGGATCCGCCCTCTGCGCGTATTGGGTACATGGAGAGTATGTGCAGATCTGCGTTAAAGTGGAGGCCCCGCGCTTTCCTGCTGACTGGTACTTAATACGGACAAAAGTATTGGGACACCTGTTTTTCCGCGTTTGGGCTAAGGCCCCTACTTTCAGTGAGGGGCAGTCTTAATGTTTCGGCACACCAAGATATTTTGGACAACGCCGTGCTTCCAGCTTTGTGGACACAGGGAAGAACTTATTCCAGCATGGCTGTCCCAAGTGCACAAAGCGAGCTCCATAAAGACATGGTTGGATGAGCTCAGTGTAGAAGAACTTGACTGGCCCACACAGAGCCCTGATCTCAATCCCATCCAGCACCTTTGGGATGAACTGGAACAGAAATTGTGAGCCAGACCTTACCTCATAAATGCAGAATAAATGGGCACAAATTTTCACAGAAACTCCAAAATTTTGCGGAAAATCTTCAGAGAAGAGTGGAAGCTGTTCTAGCTGCAAAAGGGGAGTAACTCCGTATTAAAGTTTATGTATTTGAACGCAATGTCAGTAAAATCCCTGTTGGTGCAATGGTCAGGCGTCCCAATACTTTTGTCCATATAGTGTAAAAACCATGTATGCTCAAGTAAACCACGGGCTGAGTTTGGATCAGCTTTTTACTGGCTATAATATCAGAATTACAAACCAACACCAGGGAGCTCAATACTAGTGTGATCTCTTACCATTACCATGATTTTTTTTTTTTTACTGTATAAAGAGATTATAATTTTCCACTAAAAAGTATAATATACTTTTGACTAAGCTAGATACTTCTACTACTACTACTACTACTCCTACTCCTACAACTACTACTAATAATAATAACAATAATACGTTGCTGGCGACTGTCCAGGGTGTACCCCGCCTTCGCCCATTGCAGCTGGGATAGGCTCCCCACCCAGGGTGAGTCCCTGCCCTGTGCCTGCAGACCCCAGGATAGGCTTCAGGTATCCACAGCCGTAGAAAGGTTTAGTAACGGAAAATGTATAAATGAATGAATGACCATTCTGCCTATTGGTGGTAAGTGAAAACACACTTTGCTTCTCCTATTATATTGAAACATTGTGTGTGTATAAAGTCCACTCCCAGACTCTGAAAATCTTCTGTAATCTTTGTGCACTATTTCTTTTTTATTGTCTGAGTATGATATGAAAATAAAATAAATAAAATGTGCCATAACATTCAGCACATTCCACATGCTTTTTTAATATGTTAAATTCAAAAACGAATCTGTAGCTGTGCATTAAAATGTACAGAAGTGTTTGCCTAGAAGGCCTTGTGACGTGTGGTGTTAGTCCACATAGTCTAAATAATGATTTTCCATCATGCTTATGAAACAGGCAATGCTATTAGATCATGTCCCTCACGTGGTTTACTCCTCTTTTGTTATCAGTTCTGCTGAATGAGAAACTGCAACACATTCGTTCATTGATTATTCGTTGTTTGGTTTCAGTGAGGGGTACATAAATGTAGGATGTAGTCGGATATAGTAGTGTACTGTAGTAAGTTTCACTGAAACCAATTTTACTACCTTTAGAAGATGGGAACAGTTGCGTCCAGAGTCGTGGCACTTAACTTGATTTTCCATGGTGAATGAAATCAGCTGAGACCTCAAATAACATTTCCTTACATAAACTGAAGGGCCTTTGTAAGGAGATGTCAGGCTCCTCTTCACTCTCATTACTTAACGATGATCACGTGAGAGCTGTCACTGTTTCTCTAAAACACAAATTTATTGTGCAGTGTGTTGTTTAGCATTATATTAACAGTGTTTTGGACATATTTTTAGACATATTGAGTTTAAATAGGGCATTTTAGGTTGTTTATTTTGGTGTGTAGTATGTAGTATTTATTCTTAATGACAGTACTAGGACTAGGTCCTTATAGTCCTACCCTTCAATTCGAAACACAATGTACTTAAAATGTGCTTTAATACACCCTTCATTTCAATTAAGTGGCCATTAATTTGTGAACCGACGACACCCCCCGAATTGCGAATTCGACCTTAAAATTAGATTTAGGCTATGAATGTGAAACCCCTTAAGCTTAAACATAAGGCATTCATTCAGGAGGTTCTATTTTCAAATAAAAAAAAAGAATTAATCAGCCTTCATCGGTGCACTTTTCTCATTAATTTTCTTTGTTTTCCTGGAAATTAAGGTCAAAATGAAGGTGATTTTAAGGGGTCAAATGAAGGTGTTTGGTTTCGTAGTGCTTATAAGACCGTCTCATGATATAGAGGAAGCTGTGCTTTCTTAGGCTACTGGTAAAAATATGTTGAATTAAGGGTGACTGTGAATTCAAAGCCTTGGGAAATTGACCAACAAAAAGACATCAGAGTGCAAGTTTTTCCAGCACGCTGAATGGGCAAGTAAACCTGTCAAACATTTACAGATGAGAATGTGGAGCCGTGTCCAAATGATCACTTTATCAGTCGGTGAATCAATAAGACAAATAACTTCTTTTTCTTTTTTGCAACTCTTCGAAAGCTTTATTGGATATTGAAGATTCTGGAAGAAGATTAAGAATGATTGTGATGAATTGTCATCATTTGAAATTAGAATGGAGAGCCTGGTCTGCAAAACATTTTTATCAAAGAAGCATGACCAACTAATGTCAAAAATACCAAGAAAACAGAAACAAAATTCTTACAATTCATCTTTTTTTTTTTTTTTTTTGGAAAAACATTCTTTGGGAACTATTAAATAAATAAATGAATAAATAAATAAATACCCCCTTTTTCAGTGCGATATTGATCTCTTTATGGCTGCCATCAATAAAAAACATGTAAAGAAATGGCAATTAGAAGCTGTTTTATATGCTGAGTATTACAACTCTTTAATAAAGCCACCTAGTCTGAGCCCCTATTTTTAAACTTCGACGTGTGACGGTACAGCATTTTAAGATATTTCGATTAGATTAGATGAAGAATAATCTTTTAAAGCTCCTTTAAAAGTTCTATAGCTTTGTATATATTTAAAATGTATATGTATATACATTATTACATAGAAAATAATTATGCACACCACAGGTTTTTATTCATTACAGTAGATTATTTTTGGGTTATTCACTCAACCCAGGTGTCCATGTATGGCTTTGCTAATAACTGATTGATTCAGGGACACCAGATGAGGCCTACTTGCTGAGCAGTGTCTTAAGGGAGCGGGTGAGGGTGTTGGCGATAGCTGACATGGTGCTGGAGTGGCGTGCAAGTGCTTTGACGCTGTGGTCCCCGGGCGAGCTGCCCGAGGCTGCCTCTGCTGCACGGAGCAGGCAGATATAGTTCATGACAACCTCATCGATCTTAGCAACAACCTCTCGCTGCTGCTGAGCTGCCGACGCTCCCAGGCCACGCACCAAACACATGCAGACCTCAGTTAAGCAGCAGAGCACTTGGAAACTGCAAGTGACCGCCAGCAACATCTCCTCTGGGCTCCCGTGTGCTTGGGCCATCCTCCGGCAAGCCCGTCCAAGTTCTTTAGACTCGATTGCCAGCAGCTGCTTATACTGGATCAGCTCTTGTGTCTGCATTGGTGGGGTGCCTCTGTCACCTCTGCCCACACTGGAGCGCACCAGAGCAATCAGCTCACTTGCGTCCCTCCGAACATCAGAGAAACCAGCGGGGAAGACATACATGCGATCTTTCAGTGCATTTATACGGGCTAGTCTGTCACTGAAGCTCATGTTGTTTAAAACTTCACCATACAGCTGCTCTCCTGTACCATCTAGGACCGGGTTGGGATTATACTGGGACGGTCCTGCTTCATCTGAGTCACCACGATACCTTCTTAAACCTTCAATATCCCCATCGTCATCCTCGGTCTGATTTTTCCTTTTAAAGAAGCAGTAGCTGAACGGACCGTTGCATCTCCAGGGACTCGAGTCCAGCTTCTGTGTGTTTTTCATTTGTTTGCTGTCCTTCTGTACTGGAAACATGACCGAGGCCCTCCTACTGCCCGTAGACCAACAAGTTGTTTGGGAAGCCATGGAACCTTGCGAGTAGCTTTTCGACAGCTTCTTTTTGGTTGGCCTTCTCTGCAGTTGTGGCTCAGATGGTTGGAAATTGCCCTGTTGGATTCTTCCCATGGACGGTGCCCTTGTTTTCTCAAAGAATGCTTCAATACTTCCAGAGCCAGCAGTTATAGTACTGGAACTTCGTCTCAGTTCCCTGCCCCGCCTCAGACTATTGGAGTTGGTGTCACACTGATGGAACCCTTGCGAAGTCATATGGACGTGGTTCTGTCTGAAAGGAACGACCTGCTCTTGCTTTGACACACAGCTGGTGTTTCGTGAAAGACTTGACGGAGGCAGAGGAGGTGGCGGCGGTGGAGGTGGTGGTGGTGGTGGTGGCGGTGGCGGGGGTGGAGGGCTGGCACAGGCTCTGATGTGCCTTGGTATAATAGCAGGTGGGTCTCCTCCTCCTCCTCCTCCTCCCAACTGCATTCCATGGTGTTCTGTGCGAGCTACACTAGGGGTGTTAGAGAGACAAAGAGAATCGTTAGGCGTCTGTTGGATGGCATGTGTCATCCTGCAGTCAGATTTGTGCCAGTCCTCAGTGCTGGCATGGGGCATGCCTCCGGTGCGGTTCCTATTAAGAGAAAGGAACCGATCGGGGTTAAAACTTTGCTCTAACTCAAACTCGAGGCCGGAAAAAGAACTTCTCCTTTCAGAAAGACTGGGCCTTATTTCAAGGCTGCTTGCGGGTCTCTGAGCATGCAAGTCAGGACTCCTCTTCAATTTAGCAGGTAAGGTGGCTGAGTGATACCTTTGAGGATCTTTGTTCACTCTTAGAGAGGCTGCATTTGGGTGCACTAGATTTGGGCTCAGAATAGGTGAGGGCGAGGGTGGCATGCAGGGACATCTGCCAGTAACGTTCCCTTTACCTCTAACAAGGTCTAAAAGCAGAGGATTGTTTGCTACATGCCTTCTGCTGTCCTTTTTGCCTCCCCCCAACCCAGCTCTATGCAGCTTGCCTCCCTGATGCATCTGGCTGACTGTCAGATAGTTTATCAACTGCCTATAAGCCTCACTGCCCTCCTTCGTGTTAAGACTTCTTACACTGCCATGTTTTGCATGCAGATCACTGAGAAGGTTACTCCTTCGAGCTGTACCTGTGGTTTCTTTGATTTTTGATGGCCGTGCATTGAGGGATGGATCAGATCCGGGAGGGTGTACGTTTGGCAGCATCTTCCTCAGGAGAGCAGGGTCTGCATGAGGGTGGAGGTCCCTTGAGGTGAGCAGGAGGGAGGAGGACGATTCAGAGAGAGGGTGCTTACAGTCGGGAGCACAGAGTGGCGAGTCCATTGGAGTTGCACAAGCACTACTCCCCGTGCTGCAACCAGCATCCAGAGAGGAGCATTGAGAACTTTGCAGGGAATTCTGAGCTTCACTTTGCAGAGAAGAAATCCGTTTGGCCAGGTGGTACTCACATAACCGGGCCACCCCTTGCCGTAACGGTGGATAGACTTGTTGATCCTCCTTATGGAATTCAGTCGTTCCAGGATCTTGAGGCTTCTTCACTGGGGACAGAGGGACTGCATTAGACTGGTGCTCCATCTGGCCCATCAAGACAGTGCTGTTACTGCCACTTAGGTTCTCCACTGAGCCAAGAGGTTCTTCACACTGATTCTCCAAAGGCTCGTTTTCCAGCAGAGGTTGCCGCCCCTGAATCCTTTCACAGAATGAAGTCCGTTCGACATCAAACTGACTCCTTCTACTACTTTCTCTTCCACTGAAAGTGTTATACTTCCCTGGGGCATCTGTTCCTTTCTTGTGTCGTTTTCCTCCACATGTTGCTACTTTAGATCTCTTGCCAGCATTCAAAAGCGTGCTTGAGTGTGCTTTGACCATGTAATTACTCAAAGACTTATCCTCCATCGTCTCCGGCTCCATCTCTAAAGTATCAGAAGAAGGTAGATTATGCTTTGAAGGCACTGTTGCAGGCTGAGCGTGCACCTCTTTGTGGCGAGAGGGACTGCGGGGTGGCTTTGGAATGGGCCCTCTAGCACAAGGGGAGACAGGAAATTCTGTCTTCTCCTCTTGAAGGGGCTGGTATCCCTCTGTGGTGGCCACCAAAAGACGCATTGAATTCTCAGAAAGCCTGTGGGCCGCGGCCTGTTCTGAGCTCTCAGTCATCTCAGAGGAGTTGGTCTCATTTCCTGAATCAGACGAGGACTCCGGACTGAAAGCTCGTGATATGCCATTACCTGCAGGCAACAGAGGAACAAATCATTTTAACACACTTGTGTCAAATTCTTGCACAGTCTATATTCTATTTGAAACTGTAGGCAGGTAAAAATAAAGGTAACCACTTCAGAATGTACAGCAAGATGTAAATATGCAATCTAACAATAACAATCTAACAATTGTTCTAATGGTGCATATTCCTCAGTACATTTCTTTTCTGTTTTACTTTTCAAATTATTAGTCAGGCTGGCCCAAATAAATTTAATACGCAGATGTTTTTGTTTTATAGTATACAAAATCTGGCCTAAAATCAATTTCAGCAGTCCTGTAGTTAATGATATATGGCAAGTTTGGTGTTTATCCTGTCAAATATGCAAATATAGTGGTCTTTATCCAACAACCACCATACGTCAAATACACACTGTCTCTGACAAATGTTTACTGTTGGATCAGAGAAGAGCACATGCCACAGTTTTGGCTATTACTATGCCACAAGATCACCTTTAAGTAGATTATTAATTTAAGAATTGTTTAGACCACCAGGGAAGGTGCGGTTTGTGATTAATTATGGACTTTATACTTCTTGACAGGTTGATGCACAGAGCTGGTGCGTTTTGGAGCATTCATTAAAACTCACTCACGCATCTGTTCCATCAGATAACTGACAAAAAATATACTTCGAATATTAATGCTTTCAAGGGCACGTTTGAGATCAAGTATTCAAATACGCATTTGGAAATATCATGGAGTTCTCAAAGCATGTAAAATTAAATTTGAAGCAGCCCTAATTGAAAGCGTACTTCTTGTACATTGAACCTAAGTGCAGGAACACTGAGAATTTCAAACTACTTCCAAATCTCTGTGAATGTGATATAAAATGGCAGCAAAATTCCAGTCAGATGAACTCAAGTGGTTTTTAAAAATGTAATAATAATGTAAAGACCTGCACTGTTGTTAGACTGAGTTTGACTGGTGTCCTCAGATACAGCGAGTTCTTCTAGTGCTTGCAGCGTGTCCACCACAGCATGATCCAAGTTCCTGACACTACTGCCCTCTCCATGAGTTGGGACGGCGTCTATCAGGGACACAGGGATACTATCAAGATCACAGGAACTTTGTGCCTGGCTTTTGCCCTCCGTGGCCTCCTCGTCTGAACTGTCCCTGAATCCAGGAGGAGGAGCAGCAATGGCCATGTTGAGGGAGTGGAGAACCGCATCGTTCTCATCCTCGTCGTCATCACCCTCCGGTGGTGGAAGGGACGTCAGGTCTATGATATCGTCACTGGAACCAGAGAGGGACAGGAATGTTGCTTTACTCGCTGGCAGTCCTGTCTCATCTCCAGGTGTTGCTGCTGTGTCCTCTTCGCCGCTAGCTTCATCCTCATCCTCTGCATCATCAGTAGTCTCAGCGTAGCATAAGTCACGCAAGAGAGGCTCCTCGATACCTTCAGCGCTGTCAAAGATTTTCCCCTCTCCAATGTTGCTGTAGACCACACTGGGCCTGATTTGAAAAGGCGCCCCATCTAGGGTCCTGAAGCCCACGTCATTGTTATGCATGAAAGCAGGCCGCTCAGGTACCTCAGGGCTCTCATCCATTAGGCGCTGGTAGCCAAGGTTTTGAGGGTTTACACTGTGCAACGGTGGATCTCCGAATATAAAGGACACCTTAGCACTCCTGGGAGAGTCCTGGGGTCGATGCCTTGCTGGGGGCAGAGGTGGGGGTTGGGGGCTTCTGCTCGTAACTGGTGATCTTTCGCCACTTTGGACTGGATACTGCTGTAGCTGGGCTTCCGGGCCATAAGGCAAGGTCATGCTGTTCTCTCCTGTTCTGTGCTGCGGGTAATCGGACTCAGTCCGATAAGATAAATTCATGCTTGCTTGAAGGTTAGGATCCTCACACGTGCCCAAAGAGGTGCTGTATGGCCACTCAAGTTCTCTGGGATCCTGACCTGAATTTGAGAGGAGCAGCATGTCAATCTTATTTGGAATGTATCATCTTTTTAAGCAGTCTTGCTCGAGCAAGAAATTTGACCATCGGTACATACCACTTTCCATGTCTCCTGTGCTGTTGCTGTGGGACATGTTGAAGATGGAGCGACGCGAGTCCACCAGAAGCCGATAGTATCCAGCCGTTAGGCAAGCCAGGTTCATGGCATCACTGGACTCCATTATTAACGTTATAGGCTGTGGAAAAAGTGAGATTGACTCAGTAAGCAAATTAAACAGCATATTAATGCAGTCTTTGAGTGTTTAGCACTTGTGTGGCTTTGGATACCTTGACATCCAAGACATGCAGCTCTACCCGCACGTTGACCTCGTCCTCTGTGAGGATCTCAATGCGGTTAACGTGGCTGAAGTCTGCCAGTAGGGCCACTAGATTGGTCTTGGCATTGATGACGTGACTGATCCCGTACCTTGGTCCTACAAGTAATGTAACATCCGTTTGCTTCTCCCCTTGCTTTACATGAAAAGAACGGAAGCAAGCGAGAAAGAAAGCGAGAGATTAATGATACTGACCTTTAAATAATACTGCAACATATGAAGAACATATAATATTTTCACTTACCAGTAAGATAGATTTGAAAACTCTTCCTCCATATAATCTTAATTCACTGAGATACTTTAAATAGTGAACCTTGGCTTGCAAAATGGTTAACTGTAAAACAAATGACATGAATGTTAATGACCTCCTTCATAATACAAAAAAAAAAACATCACAGCCGGATTTCATATTAAACCTGCTGTTTGGGGGCCTAGTGGTATTCTGTTTTATTAACAGCGGTTTAGAGTACAATATTACATGCATCCATTATTTAATTCTTCTAAATTATTAAGCACATTTTGATGCATGATTCATGCGTTTCATGTATAGAATTATAAGCATCATGCATTTTTCATAATACTTTAAATAAGCAAAGACACCTTTGTTGGCAAGGGGGCTGTAGAGAAACACAGTAATGAAATCTGGCTGTGACCTGCCACTCAACCAGTAGATGTCTCCCTTCTGACATTTTTTAGTCTCATCACAGCCTATGCAAAGCTTATGGGGAGCAGGAGACAAAGTGAAAGGGGACCATACTGAAGCGGAAATCCATTGATCACAATCAAGATAAAAAATTCTGGATAATTAAATAGTTCTCATGCAAATGAGGGCATTCGCATTGGTCTGGCTTGAAACGGTCCTTTCTAGAGAACTGTTCTGAAAGGTGGTGATAGGAACCATGTGTCCAAAGCATTTAAAGCCTCTAGTATACAGTACCTCACTGAAGACTGTTACTTGAAATGGTTATGGATACTATTTTTTTTCCAAAGAAAACATGTTTGGGGTACTTAACCACTTTTTTAGCATCAAAATTACATATAGAATACACACGCACGCACGCACGCACGCACACACACACAGATACACACAGAGAACCCCCCTTTCAAGCTGGAAGCTTTTGCTACTGATGTAATGGCAGTGTTTAATCATTGGGTTGTGGACCATAAAACAGGTCCCATATCAGAACAAATGGGCAGCTAAAGGCAGACCTACCTTCTTCCCAGGAGGCACTAGATTCTGATTGGTTTTCAGGATGTGAGTCAGGGCTTTCTTGATGTTCTTCTCCTTCATACTGGAGAGAACCGATGGGGGTAGGAAAAGTGTCAAACCCCACTGCTTCCTGTGGGACAGGGAAAGCACACTGAGGACCAGAGATGGGCAGTTTTTCAGTTAAACACATTTAAATTGTGTATTCATTACTTTTGAGTGTTTGCATATTTTTGTGATTTGAAAATAATCAGATATAATTTGTAACAAATAGTTTGAGAGAACTTTCATCACTGAATAACCCCAATCTTTGTCTAGACACAAGAAAATGACAGGGCAGATCTCATTGGATCCAATGCGCTCAGTGTGATCTGTTTGTTTCCCTCAGGACCAGTAACCAAAGGTAAGAAGTTGCTTTGGTGGTTGGTGCAAATTGGATTGTAGTAAAAGTGGGAACATGAAGGAGAGTATAATGAGAAAACGGGAAATAAGTGTTAAATGTGTTTCATCCTACTACTGTAATGGCATTGTTCATTTTCTTTTGCACGTCCTCTTTTTATTGCTTGTACAAAAATGTGTGCCACTATTATTGTAAATCTCTTCTGAAGAAAGCATTAGCTTTAAATTCTGTTTTTATGTATATGTATTTTCAGACTATTTGTATTTTAATTAAGATCCTTTTTTTCACACCAGTATTAACATTTTACACCACTTGAAAATGCTAGCTGTCTGTATTATCGTGATTTCTATGATTATTTGCAGTCATATGCAAAGGCTAGAACACTCCTGGTCAAATGGCATGTTCATGTTCTAGGTGAAAAGAATACATTTGAAACATAAAACATAAAACATAACACTTTAATCATTTATGTCTTATTCCCCCCCCCCCCCAAACATTGCTTCACTAAATGGAGTAGAACTGTGCTCTTTGTAGAGGATTACATATATTATGTACACGTTTCAAAAGCACCTGCATATAGTGAAAGCACGAGGACGAGGGGGGTGTGGCGGACGAGGCCCGGACAAAAGCAGAAAAAAATGCAGAGGATATCTGCAGTTTCCACAAATGTGCGGAGGTTTCTGTGAACAATTATTACTTTCAGAAAAAATCCGGAGGAGACTGAAGCTGCGACTGCTGAACCGCGATTACGGGTGGGTTTACTGTAAACTGTGTGTATATTTATTCTGACCAGGGACACCACAACCTTTGCATAAGCCAATCTGCTAAATCCTTCATTCATTTATTTTCTGTAACCGCTCAATCTTTACCAAGGTTGCGGGTACCTGAAGCTTATCCCGGCGACTAGGGGCACCAGGCTTCCGCAGGGTGCACACACACACACACACACACCACACACACACACACACACCACACACACACACACACACACACACACACACACACAC
>JBBPDC010000084.1:17453941-17468034 GCA_037974485.1 Hemigrammopetersius urotaenia | reverse complement strand
ACACGCACGCACACACACACACACACACACACACACACACACACACACACACACACACACACACACACACACACACAAAAGACCCAACCCTGGAGGTGTATGAGGCCACTGCAGCACCGCTCTGCTAAATCAGTATTTCTGAAACATGACACGTACAGTTCTTCTTTCGTAAGCCATTTTGACATTTGGTGTTTAATGAAGTGTTTGGAAATGCTACTGCCACTGTCTCCCGGTGCTGTCAAATGTTTGATTTATGAAACGCAAGGTTATGCAATGTGATGGATTGATAATTGGAATCCATACATCACTTAGCCTCTCAGTCACACAGCCCTTGCTTTAAACAGTCCTTCTTCATTACAGCTTAGACGAACTAAAATGAAACGAAGCAATCCACTCTAGTTCTTCTGCAGACTCACTGGATGTACTTCAGCGAAACCTTCTGCGTTGGCCGTGTGGTGAGGGTGAGGATGTACATCTGCAGAGCAGCGAGACGAAGAGCAGCATCGTACTTCAGCTCAGAGCCGAAACGCTCCAGAACCACATCATTACAGCTCTGAGGAGAGATAGCAGGTGATTTAGTGATGTCATGGTCCAAAACCGGTTCTAAAGAGATAATGTAGGACTAAGATGTTGAACAATAAACAGAAGAGTCTGGAATAATGTGATGTCATGCTAACTGGTCATTCATTTGTCATTAGCAATAATAGCACTAATTTTCCTTTGGCGCAGGTTTTGAGTACAATCTTAAATGTAGAGAGGAACCGGTTTTGGTTCTCAAAGCCCATTTCAATAAATGGCTCTTTAATGAACTCAACTGAAAACACTAATGTTTCTTTAGGGCAGTGTTTATCAGTCCAGTTCTTAGCCCATGTTTCTAACACACCTATTCCATTAAAACAAGAAATAACAAATAAGAGTTAGGTTAAAGTCACCACCCCCCATCCCCCACAACACATACATCCATCCATACCAATGTACATACATTCATATAGTCATCTAAAATGTTTTAACACCCCCTACAGATAAAACAATCCAATATGGTGTTTTTCTAGATATTTACATTTCTATTTATTTGACTTTAACATAAGCAATTAAAATAATAAATAAAAAAATATATATAAAATATGCCTTGAGCTTTAGATTGTTTTTAATAGAATACCAAAAACACATGTCAACTGGGTTGCCCAACCTTTTACTCTGCTTTAGAGAACCAAAAGTAGTTGTTTTATGCTAACATGCTGGTGTAAGCTAATGTGGGGAATGCTGTTTTTCTCACCTGGACATAGAGGTATTCAAAAGCTACCACATCCCTTCTAAGAAGGTCCACTGGATCCTTTGGAACGAAGCTGATTCTGAAGAAACATTTCATCTTGTGTGAACCTGGCCTCTGCGTAACCTGCCCACAGGACAGAGAAAGAGAAAGAGGAAACGTTGCCTTATTGCTGATGGAAGGGCAAATGTCTACTGTGAAATTTAATTAAGGTGGGAACAAGTTGTTAAAAAGACACTCCAATCGAAATGTAGCATTGCTACGTATGTTGAAAACATACCTGCTTGCATTGTTGCATTAGTAAGTGAGAGGTGAACATAGTGGGCCAAGGCCTTCTGTTGTCTACTAAACTATAGTCTATAGTGTCCATAGTGGCACGCTGCACTAGACTTTGCGAGTGGTGCAACATTTTTTTTCATAAGCTTCACCACAGGTGCCCAGTTTAAAAGACTACTGGAGGGTTTAAGTGCTGTGTGGCAGATTTGCTCACTAGTTTCCTTATCATTAGTATTCCTTAATATACTATGCATAATTGACATACACCCAAGACCCCTCACTGCCCTCAAGGACCTCCCCGTCATTATTTGCATATGGCATTGGGCCTGCTCTGCTGTGGGTCTTTAAAGACTTGAAGCCCACTTCTGATGATGTATCAGAAGTGATGTGACAGTCGGAGGAATATCTGCTTTGTGGTAAATTTTTTGAGACCGGCTTGTCCGAGTGAAAGTGATTCCTTGTGAATGGAGACAAAAGCTAAAAAGCTAAACTGCTAGAAACCTACATCTGTGCTAACTGTCTCTATCATTAGAAAGAGTGGGTTATTTGAAAGACAGAAATTAGAAAAACAAGCTAAAAGCTAAAGTCTGCAAAGTAGTTGACAGGTATTCTGGGTACCTCACCTCAGTTTCTTGTAAAAACTCTATTCTGTCAATACTGTTATACTAATGCTAGCTTGGTTATTAGCGAATATTAATTAGCCTATGGAGCAGTGGCTAGACTGGCAGTCAGGACTGGGTGATATCACAGGGATTTCTAGCGGTGGATGTCTTTGATAACAAAGCAATGAAAATATGAAAATTATATAAAAGTATTAAAAATTGTGAGGCTGATGGATATAATGCTGACACTCTGAAATACAGCTTAACACAACAATTAAACACATTCATCTCCAGTTTTACAGCCTCGCTTGTAAGACCGGAGCTTTTCTTTGTGCTGCAGTCCTTTCAGATGATGTTCCTTAGGCTTTCGGTGCAGACTACCTATAAAAAGTCTCCTCTCGGCCTCCTGTGTTGTGGTCACCTCATTTCCATTTCTGCTTGCGCAGTGACTCTTACGTCAGATGCCGTCTGTGCTCTGCGCATATAAAACAATCCACTCGATGATCCTACAGGCCCTCATTAGAATGCAGGAGGCCTCTTGTGTGCTTTGGCCAGGCTTGATAAATAGCACAGAGAGACGATGGCACCTTGCGAATACCAATCAGATGCCTGTCAATCTCCTTTAATCTCTCTTGTATCCGATTTCGGCGAGTCCCAACCGATAATCAACTGAGTCTTGTGACTCTGACAGTGACTGAAATGAAGTCCGAGGACCACGGCGTTGATAAGAGAGGCCTTATGAATAACCAGATCATTATCAAGATACTGAGCAGGAACCTCAGCCACTAATAAAACAGCCTCCGTGATGTTTTCAGCCTTCAAGGCCAGATCTCTGAAGGCCAAAAAGACACGATGCCAAAAAGATCTGCAAAAGGCTGATCTGGCTGCAGATTTCATTACAGAGAACACCCGATTAATTGTTTGAAGACAGATAACAGCTGATAAACGACAGAATCAACCACACCTTGATTGGTATGACAACCTGCTCCCTAGCAAAGGAGGTTATCTAGGTCCCAACCTTAACCGATGCTCCCTTCATACAACACAAAATGCTTGATAAAGTAATAATCATCTCTAGCTCTGCTCCATTGATTCAGTTTTGCTGTATAGATTCTCTAGAGGCTGACCAATTAGTGAGATTTTATGATTACTTAACACTTAAACAATTCTCTTTGTGCTGCAATGTAACTTATTCATTTCTATATTAATAGATAAGATAAACCTTTATTCGTCCAAAAAGTGAGACATCTGCATTGAGAATGCAAAACCATCACCAATTTCCACATGAAAAAGCCTTTCAACAATGTCTAATGTGTTTTATAAGTTTCAAAAATAGCTCTTGTTCATGCTAGGCAGCACAAACTCATATTTTCCTGAGAACATTATATATAGATGAGAGTACTTCACGATTGTGGCTGTACTGTGGTTCCAGCCGGCAATCAGTACTGTGCAAAAGTCAGAGTCCACCATGCCAGTTGATTTTCCAGTCGAAGGACCATTAAGTACGTTATAAGGAGATGCTCTTCTTTTCTCAAGGACTGCTTTTAGAATGTATATATATATAAATAAATAAATAAATATATGATGTGAGCTGTCCTTGGAAATAGAAACACCCACACATACATTTAGATCAGCTGTGAAGATTGACTCTCATTCTGTTAGGAATGTAGATAAAAGATAAATATGCTAATCCCATCGCATTTATTTGCAGATAAGATTAACGATTTTAGATAGTCCTAATTAAAAAGCTGTTCCCGGGGCAGACGAAAGCTTTTGTCCATGCATTAGCAATTTCCATGACTCGCATACCATGCTTGCCACTGGTACCATCTGGGAGAGCTTTGTCATCATTTTATTACGGCACAAGCATGTGTTGTGCCTCACTGACAGAATGGAAAATTATACCAAGTCACCACGCTTTTATCTGTGAGGACTGGCTGAGGTCAGTCATGTTGCTTCCTGATTGGCTCCTATTGCAGTGGACAGTTGGGGGCACATGAGGTTGTGCAGATGCCTGGGTGATGCAAATCTCAGACATCTTTTTTTTTTCTAACTGTTTTTTCAGAAGCAGCCCAGCAAAAAAATGTGAATGTGTTGAAGGGATTTAAGAACATCACAAGCATCACAACTTTACTACTACATTACTACTACTACTACTACTAGTAGAAATGTGAAAACCATAAAATGCTGAGATTGCCTGAATTGACTAGATTTAGACTTTGTATGTACAGCAAAAGGAAACACCACATGAAATGTTCACACTAACTGTCTATTTGATCAGAAACTCCCACCATAAAGGTGCACTTCAGTTACTACAGTGCAGTCTAACTTGCCATTATCACGCCAGTGTACCTGTTGTGCTGAAAATGGGCCACCACTCAAATAAAATCGGGCTCACAGTGGTCCTATGGTAGTCCCTTTCCAGAGGGGGGTCTAATAAATGGTGCAGCAACAAATGGTTTACAGTCAGTAACTGTAAACCCACAAAATGCACCTCTATGGCAGGTGTTTCTGATAAAATGGCCAAAAAGACGTATGTAATGTGGGGATATTTTGTACAGCCAGGTGTGTGTTCATCATTTTCACACAGTTGACACATACTCCATAAATATAATTATTGATTAAAGTAAGTAAACTTAAAGAGTTAAACTGTGTTGAAGTTTTTTTTCCTGGGTCATAATTCATTCTAATAAGACCGCCTCTCTGAGCAGATAAATGTAAATGTGCTTATTTTTATGACATCAAAAACCAGTGAATTTAAAATGACCTGTTTTGCAGCAATGAAAAACAGGAAAACTGGATTTTTTTCATGAAATGAGCCCTTCCATGAGGACATGATGTACCCAACTGACCCATACAAATGAAATGCACCAGTTTTTTAGGGTGTAGTGTGATGAATTGAGGTTGAGGCTCATAAATCCTTACCACTACTCAAGAGGTCACAGCTTTTACATTCATCTCTATGGTATTTGAGGCTCACCCCATAATTCTTCCTACTGGTGCCAGCACTACAGCTGTAGTTTTCCTGTGTGCAATATGTCCCTTTCCCATCCCCTGGTTATACTGTTATACTGTGTATACTGGCTTTTTTTAATACGTTTCATTTTAAGTTTTATTTCAGTGATAAGTTTTATTTTAGTGTTAAGTTTTAATAAGTGTATATCAATATATTTTGATTGTTATATTATTATTATTATTATTATTATTATTATTATTATTATTATTATTATTATTTATTGACCTTTACTTATGAATTTTGTTCATTTACTTTGATTTTGTACAGCACTTTGTAACTCTGTTTTTGAAAAGTGCTATATAAATAAAGATTATTATTATTATTATTATTACTGGTTAAATGGTCTATTCTGTCACACCGTTTGCACAATTCTTTAAGAACACAGAATCCTTTAAGAATGTATCCTCAAGCTGCTATTTTCACTTGTTTCAATGCTGTTTAACACTGTTACACTGTTTACACTGGCTATACTGTTCATACTTTTTGCACACATTTTATTTTACTTACATTTATATACAATGCACAGTGAGCTGTCCACACATCCAGGACAGGTGAAATCTCACCTTTACCTTATTTTATACCTCTTATTTGCACTGTTTTATTTTGCTTCACATTGTCTCATGTTTGTTGCACTATATGTGGAACCTCTTCACCATTTCTTCTCTCTGTTTACTGTATATGGCTGGGATGACTTGACCTGACTTTGACCCTTCTTTATATTCCATAGATTTTAGCCACTTGCTCAATTATCAGGTTATATAATTAAATAACAATGCTCTGAATTTACTTTAGGTTTAGGTGTGCACACAAGTGACAGTTAACACATGCTCTACAGGGAACAAGCATGAACGTGGTATTTTTCTGCTCATTTTAGAGCCCAGTTTGTATTTATTTACGTGAATGTGTGACATATTTTGAAAGTGTTAAGGCCACATTTGATATTTTATTTTTTCATTCATTCATTTATTAGCTGAGCCCCGTTAAAGGCTACTATTGATTACAATCAGAGAGGAACCTTCAGAGAGGGCATAATGAATTTCATTCAGTTCTGTTGTACTACTCTTAGTTGTAGTTCTTCAGGTTTTATTCTCTATAGGATAACCGCTGACAATATTTCTCCTAATGTCCAAGCATTAAAGCATAATTTTAAAGGAAATGACAAAACATCAAAATAAGAGAAATGATAGTGTTTACAGAACTTAAATCTTTCAAAGAAAACAAATCTCTTCTTCACTCTTAAACAAAACGGCAATAATTACATCTGACGTACTTTTAGTAGTGTTTTACCATCCAACTGGTCTCACTGTGAGAGGAGAGTGTTGATTACAGCAGTGTTTTTATACTTTTCCTCATTAAATAAGATGTGATTCAGGTGATCACTAATCAGTACCTCATGAAGCAGAATGAGGTGCTTGTGTAGGAATTTAACAGACTCTGACATGGAATGGTTGTCACTCATAGAGATACTGATTTCAAAATAAATTGCAGTGCTCTCTTATTTTTTTTCCAAGGCTGTGCTTTGATATTAATAGTCCAAACTGAAGGCCCAGCTCTAATAGTCACAGTGCTGCACTGCTTATAATATTTCCAGCATGCTGTGTGTGCAAGCATGGTCACTCCCTCTTGCTGACAGTTGGGAAGGTAAATAGAGCCACATTTACACATTTTCCTGTTAAATATCAAGAGTAAAACCTTCCACCTTTATCTTCCCCCTTACCTGAGTTAGCATTTCCTGCTCGTGCAGGAGTAGCAGCCTGCTGCCAGAGCCTTCTGTCCTCTGTTCCAGCATGAGGGAGAAATGCTCGATGCACTTGATGGACAGCTTCTCTTGCAGCGTCATAATGACATCCTATATCACACGATGAGAAAACAGCGCTCACCTTTCGTCCCCACTCTTTATCCAGTGTTAATATATAGCCACTGAAGTGGGGAAGCATATACTGATATTGGAATTAAAGAAGCAAACTGGGGTTCTGGTCCAAGATTAGCCTTCAATCTTATTTGTCGTCACATGGCGTGCTTTCAAATCACCTTAATGGACGTGTTGTTGTCGAAGCGAAACGACTTGGTCTGCCCGTTCTCCAGATACACCTTCAGAACGTTTGGCATGAAGAGGAGAGAGTTGTCCTTCACAGTGTCCTGAATAAGAACAAAGAATGCATTAGAATTCACTTTTTAATACGACGGTGGCCCCCTGCTCTGCACAATACTGAATTCAGCTTCTGTTTAACAGGCCCACATAGTAGGGAGGATCCATGCCCTACATTTTCTTATCCTGTTGATGTGGTTTTATGTACCAAAAAGCTATTTCATTTTTAAATTACCATTTTTAAATCGTAGAATGTTTTCGTTACTGCGTCTTCAAGTCTGATATATGTGCTGATCATGTCTTATTCAAAAAAGCAGGTCCAGACAAAATCACTCCCTATGACTTCAGTATGAGTGGGCGGGGCTAATCTGGTGTACAGAAGGATAAAAAGATGGATTTATGTTTGTGTTTTTGACACCACAAAACACTGAATTTTGGAGTTAGGGGTTTACTAGCCTTGCCCAAAAGGTTATTAGGTTTGTAGAAGCTAAAGACCAGCAATACATGCCTGAATGCTGGGCAATGTAGTGACAGAACACTGATGGACAAGACCATCATGAAGCTGATAAAGTTAAGGGATGCAGTGCTGCACAGAATACAAATTACATGTAAAGTACATGGAAGAATTTATTAACATGTCAGTCAGTAAGTGTTTCAAAAAAGTAAAAAGTGGCTATGGACCTCACCGGAACCTGTCCGTTGATGATGACCTCCTCGGCAAAGCGCACTTTGACTGGGTTTGACTTCAGCTTGGCCTTTTTGGCTGCGCTGATAAAGGCTGATTTGGGGGACTGAGACGAAAATGGAAGAAAAAATAGTGACATCACACTTGTACATTATTGTGCACTGCTGTACGTTATTGTGCAAATAGAATCCAAATACACTCCAAATACAAATGAACTACATAACATATAATCCCAGCGCTCAAATAATTAGTAGGAAGCTGTGAAGGCATTAACAAAAATGAAGAGATTTTAGATGTGTCCAGAATGATGAACAGCACTGTAGAAGATGCAACACTGACTGAGAATAAAGACTAAAGAACTAGTAGTTATACATTTAAAAATATTATGAAACTAAAAATATTTTTTAATTCAGCCTTTCACATAGGGTGTTATCACACTAGAGTGATAGCGAGAGAGAGAGACCTGTTTACCAGTTTAGAATGTAACCGATGTGATTGATTTTGCTTGCATCATGCAGAGTCATTGGTGCCTCAAGCAGTGTGATTAATTCATGATCTTCTGTCGCACAATGCGATTGGGCATTTTGTTGGGTTGTGCAACATGAATGGTTCATTTTGTCTTGTTACACCCATTTTCAATTATTTTAATAACAGACAGAAGGAGGCGTTTGTGTGTGAGGGTTTGCACTGAGATCATTTCCTAAATTCATGTCTCATGCCATCCTATATGGTTTAGGTGCTTCCTGAACGAGAACAGCTCCTTGTTCAAACCTTCTTACTTGAGGACACACTGCACATCCAGTAACGGCTGCTGTTGGTAGTCAACCAGAAGAACATAACAGTAAAAGAGGGATGATCTGATTGTGAACTGCCCTCCCTTCCTTTTTATAAAAACAGACAAGAATGAATCTATTATTGTATAAAAAATATGCATAAGATGCGTGATGCATGGAACTGTGAAGTGATTCTAATTTGCAAAAACAAAACACCAGAGCCCCTTGTCCAAACAAGGACAGAAGTATTTGCAATGAATGTGAAAATGCCTGAAGATTTCCACAATATGCTTAGAAAAGTGTATTATCTCTGCATTTACTATAAAAATGCTAACAAATCATCATGTTTTCCACTCATAGTCAATTCAGTTCAGTTCATTCAGTTAAAACACTATATGGACAAAAGTATTGGGGCGCCTGACCATTACACCAACAGGCACTTTAATGACATTGCATTCAAATAGATAGACCTTAATGTGGAGTTGGTCCCCCTTATGCAGCTATAACAGATTCCACTCTTATTGAAAGCTTTCCACAAGTTTTGGACCCAAAGATGTTAAATGGGGTTGAGGTCAGGTCTCTATGTGGGCCAGTCAAGTACTTCCAAATCAAACTCATCCAACCATGTCTTTATGGAGCTTGCTTTGTGCACTGAGGCACATTCGAGCTGAAATAGAAAAGGTTCTTCCCCAAACTGTGTCCAGCATGGTTTTGTCCAAAATGTCTGCTGAAGCATTAAGATGCTTCGCTGGAAGTAAGGGGTCTAACGCAAACCTGAAAAATGGTGTGTCCCAATACTTTTGTCCAAATAGTGTATCTAGAATGCCTCATATTTGAAAAAGTGGTGATCAAATACACAGTTATGAATACATAACTGCAGTGTATTGTTTCACATTTCATAACTTAACTAATAACTTATAATTGTCCACAAATTAAAATATTAAAGACATCTAAAAAATATTGTTTGGGCTTTTTACTAGTTTACAATATTTAAATCGAGGACATAAGTCATTTTTCATTCTTATATATACATATGTATATTTTAACAGCTGTTTCTAAACATTTGAACTGTCAGACTTCCTTCTGTTAACTCTCTTTAGTTGCACAGTATTTTATTCAGCCTCTTAAATATATTGATTCAACAAGCGCAGGGAAGATTGATAAGTTGGGTGCTTCGCAACACACTGACAGCTTGTGTCCCTCGGGTCACATGTGATAAATGGAGAGTGCCCTGCCTTAGTATTAATTTGCTGACACAGTCACAAAGGCTTATTAATTGGCCTTGTTTTGCAGCCGGTCACAGAGCTTAGCTGTCAGCCCTCTCTGAGTAAAGCACAATTATGGGGCGTCAACTGCCAAAAGCTACTTGCTAAGTATCTCAAATAAAAGGCAGCTGCGATTTCATAGTTGTCGCTCAGAGGTCTTAAAAAGTCTCAATTTAATTAAAATGTATGAACCGTCTGTGTTCTGTTTTGTTCTTTCAGCTAATCAGCAGAATACATTAATTTACTTCTCAAGGTTATACGTGGCTCTAGCCGAGTGAGGAGAGTTGAAATGCAGAAGCTGTTTGCTCGGTGTGATAGAAAACTTCAAATTATGCCAGAGGAAAGCGTGGCGAGCGTAGAGAATTAGACAGTGCTCTATTGTTCTACTGAAGTACAGCGTGAGAAAACGTTATTGATGAAAATTGATCAAACTAACTGCCGAAATGAAAAGATACATACAAGTTGGCAGATGTCAACATCATGTAGGGGTTATTATAATATCATATTTTAATTTTACATCACTGAATAGTAGTTTATAATTCAGTTCAAACTGTAAGACCACAAAGACATATGGCTTCCTCGGTGAGAAAATATTACAATAGGGCTTCTACATGTTTCTTAATGCAACTGATGTCACACTTATTTGAAATGAAATCAAATTTCTAATTTCCATAACAACACGACTATTCTCATAGTAGTGACTGAATACTGATTAAGGCTGTCATATCTGTAATGAGAGAAATATACCATGCATTTCTATGTAATCAGTAACTAGTAACACGTATCAGTGTCACTGGTGCAGAGTGTGACACTTATAAAATACCAAAAGGTTTTTGGGTGCTGCTTGGAGTGAATCCTTAGCCTGCTAAATGCGAATGAGTGAGTGAGTGAGTGAATGAGTGAGTGAGTGAGTTACAGGCTAGATCCATAATGCACTTTACTTCACTTCTACTATCTTGTCAACCAAGATGGAATTTCAGCACATTCCATTATAATGAAATATAAAGGGTGGCTTACTGGGTATGGTTGGACAACAGTCAACAGGATGGACTCCTTGCAGTTTCTGTGGAGAGATACAGGCACCACAAGCAAACATGTTACTTTATTACAAGGCCTAGTCACTTGTAAGGTTCAGCACACAGTGTCTCTGACTATTGGAGCACTGTAGCATCATGTACAACTGAAGAAACACAATAGCCCAGTATCCTGCATGCATGCACACACGCACACACGCACGCACGCACGCACGCACGCACGCACGCACGCACGCACACACACACACACACACACGTCGATGACACTGCTGTGCTGAGAATGATCCATCACCAAAATAATACTTGATAACTGGTGGCCCTGTGTGGAGGGTAATGCAGACACACAGTGTGGGTTTACCTTGGAGTTAGCCAGGTGTTACCACAGCCTTGCTGCTTTGTGAGTCTGGAGGGACAAAGGCCAGGGAACCTTACCCTAAGAGCTAAAGCAGCTCAGAGGCAGTGCATGTAAGAGTGCAATCCCTAGCCATTGGAGACTACAGTTTCACTGACGATATGCTATTGGGGATGTCACTCAAAACTTGATTGCGCATTGTCTCAGCTTCAACCCTGGTATCAAACACCTTGAGCCATTTCATTATAAGTCCATAAGGGGGTGTCTAGTGATAGAAGCAGGTTTGATTTAGCTGAAAGACCCTAGTTACATATCTACAAATCACTGGCAGAGGGTTTGTTGTCATTAGCAGTTGTGAGTGGAAGCTGCTTTTGGTAGAGTCGCCCTATTTAGAGACCCCACTGCTCACTTCCCTTGTGAAGAGGTTCCTAGAATAACCAAACTGGCAACCTGGGATGTGAGAACCAGCTCTTACAGCAACTCTGATAGTCCTGACTGGAGAACAGCTTTGATTGCTGCTGAGCTGAGCTGCTACGACATTGTCATAGCTGCTCTAAGCGAGACTGGGCTCCTGTGTGAAGGCTCTTTAAAGGATATAGCAATTAATCTGTTTTTCTGGAAAGGACACCATGTTGGTGCTTGACCAACCCCTAACTCAGTGCTTGACCTTCTAAGAATGAGGACAAGGACTGCTTATGTCAATCACAGAACAAAGCCCTTTGTCATATTCCCAGAGTGACAAGACCCACTTGCTTGGTGAATTGAATGCCTGGGTGGGGAAGAACAGGTTATGGAATGGAATCACTGGTAGACCTGGTGTTGGCTAGACAAATGTATATGGACTTCTTA
The DNA here is from genome assembly GCA_037974485.1 of Hemigrammopetersius urotaenia. Classification (NCBI taxonomy): domain Eukaryota; kingdom Metazoa; phylum Chordata; class Actinopteri; order Characiformes; family Alestidae; genus Hemigrammopetersius; species Hemigrammopetersius urotaenia. The sequence continues at coordinate 17,455,823 of JBBPDC010000084.1, read as the reverse complement.
TTACTTATCATTGAGATGACCCTACCATCATAAATATCCTCTTTCAGCAAATAAATGAAACAAGTCATGGATGTACAACAACTCCAAACATTAGCGCTTAACTGTTTACATGAAAATGTGATGCAATAACATCAGCAAAAACCGTATATAACTCATGCAATGAAAGGTGCTGGAATGCTGGACTGGCCCTTGCATGCTGTGTATGAGAGTGTGTCCACCTTTCTGACTGCAAAAGGTGCGAAACCAGAGATTTGAGACAAGAATCGATGCTCCCTAACTGGGAAACGTGCTCTGATGAAATAAAAACCGAGAAATGGGCTTTGCACTCTGTGAGGCAGCAACCCAAACCATCGGCCTCAGAGACAAAAGACTTCAGGACCCGTTTAAGTCTCCTAGACAATATGCACAGGGTGTCCTTGATTAACCTTTCATCCAGTGTTCTCAGACAGGAGTGGCAGGCAGCTTGTAGGAGGGTACAAAAACATGTACAAATCGTGAAGAACGAATGGAGGAGAAACAAGGAACAAGTCATTAAATATCTATAATATACACAGATAGAAACAACTTTCAATTTTTACTCTAATGAAACCATATATGGGCCAAGAATCCACCTGCTCAAACTGGCAAGTGGTCTCATATTCCTAGAAAAATCAACAACACAACATTATCTTAAGATGGGCTGAAAACTCTTCTCATCCAACACACTCTTGCTGACTATTCCATACTGAACTGTCTAAATATCTGCTTATGCGTGCCTTCAGCCAACATCCCACTTTCCTCAAGGTACTGACAGCTGCTTGCTCTCTTAAAACACAGGCAGCGTCCTTGCTGAGTTGTTGAAGCAAGGAAGGTACCTCTACACCCCACTCTGCAGATCAATCCAATATTTTACCAAGGTTTGGGAAACATGCCTCAAAGGTGGAGAGATGTACACATCATCCGCATTTATAAAAACTACAGTGAGAAAATAGTTTAAAACAGCATCAGGGGATTTTGGGCAAAGTGCTGTCAAAGACAGAGACTCCAGAAACTAATTTACTTGAGCTTCAAGTGTCATTTTAGAAAAAACAAGATTTTTTTACAGCAAGGCAACTTCAGGAAGTGTGTTTTGAGCAATACTTCTTCCTTAATCTCTCTAAAGCCATTCGCACTGTTAACAGTGTGCTGCTCAAGTCCAGCCGACCTGGTTAACGTCATTCATTGTTTTCATGATGGAATGAGCACTCATGTGACCATAGGAGGAGAACAATATGATCCTTTCTCTGTTAGCACTGGGGTAAGACAAGGGTGCGTAACATCTTCAACGTCTTCCTCCTTATGTGTCCCTCATCTTCTCCACGAACAGTCAGTCAGAAGGACAGTCAGAAGTGGTGCTGACTGACCTTCAGGCTGAATGGAAACATCCTCGACATTACAATGAAGTCTTCCAAGGTGGCGACGCGCTAAGCCACAGCAGCCTCTCAGGATTTGTAGTAGTTTTCAGACCAAACCTTAACTCATGTGTCTACTGTCAGACTCTGCTTCAGTTACAATAGAAACAAGAAATTTCCCCAGAGGATGGAGCACTGGAGGAGCTTCACCTCACTGCAGGGGCCAGACTGCAGCGTAGCTTGACCCCACTAGCTGGAGGAGGGGATATTGAAAGGGGTATGCAAGAAAGCAGACACACAGCAAGCAGGCAGCCAATGCTAGGCTAAAAGCTAGCTCTAGACCGCTGCCCTGATAAGATCAGGTGATAAGATGTACTGCTGCAGTTAATGCATTACAGTACTGTCCACAAACACACACAGAGCTATACTATACAGCACACTTACACACACACACACACACACACACACACACACACACACACACACACACACACACACACACACACACACAC
>JBBPDC010000084.1:17440407-17453145 GCA_037974485.1 Hemigrammopetersius urotaenia | reverse complement strand
ACACACACACACACACACACACACACACACACACACACACACACACACACACACACACACACACACACACACGCAGCATCATATTAATCAAAAATCACATACATTGGGCTGAAAGTCTACATATGTGCATGTAAACACACACACACACACACGCACAAACACACACTTTTATATAGACAGTGAGATTCATGTAATAATGATATATTATATACATATAAAGTATCTTGTGTATGTTCCATATGTATGTGGCATGTACAGTCAAGCCCGAAATGATTCTTACCCCTTTTCTATTTACATTTTTAAAAAGTGGCATGTCCAACATTATTCATACCTTTCCCATACCTTTGGGAAAATACCATAAACAGTGGAGGAGACATGCAAAAAGCTCGTCAGCAATTATAGGCAGTGTTTGATTGCTGTAAGAGCAAATAAAGACTTTTCTATTGATTATTGAGAAGGGTATGAATAATGTTGGACATGTCACTTTTTTGTTCAAAGTTTCAAACCCCCACTTTCTACCATTGTGTCACAACCCTCAGTTGCTCCAGACAGACTGTCGCTCTGGACATGGGCATCTGCCAAATGCTCCCTTTACCCTCTATATTCTTTTCAATCATTTCAAAACTAGCATTATTATTCTTTATCTTTAAACATATTTGTCAGAAATATCCTACAGCTGCCGTCAGCTCTCATGATGTGATTCCTCCATTCTACCGTTTCTTCCTTTAAGACACAAAGCAGTGTTCGCTTTGTAAAACCCCCGACCCAGGCAGCTTCCAGCTAGCTCGTCTTCACGAACCGCTGCGGCCTGGCATTACAGATGAAGATGCATTTTGTTTATGACACCCGCGCTGATTTCACACGCTCTAATTATTTTTCCCCAGGAAGTGTGTGTATCCGTGATAGTGCGAGTGAACTGATGAATGCCTCGATCTTATAGAGCTGAAAGAGCCTGAGCAACTGCTTATACACTGACATTTGAATAATGGCTGAACTAATATGGACTGGAAGTGAGTGCAATCCATTTATGAACCCATTACAGAGCTATTTAACATTTCCAAATATTTACATTGTATATTGTGACATAAGTGTGTGCTCATTTATAAATATAAAGGAAATGAGGCTTCTCTTTGTCTCTTAACATTTATCCATTACTAGGCTAGTAATGTAATGTGTAGTTGGATTTCTGGCCATTTACGAGTGGCTAGTTTCTAGGTAAAGGGGGAAATAAGTGCAATCACTGACAGGTGAGGTGTATAACATTGATTGTTTCGCTACAACTGCATATGTCAAAGGGTGGGAGACAATAGGCAAGTCCATTTTTAAAAGCTGATGTGACTAAAGCAGAAATAATTGATAAGTGTAAAGAAGATTGATAAGTGTAAACAGACTAGCTAGAGGACTGGGTCAAAATCTCTCCAAAACAGCAGGTCGTCAGGGAGTTACAGGGATGTTCCTGGTATCCAGTGCCATGTATTTACCAAAAGTAGTTCAAGGAAGGACAGGTTACAGGGGCCAGAGACTCTTTGGCATGTGCTACTAAACTAAACATTGCTGCAGGCCAAGGACACTCTTCCGATGGCAACGGCACAAACCACCCTGCCACACTGTAAAAATTGTTCAAGAATGTTTGATGAACATGAATGAGTTAAAGAGATATTAAAGTTGACTTGGACTTGGCCAAAGAGTTGACTTGGCCTCCAATTTCCTAAAATCTCAATCCAAACAAGCATCTGTGTGACAGAGTGCATTACCCTGCTAAAACAGGTCACTGCCATGAAGGGGTGTACTTGGTCTGAAACACTGTTTAAGTAGGCAGCATGTGTCAAAATAACATTCACATGTCAGGACCAAAGGTTTAATAGTAGTTCACTGCGCAGAGCCTCGTTCTGACTCCATATAGTGCATCCTGGTCTCCAGGTAAACAACACACACGCGCTTCTGGTTCTGATGCAGCCTATTTTAGTCGATTTTGATGATGGATAGGGACCAGCATTGGAACTTCGATTGGTCTGTGGCTGTGTTTTAATTCCGTTCTATCAAAGCCTGCACCAACTTTTTCAGCACATTGTGCTACAGCACATAAGATAAGCTAGCCTTCACACCCCACACACATCGGTGAGATTTAGAGACCCATAAACCTCTCACTGGTTCACTGGTTGTCCTTTCTTGGACTAATTTTGTAGGCACTAACTTCTGCATATCAGGAACACCCCACAAGACTATAAATCCCAATTTGACCCTTCTCAAAGTCATTCAGATCAAGCAATTATCTGTTTCAAACATAAGAACGGACTGTTCAGTTGCTAAAGATATTGAAGATGCACAATATCAGTTTGAATTATCATTTTAAATATAAGCTAAAATTAAAAAAACATGTTCAGATATGTCTTACACTCTTAAACTCCATGTGACTGTGTATGCCAATGTCCTATAACTTAAGAACAGCTCTTTAACCTGCTTGCATTGTCACCGATTACTCCGTCTTTGCTGTTTAGCTGTTCCTGCATGTCAGCCAGCATTGGCTGCTCTCAGTATTTGTATAAAAAACTAAAGGTGGCTGTCCATGGTGCTGAAACTGGTTGTGTCAAGTGTGTTTGAGATTTTTTTTAATCAATCTGAGTTACCCTTTTTTAAACACATAAGCATGTGCGAACGTGAGCAGACCCCAGTAATCAGTTACCTGGAGTGACAGAGCGAACGACCACCGGTTTCTCACTGCCTGCCACAAAGCCGAAGCCAAGAACAGGGTCCCTCCTCATCTCCACCCGCCGAGGAGCTGGAGGAAGCAGCTGACTGCCATCTAGACGCACCTCCTCCAGAGAATTGTTCTGAGAAACATGACTGTACACAGAGAGAAAGGAGGGGGGCAGACATTTAGTGAAAAACATAGAAACAATAGATGATATAGCAATAATTTAGCAATAAAAATGCTATATAAAGGCATGGTGGGATGAGTTCAGTGTGGAAGAACTTGACTGGCCACACAGAGCCCTGACCTCAACCCCATCCAACATCTTTGGGATGAACTGGAACGGAGATTGTGAGCCAGACCTTCTCGTCCAACATCAGTGTCTGACCTCATAAATGCTCTACAGAATGAATTGACACAAATTCTCACAGGAACTCCAAAATCATCCAAGAGGAGTGGAAGCTGTTATAGCTGCAAAGGGGGAGTAACTCTATATTAAAGTCTATGAATATGTCATTAAAGTCCCTTTTGGTGTAATGGTCGGGGTCCCAATACTTTTGTTCACATAATGTTTATTGTATAATGACCTTCACTTAGCACATGTTATAACCTGACACTTATATGGAACTGTTATATGACAGCAGATGACATGCATGCTTATGGTGTGGTAATGTAAAATATATGTAGCAAGTAAAGTGCTACCTTTAAATGACATGATACCATACATTCCATTAATATCATTATCATTATATGAAGTAACAAGATAAAAAAAGGTCAGTTTTGAGCTAAAGTGGACTAATAACAGGTGAACTGAATTAAGAAAAGCGGTTGTGTTTTATTTTATAGCCTAATAGTTCTTAAAAACAACGTACCAAAAATTCTGATCGGTATTATTATTAGGAAAGAGGTGATATTGTGCCATGTGTAATCACTACACAATCAAACGTGAAAATGTATTAAATTTAAAAGTACACAAAGCGGATTTGGTTCAAAGGGGATATTAGCTGCATAATAACTCCATTATTGACTCAATCAGATTAAAAGAAAAGATTAAATAAGCACAAATCCCCAGGCAGAGATTTGGGTGAAAAGCGATTATGGAGTGATTATTATTTTTTTTTCATGCATTAATCGTAAACGCAGGGTAATCAGAATGTGTGGATGCTGCAAACGGCAGAATGAAATAGGAACATTAACTTTTACACACTCAAATGAACTGCTGTGGGTGGAATATGGGAGATTTGGGGACAACAAGGTTGCACTGCTTGGGAAACATATGAGCCTAGGCAGCTGATGGTGATGTGGTCCACCTGCCGCTGTGGGGAACATTCTCATTCTCTCCCTCCATTTCTCTCCCTCTCTTTTTCTATCTGAACTGAGTATTGTCCTTCTTCTCGATTCCCCACTGACTCATTTTTAAAATGAAGGTGGAATAAAGTGGTCTTAGAAACATTAATGAGAACTGAAATGTGAGTAGTGTAAAGCTTAAAAAGCTCCACGTAATCAGGTTCTATATCAATTAAAATGGTTTTCTTGGAACTGTACAGCCAAACAAGTTTAGGAACTTTCATTTTTAAGAGTGAATGCCTTTAAGACAGACTAGGGAGAAAACTTCTTCAATCCACTACATGGACAAAAGTATTTTGTAGTCTTTACAGCTAGAACAGCTTCCACTCTTCTTTGAAGGCTTTAAACAAGATTTTCTGTTGGAATTTCTGTCCATTCATTCTGTAGAGCATTTATGAGGTCAGACACCTTCTGTTGGACGAGAAGGTCTGGCTCACAATCTCCGTTCCAGTTCATCCCAAAGGTGTTGGATGGGGTTGAGAAATGTTCAAAATGTCTTGGTCTGCTGAAGCATTAAGATTCCCTTCACTGGAAGTAAGGGGCCACACCCCAAACCCTGAAAAACAGCCGTGTCCCAATACTTTTGTCCATTAAGTGTAAGTAAAAGAGATATTACCATAATGATATCCACTTTTCTACTTTTGTGCAGGCCTCTTCCCCTAACGAGAGACAGCTGCACTGAACTAGGGAGACCATTTAGGAGGACGTTGACTGAAGAGAGAAACTTGACTAGAGAGGCAATAGAGAAACCACTGATTCAGGTGTGAGATTGTGCTATATTTCAGATTCTGTTATGTATTGTGTTCAATTATGTATAAATAATGCTCCTCCCAGCCAGTGTAAGTCGTTCCCACCCTTGGCAGCCATCATACTATACACTGGTTGATGTTGCATATCGGCCCTCTCTAGTTGATTAAATCTGTATTTTTATGATCCATTCGGTTGGAAATGGAGTAACAAGATAAAAATGTTCACATTTGAGCTCCGGTGGCCTGAATAACAGATTAACTGAATTAAGGAAAGCAGTTGTTCTTTTAATGCCTACTAGTTCTAACAAACTCATTCAAATAATTAGGACTTAGGAGGTGATGTTGTGCCAAATGTGAAAATTTGTTTCATTCAAAAGTACACAAAGGGAATTTGGTTCAAAGGGGAAAGGCTTCAAGGGTTCTTTTGTAAGAGTACATTATTTTTTTTATAGAAACAGTTTACAGGACATTTGAACGCTTAACTGATTCTTTTCCTGGTTAAAAGGTTCCTCTCTATATGTTAATGGTTCTATATCACATCAAGAAGCATTTCTTGGTGTTCTACATCCTTAAAAAGTGTTTCTTCAAGTGTTTCTTCAAAAGCAACGGTTTACACAAATTCATAAAAGGCCACAAAACTGTGGTTCTTTACCTGGTTATATGGTTCTTCTCTGTAATGTAGAAAACGGTTCTTTATGGCACCAAAAAGGGTTACCTTACTGCTACAAGTTAAAGGACCATTTCACTATTTGCTAGGAGCATAGTAGAACTGAACCAATCTGCTCAGAAGTGTTTTGTTACCCATTTTATTATAACGATCTTACTGCCCTATAAAAAGAATGGTGTCAAAAAGGATTGGAGCAAGGCCATGGAGGCACAATGTTTGGTTTTCTGAAGAAACTTTCGATTATTTATGCTTCTTTTTACAAATACTGTATACAAATGTGTAAATAAAACCAAAAAAATGTTATGTTACACCACACTACCATCGGTGCATATTGTCCATTGACTACCATCCGTGCATATTCTTCTGATACGTCATGTGTCATGAACGAGTCCTCGAACATCATGATGTTACATCATAGCAACAGTTACTACACAACACACCACCACACAGAAACTTCCATCAAAGATTCGTCCTGTGTGTTCTCTCTTTCCACGACCAACTCCTCGTACAATACAGCAGTACTTTCTTTCTGTGCCTCGCTTTTGAAAGTCGAAATGAATGACTGTCACTCTGTCTACCACCAGTCCTCAGTGTCATCTGTTGTCTGTTGTCTTGCTGTCTATCAGAGAAGCAGCTGCCTCCAGATGCAAAATAAATTGTGTTTACTTCCCTGGAACCAGAAAACAATTCGCTGGACTGGCCTCCAGAGGTCACTTGCTGTCACTGTGCACGTCCAAACAGAATGATGTAACATTACGCGCTCATTCTTCATCGGGAGACATGGACTGCATGCCGAGCCAGAGTCCAGCAGAGGTTGATCAATAAAGGACCAAAAAATTACAAAAATTAACATGTTTGACTGGATATTTAAACCATTGGAGACAAATTTATATATATACAAATATGCATAAAGAGTTTGTTCATGTCTGTTAGTGGAGATGTAGGTTGCATTTGCTATTGAACAGTGTAGTGTTATATTATTGATTAAAGTATCCTGAAGCATAAACCACGAGAGAGATTATGGATTTGTAGGATTATGTTACTTTCAGTAAGGAGCTAAATAACAGTCTGTGTAAAAGTCTGCATAATTCAGCAGCATCTGCCTATTATGTCATGCCAAGAGTTGTTCTTAATGAGAAGAAATTATTATGCAACACACAAAGCAAAGAATCTTCACGGTTGTCCAAGACCTGCTACCACTGAGGTGCACATGGGACTGGAAGGTTCACATCCGTTGAACATACATAAAGAAATTATCACACACACATGCACACACACAATTTTAAGGCTCAGATAAGCACAACTGATGTGTGAAAGACAATGGCAGAGAAAATTGTTGATTGTTAATACAAGATTGCTGTTGTCATATGTAACTATATTGCACAGCGTTAGCTGAAATGGGTCTATATTGTATATTGAATTCTGACAATAGCAATACCAATTGCAATAACAATGGACCACTGACAATACTTTTTGTTGCTATTTTCAAAAAGTTCTTCAACTCATAACATATTCATTCCCATTTTCATTTCCATATTTAAGAACTGTCATACTTCATACCACATCTGATTTATACACTAATGCTTATATTACACTGGTCTTTCTGTTTACATTACTCTGTTTACATCACTCTGCTTGCATTACTCTGTTTTTACATTGCTGTGCTAGTATGGCACAAATGCACATTAATATTCTATTTGCACATTGTACACACTGCTGCTACATTTATATAATCACATAGTAAACCTCAAATTTAGCCTATAGTTTACATTTGTATCCTTAACTTGTGGTGTTGTTTAAGTTGTTATTTACGTTTAGATTGTGTTTTAGAAATGTTCAGATTGTGTTTACATTTTCAAATTGTACTTACATTATATCTACTCACTTGTACTTGTCTGCTTATTTTGCTATTTTACTATAAAACATCACGATTTCCTATAAAACAACACATTTTCCAAATTAGAGAAAAAAACATTTAACCACACAAAATGTCTTCAACTTGTTCTTTTAGTGCCCATTACATTGAACCATGACCCATACCCGAGAAAGCATTTGTAGGGAGTAACAAAGCCCTGTATCTTTGAAATGGAGACCGGGTTAACCGGCTCCCGTGATTTACCTCGGGGGAAACACCAGGCAGGCAGGCATCCATGAACTCAGGTTCTTTATTGGAAATGAACGTGAATGTAAAACAGGAACAAAAGAAACCTGGCTCAAGGGCCGCTATAAACATGAACATGAAACGTGAACATAAACACAAGGAATGTGAGGCGATGGACAGATGATTGTGGGATACCCAGACAGAACTTAAATACATGACATAATCAGTGAAGAAACACAAAGCAGGTGAAAACCAAACCACGTGACGCGTGAACTAAAACAGACATGAAATTCAAAATAAAAGTCCCCAAAAACCATAACAAAACAAAACCAAAACAGCGACCCCTAACGGTCGCCGGCCGAACCGTGACAGTTACACAAAAACATGGGTGATAACCAGTTTACATTGCCTAAAAGAACCACGTGTACTTCCCTAAAGAACCTTTTAATGGATGGTTCTTAAATGAATCCTTTTTTTGTAAATGAGATGTGTGAGTGTGGGGTGGAGGTAGCTCAGTGGGTAGGACACGTGCCCCCAGACCAAGAGGTCATGGGTTCGAATCCTACCTACAGCACCACCACTGGGTCCCTGAGCAAGACCCTTAACCCCAAGTTGCTCCAGGGAGAGACTGTGCCCTGTAGGTAGGGAATGGAAGTCGCTTTGGATAAAAGTGTCTGATAAATGCCGTAAATGTAAATGTAAATGTAAATGAGTGTGAAGAACCTTTTGAAATTTTAAAGAACCCCCTCATAATGTGAATGTAACCGAAGTAAGTGTAAGTGAATGTATGTGAAGCCTTTATTAAACCCTACAAGGTTCTTTAGGGAACTTAAATTGTTACATTGTGTTGCTGCTCATAGAAGCTATTGTGGCGAGGTAGAAAACATTTTTAATTTTAGTGTTATTGCAGATTCAATTTAATAGCAATCTTGGGTCGTTTCTATTAGTCATTTACTGTGAAATGTTGTAAAGGGGAGAAGGCATTTTCAAATGGCAGTAATAAACAAACATAAAATGAGCCCAAATTACACATACATAACTAAGAAGCATTTATCTATGAGATGTTGAACATCATTCCAGCCCTGAAGGCTTTTTTTTGGCATTAGAACCACATTGTGAACCAAAGTTGTATGAATATCTAAGTCACTGTTCATTTTCTACATCATGTAGCCTCAGGGCTGGCATGGCGTCTTTCATACGGAAGATACATTAGCATTTCATTCGCACAGTTTGTGATCAGCAGAGTCTATTTGACTCCAGCAGGCAACAAGGACAGATTGTGGTAATGGCTATTGGGTAACAAATCAATTCATGAGTGTAAGCAGAGGACAGAGGAGGAGAGAGAGAGACAGAGCGAGAGAGAGAGAGAGCGAGAGAGAGAGAGAGAGAGAGAGAGAGAGTTTGTTTTTAGTGTTGATGGAAATATTTTTAGAGTCGCTGCCTCTGCCACGACCCAGTGAGCAGAAAGAGCATGCTCGACTCCAAAGAGGCAAACTCCACTGACTCACACAGCTAGACTAAATCTTTCCCCTCTTCCTCTTTTCACAAGGTCACATCTTGCCTAATGCCCAATACTTATGCATGAGGTTCACCCTTAGAAGTCTAGAGCAATTTCTTCAAAGCAAAATAAACCCCAACATATTTACATTTGTAATATATCTTCACTGTGAGAACAAATCTTGCATCTCAGATACAGTAACTTTACAGCAAAAATAAAAAACTTAATTTAACGTCATTTTGGACAATTTCTTTTTTTCAATTTTGTCACAGCATAAACTGCTTTGTCAAATTATGTTAAAATTTTTTACAATCCAGTATAGACACTAACAAATAACTTCATTAGGTTGACCAACACTACATGGACAAAAGTAATGGGGCACACCTTTTTTTTTCAGGGTTTGTGCTAGACCCCTTTCTTCCAGTACTGGGCAATCTTAATGCTTCAGCATACCAAAGATATTTTGGAAAACCCCATATTAAAGTATAGGTATTTGAATGCAGTGTCATTAAAATCCCTGATGGTGGAATTGTCAGGTGACCCAATACTTCTGTCCATTTAATGCATTTTTCATTTTTCACTCATTGTTCATTTTCGCAGCTCCACTGAGCACTTTATGGCTTACAATTACAAACAGTAGACCATCTCTTTCTCTGCATCATTTGGTAGCCCGCTTTTAACCTGTTCATCAACAGTCATGACCCCCCAGGACCATAAGTAGAGTATTTGGGTGGGTGATCATTCTAAGCATAGCAGGTAACACTGATATTTTAGTGTTTGTGCATGTGGACCTAGAATAGACAACCAACCAAAATATACAGCCAGCAGTGTCCTGGGACCGAAACTGAGCACTGACGAAGGATTAAAGGATGATGGACAAAGACTGTGCAGCATCAGAAAAATAACCAGTAACTTTACATCTGCAGGGTGGACCATCAGCTTGCCTAATAAAGAGACAGTAAGTGGACACAGTGCTTAAACTGCTGTGTGTAATCCACTCTGTGCAGTTCGAAAAAATTTTGGTATCGTGTGACTGGCAGAGTCCTAGCACCAAGTGTAATTGGACAGGACTAAAGTTGGGGAAGAAATTCTGGAAGACTGAAACATGTTGAGGATGACGTTGATGAACAGTAGCAACCTTTTATTACATTATAATTAATACATTATCTACTCTTCTGCTTACAAACTTAAATAAGATACAGACCAAAAGCTTCAATGCTGGCCTTCTGATATTCTGATATTCTCTGCTTGTTTTTTTGTTCTGCATGAGAAATAATTCAAACTGAATTACACCATGCTTTATGTATTCCTACTTTATACCCTGATTTCTGCCCAATCCCAGCAACAGAGTGACTGTGGCTACATTCAGACTGCAAGTAAAAGTGCCCAAGTCCAATTTACTGCCTAAAACGTCATGCTCCAGACCTGACCTGCATGTGCAGCTGTTCTTCATGTCTCCAGGCTCCTATCATGTGACCAGTTGCACAAAACACTACTTTAAACTTGGAGGACAAACAGCAGACGCTAAGTAAACTAAAATAGAACCAAGTTTAGAACAAAAGAGTTAAACACAGTGTTTTAACCATGGAAGCTACAATTGCTCTATAGAAGAAAGCAAGTAAAGAAACACAAACTCTACTCTGAAATGGCAATACCTTCTGTATAAGGATACGTTTGTGAATTTATAAGATGCTTTTATCCAAAGCGACTTCTATTCCTACAGGGGACAGTCTCCCTGGAGCAACTTAGGGTTAAGGGTCTTGCTCAGGTACCCGGTGGTGGTGCTGAAGGTAGGAATCGCACCCATGACCTCTTGGTCCAGAGGCAAGTATCTTACCCACTGACCTACCTCCACCCACTAATGATGCTGGGTTGATTCCCACATGTGTGAAACTGTGATAAAGACTCAGTTGGATTGGTGCAAAAAATTATCGCCTGACTGTTCAGATAGAGTCCACGTTAGGACATATTGGATATGTACCAGATTTCTATACTACATTTAAGAGTGGCCCAGAATAGAAGTGAAAACAACAGATTCAGCGTGTTTTTACTCCCACACAAAATGGCAGAGTGGGTAATTGGGGAAATCGGAGAATGCCTGGGGCACTGACAACCTTTTGGACCAGTTACTGTAGTCCAACAAATATTAAACCACACACAGCATTACAGTTTTTAGCCTGTTTAAACTCGGCTGAGTGGCTGTATTGACGCAACAGGCTGGGCTACAGAATGGATCACTTTTTGCATTGCTTTCCACTGTAGCAGTTTCCATATGTGAATCAGGTCAAGATGGACAGAAGTGGAAAAAAACGTGGTTGGGTCAAGAAAGAAATACAAAAGAAGCACTTGCAGTGAAATCTGAGCAGGTGGGCAGAGAGAGTCTCAAACTTAGATAGTTTGTAGCATATTAGCTGTAAGGATTCTATTATACCGAACACAAACGCTTTGTCCAAATCTAGTTTAATCGTTGTTTTCTTTCGTTCTTTGTGGTAGCAGTGTGTGAAACGTCTAAAATCTTACATTTAATTTGCTAACATATTTTTTAAGATGTTCTGACTTATTATTTTGAAAGAGCCAACGCTTACTAATATACTGCTCCCAGAAACAGCAAAGGAGAAAAAAATACTTTCTACCTGGCATGAATGGGCTTCCACACTGTGGCAAAAAAGCAGGGAATGAAGAAGAAAATTCTCATCGTTCAGAAAAAATGATGTCTCGCTTCATTTGAACACAGCGGTAAAGTAAAAATCAGAAGTCATTTGCTATTGGTTTTTCTCCTTCTTGCTCCTTTTTGTGAGCTGTTTGAAAATAGTCCCACTCTGGCCCTAGATGCACAAAACCTGCAGCAGGGAATTGTCACCTGTATCATCTACAGTGAAACACAAAATAAATCCAGTAACCTTAAACACTTATACCTCTAAAATGGAAACCTCAGAGCAAAAATAAAACTCTTGACTCTTTTTTTATTGATTTCTACAGGCATGAAAAGTTCATGCAGTGTGAAATACAACTGCTGTTTCCAAATGGAGTAAAAACAGAAAAATGCTACAAGCTATTGATGTGGCTGAGATGTCATATTGTTTGCATGAACTGCACACGCAGATAGCTCTGCCTATTCTGACTTAATGCGTCAATCACACCCAGGTTAGCGGAGCAATTTGTTCTGTTTACACGTCTGGTCAAATCTCCATTCAAATCTCCAGGCAGACAATCCTGTTGTAAACTGTCCTCTAAAAACCATTTCATCTCTTCATCCAATTTAGCAGGCTAGCACGTCAGCCTCCAGGCTGCAGACAAGATATCATTCCTTAGGTGAGATGGAGAGACACTGAATTGTGAGAAAAGACTTTGTGGGGCTGAGAATCGTGTGGCATCTGTCTAGTTCAAGGATTCAGTCAGTTTCTAGTCTGGGTGGCCGGGGGTCCTTCCTGTCTGTATGGGTTTCCACAGGATGCTGTGGTTTCCTTCCACAGTCCAAAGACATGCGCATCAGGTGAATTGGAGATGCTAAATTGCCCCACAGTTTGTGTGTGTGTTTGTCTTTGTGTCTGCCCTGTTATGGACTCTCTTTCACACTATGCCGACCAACCTGGACCCACTTCAGTTTGCATACCGGCACAATAGATCCACTGAAGACGCCATCTCTCACACCATTCACACCACCTTGGCTCACCTGGACAATAA
>JBBPDC010000084.1:17428714-17440307 GCA_037974485.1 Hemigrammopetersius urotaenia | reverse complement strand
CATGTCCTTTATGTCTTTATGTTCTATCTGTGAAGAGGGTGTTCAAGTAAGAATTTCATTGTGCTCTGTACACTGTAATTTGTACATATGACAATAAACTTCAACTTCAACTTCAACTTCAACTATGATTGTTGCGATGGTAAAGGATAAGTGGTTCAGATAATGAATGGATGAACAGATAATCTAATTCACAGAGAGGGCAGCATGTGCTGGTTTAATAGTTAACTGCGGAGTATTTCATTTGAGGTTTTTGTGGGAAAATGAGGGTAAAAGTGTTAGTTGTGAGAGATGAAGGGGTTGACTGGTATTCCAGAGGAATTCATGCAAATTCAATGTTGAAGGTAACATGTATGAGGTATTTGCCTTCGGAGGGAGTAGGAAAGAGAGAGTCCAAGACAGAGCCTTTAAAAAATGCAGCAGTATGAGCCCTCAAGAAAAAAAGGTGCAGTACAGCTTGTTTTTTGGACGTGTTTCAAATAAGGAGTGCGAACCCCCCCTTATACATACAATACATTTGTTTATCAGCTGAAATATATTGAAATAAACTGACCATTTCTGACCTCTGTGTAATCTTTGCAGCCGTTAAGAAACACATGAACATACAAAAGCCACATGCAAGTCTGGGGGGTCCGGTAAATAACATGATTTGTTAATTTTCAAAGAAAAAATAGAACAGAGAACACATTCTGCATATTATAATGTACTGTAAAAATATCTGTAATTTATTGCTTACTTGCTGAATGTAAAAATATTAAACATTAAATATGACCTGGGCAAAGGAATTGCCATTTTTGCATAGGTAAAAGAAACATGATACGTCCTACGGATGTGCTGGGATGCATAATCGGTTTCAGGGTTCATTGGTTGTTTCAGATCATATACTATCTCCCAGCTGACCTAGCCGGGATTGATCAAGCAGCAACTTGCATCCCAACAGCATTCAAGCAACGCATCACCCTTCCTTATCCACGGCCATCTGGGGGCCATCTCTGCTGCCTTCATTGCTGTCCTGGTGGCGATCTCCTCAATGGCCCAACAGACTCTGCTAAGAGAGCGGCCTGCAAACCCTCTGCAGCCTAAATCCCCTGGGTGGCAGTGTGTTCAACAACCCTGTTCTGGCAATCTTCTAGAAGTCCCTGGTACATGGCAAGCTTCCTCTCAAATGCCTCTATGTGTTCTTCCCAGGGCACTGTCAGTTTTATCAGACGTAGCTGTTTCAAGGCCTCTGACAAAATGACAATGTCTGATCGCGGAAAGTTTCCCTGACTGCCTGGGCATACCATTAGCTGCCAGTCCTGTGCAGAAGAGAGAAGACCCACTGAAGCTCTTCTTTGTACTACTCTCCTGCCGCTCCTGCATGAATGGTGGATAAGGCATTTTATGTGCTGAAGCTCAACTTGCCAGATGTCAGTCCAAGTGAGCCTTGGTTCCTGCCTCACGCCCGCCATTCTGCTTTTTCTTACTTTGTCCATTGCTGCTCTCACTTATTCCTGGACCAGATATCACCCTTCCCTGCCCTGGACCTTGGTGTACTTTGGCATCAAGAAGCTACCCAAGCCTGATCTGCCCTTTGCCCTTGGTCCTACCATTGCCTTGTGTCTCAGCCTTGCTTCTGCCATCTCCAGCTCCCTAGTAGCACTACATTACCTGCCTGTACAAATTTCGATGCCAGCTGCTGAGACTTTTAAGGTCTTTAGAGTCTCTATGTTGCTATGTTTCTTCAGTATGTTGTTACCATATAAAGCTGTGATTTTCAGGCTACAATTTAAGCCAAGCCATCTGCGAAGGATATCTTGATGCCAGCTATGAGCAGCTGGTAGCCTAGTGGTTAAACCATTCACCCTGCAATCAGGAAGTTGGGATTCGGTTCCCAAGACTTCTAAGCACCTCTGAGGTACCCAAGAGCAAGGTCCCCACACACTGCTCTCCGGGTGCTGTGTTTCTGGCTGCCTGCTGCTACATGGTGAATGGGTTACAGGCAGAAAGAGAATTCAGGGGGGGTTGTGTGCATGCAATGTCTCAGTCATTGTTCGGGGTGGGGGGACAACGACTGAGATACTGCATGCACGCACACCCCCAGCCTCCCCACTGACCATGACCGAGTCTTTGCACACGTGCACGAACCCAACCACCCCTGCACCGGGACTTAGACCCCCACATAAAAAACAACAGAACTTGCCAGAGACTCTACTTTTATCCAGAACAAGTGACCTGGCAGGTTTGAAGTTCATCCTCACCCACTTGACGAGCCTGTCCAGCCCTAGTGGTAGGAATCTGTTGTGTGGTACAGAGGATGTGGTGACTGTGAGGTCATCCATGTAGCCTCTAATGGGGGTTGTTGAACACTAGACTTGGTTAATGGGCCTTTGCACTCCACTTCTGCGGCTTCGGGCCAAAGAAGATGACTGAAATTGTAAGTCAATGATGATGCATTTCTCTAGTCAATGGTAACTTGATGCTACTGGCTCAGAAGTGCCTTTTGATCTGAAGCTTTAATGATCCAAGATGAGGTCCTTGATCTTACAGAGAACAGAGCCCCGGTTCAGAGCATCCTCTACCAGCTTATGTATTATTGACCCACATGCGTTGGACAGGTCTAGCCACAACACAACCAAATCTCCTTCCCGCTTCATATGCATCTCTGATAAGCATACAACTGTACAAGAAATGCAAAAGCACATGATATCGAGCATATTATCAGATTGCTAACATAAGTACAACCAAATAACAATGGCAGGAGGGGACTATACTGTGATCTGCATGATAACCGGCAAGCATTTCAAATGAATCTATTCATGTCTAGCAAGACGTGAACCATGAAATGCTGCTAATGCATATAAGTCAACCCCATTGTTCATATAATGAGAGAGAGGCCAACAAGCAAATGTGTGAAATGTGGCATAAAATGAAATTTACTCTACGTCAATTACTGCGATGCACATATATAGCAACAAACCTCTGATTGCATCACCCATCTCATATGGAGATGCAAATGAGATTTTTCCACTCAAAAGGCCTTACAGACATTATAACAGTGAAAGGTCCCGTCTCGGTGGATATTCACACAGACTGTTATTTATAAAGTTTGATGCATATAATGTATGATTGTAAAGGGATTGCACCTGGAATAGCCAATGAATGCCTTTCATGCAAAACGGGAGCACATTTTACTCCCCCCAGAATGCTTTGCAGCATTTGTCGGCCAGTTGTTTGGGTTAAGATTTCGGCTTCATTTTCGCTTAATTAAATGAGACATTTCTTAGGCGCAATGCACAGAGACGTTTCGCCCGTAGCTGTTTATCATGTCCTCAATGAAACATGCTGACCTCTTTGCAAAAGTAGCACTCATGCTTGAGCCAAATGCAGGCAGTTCACTCCAGCACTTTGCCTTAGAATGATTCCATATACTTTTAGTATTCATAAGACATGATCACTGAATAATAAACTCACACTTTGCACCACAGCATGCAAAGGTTAGTACTGCGTCCAAAGAGGGTGCAATAAAAAAGGCTAAATCTTGAACTATAAAAATGTGTTTGAGAATAAAGACACAGTAATTCGAGAAAATTAAAAATGAGACAAGCGGTAGTAATCTATTCTATTGACATAGTAATACATGAGCAATATACATATGTTTGTTTGGTCAGTGTTTAGTGGTAGGAATATTTAAGCAGTTTTTATGTGGGATGTTTATATGGAGGTGCTGGCTTCAATATAACACCCCCTTTGGACACTGATGAAATTTTTGTCATTTTCTCTCTGGATATCTCCACAATGGATCTGTAACTAAGCAAGTAAGATGTGATGGAAGTACAGACTTTCAGCTTTAATTTAAGGGGTATTGCTTTAAGCTTTCATAAAGTACAGCAATTTTTCACAGTCTCTCCATGTTCAGAGGTTCAAAAGAAATTACAAAAAAAAATATTAATCTGCAAATATATGTATTGCTTTAATATGTGGATGAAACTCCTTTACAGTCAGTGACTGCCTGAACTCATGGACATCACCAAATGCAGAATTTCTGCCTTCAGTTTTGTCTTCAGTAATTGAAAGGGATGCTCTATAGGGTTGAGACCAGGTGATTGACTTGAAAAATATATCATTTCTTTACCTTGAGATTCGCTCTGTAATCCGTTTGGCAGCATTTGGCAGAATCTGAGCAGAGAGTACACCCTGTAAACTTCAGAATTCATCCTGCTGCTTCTGTCAGCAGTCACATCATCAATAAGTCGTTTGGTGATGCTGAGCTCACCACTGCATTCCTTATTTTTAAGAACGTACCAAATTTGGGAACTCCTAAAATGTTAGCCATCTCTCTGATAGGTTTATTTTATTGATTTTTTCAGCCTAATCCTCCTTCGCTTGTCTTGACAGATATCAAATACTTCCATCTTAATTACTAAATTAATTGCTAAATTTTAAAATTTGTGGTACACAAAGAGAAAACGACTAAACATCAATGTTCAAATACTTATGGACCTAACTGTGCATTTAGTTGGATAGCCCACTTTAGATCCAGTTAGATATCTATTAAATTCACCTTAACTTGACTGTAAGCCCAATCCTAATTTTTGACCTACAACCTAAACCTCACCCTGATCTCAAATCAAATCTGACATTAATTCTAATTCTAACCTCAACAATATTGAGAGAAAGAGGTTATTGGTAATATAGGTGTGCATTGGTATAAAAGAGACCTGACCTTGCCTGACCTGGCCCTTCCAGCAACCCAACACACTCCTCTCATTATCCATGGGTTCACTGAGGGGCACATTAACCCACTCCTCAAGCTTCAGAGCTATTTCAACATTACGAGAAATGGAGCAAAACAAGAACGCATGTCCATGTGAGAGAATAAATGAGTGAGAGTGTGCAAGAGAGAGAGAGGATGTGTGAGAGTGCAGGAAATCTATTACATTAAAAACCTCATTACAAAACAAACCTGAACCTGACCCGAGCCTGATGCTGCATGAGAAAAAAAACCTGGTCTGAAATCCAATATTTTGTCGGGAACTGCAGGGCTCAGGTCAGGTAGCAGACCTCTACTAGATGACTATCTGAATAAAGTAGATTTATGAAATGAAGGTTCTCCCACATTTCTAGTATAAATGAAAATATAGAAACATGAAAAAACAATAAAATATACTTTTTTTTTTGTATAAAAATGCCTAAACATGCCTATTTTTTTAATAGTGTAAACCCTAATATTGCCCCAAAATATGTTCCCAGAACCCTTAAAGAAAATGTAAAGGTAAATAAATAATCATAATGTAAAGATAAATAAAAAAAGCTGAAAAATACGTTAGCATTAGCGGTTAGCATTAGCAGTGTGCCAAGACTCGTACACAAAAGAAACGTTGAAATAACTCTCTCTACCCACATGTTTAGACAGGGCACAGCTTTCTAATGCTAAATTTGGGGGTGGTGGGGATTAAAAAACACTAAAATACGAGACCAAAACACAGAGCAGTCATGCTACATGCTGCAACAGCTTCTTTTTCTTCTTTTTATGGCAGTTGACAATTTTTCAGCGTATTACCACCACCACTGGACTGGTGGCGGTAATACATTTGTATACATATATATTTAAATCCAGTGCATTATTTTTCCAGGGGGATCTCTAGGGCTTAAACGTGGAGTATGAAAAGTGTGAAGGTGACTTGACAAAATATTGGTCACTTTTTTAGCCACTGCGCAAGTCTGGCTGCGTTACATTCATGAATTCTTACTTGCTGAAGCAGTCCCTGCTGTCCCGTGGGGAGGTCATGTCCCATCCATAGGGCGCTCCCTGCAGCCCGGCCCAGCTGCCCGTGGGTGGAGGCCAGCCTGCTGATTTGTTCTTGGGGCTGGAGTGAAGGGAGGAAAAAACAATGCAAGCAATGTGAGTTATGCTTGGTAGAACACAGTGAAAAGTCATAATTACATTAGATGCCTTCTAAACACACCAGAAAAATTTTTCATTTTGCTCTCTTTGCAATGTACAAATTTTAGAGCACACTTTCTATTTATATCCTTAGTTAAATTTATTGAAAACCCCCCCAACATAATATATAAAATATACCAGGCCACATTTTTGTTTATTCTTTATTTAATATTTTTCAATAGGTTCAGTTCAGCTAATAAACAGTAAGTATGCATTAAAATCTCCAGATGTGTGTTCTCTATAGAGGATGTGTGCTTAATTTAACTCAACAAAACATTTACAAACGATTTTATGAGTTACACAATAAATTCAATTTGCATTTACAATGCCTCAAGAGTTACGAGCCGGCAATTACGGAGAGTTAGAGTTCATACTGAATGAGATGCTTTTGTTTCTGCTGGCAGAAACTGCCACCCTAAAGGTTAATGACCTAAAGCGACCAAAACAAAATGGCAAAAATGCATTGACCACAACTGCTGCCGCAACAACTTCTCCTTCAAAAGGTGAACATGGCAGCCGATCTCACTTATCTCCTAATGAAAGATCTGGCACTGAAGCATCGGGTTTATAACTCAGAGGTACATTCTGGCAAATTGCAGCGAACAGAAAACTGGCAAAGTTGAGATGGCAGTTGAAGCGCTGGGTGTTAATTAACTTAACGATGTAATCAAGACGGCCTGGCCCCAGAACTCACTGTAATGCTTATGGACCCATGAAATTGCTTCTCTGTCAGTTATTGGGTCAAGCGCAATTCTTATAATCAATATGGGAATATATTCATTTCACCCGATTAATGAAATGCATTCTCAATAAAGCCTCGAGCATAACGCCGACATCACACGTCATTTTACATCTTTATTATTTTACAGTTGATTACGCTGGGTCTTCAGTATAATTCACATTCAATGGTGGGTCACTTTGTGTTCTTCCTAAGGGAGTTTTCTGAAAAGTGTATGAGTCGCTTCATCTTGAAAGGATGTCTATTGACAAAATCTCCAAATCTCCAAAGAGTACTTTAAGTGTGAGTTAATGTAACAAGCTTTCTCTTTTTGGACCATTTCTGTTGCTCCATTCATTGTGAAATTTTGTCACAACCAGTAAAACCTAGCCTTTTCAAATCATGTCAAAAACGAAATATTACAAAAAGGTTTAGTTCCTGCAGGAAGGATATGTAGTTCTTCTCTTTCTGTGAAATGTCAGCAGACAACTTGCCTTCAGGAAGGAGTTTCATGCTTAAAACCCTCAAAGGACCCTCTTAGAATAAATGCCTTTACTTCTTCTTCTTCTTTTTGATTAATAATGTCTTGTAGCTGACTGACATGACTGGAAAAAGTGCAGACTCGACACTTTCAGCTGTTTCCACCATGTTCGCCATTAGATGAAGTTTTATTGTGCTTTGAATTATAAGTAAATACAGACTTGTTCAGCATAAGGAAAATTGATCCACTGCACATTTTTGCCACTTGAATGTGGGCAATAAATGCAGAATGTGATTTAGAGGGAGCAAATTCAGTAACAAACTCTGTAAATGATCTTTTATTACATGTACGTATATAGGAAAACAATAATAACCTTTCTGCAAAGTCTTCACTCTTTAGTACTTTAGCAGTGCATTTCAGTGAAGTTCTCTGCACCAGGATGGTTCACATTAATAATATGTGAATGAATCTAATGCACTCTCAGTCAGTCTATCATGTGCAGATATTCTAGGGTGAGTTTAAGGTCCAGTGCTATTTTCGGGCCTCACTATGACTGGCATTAAGCAGAAGTCGTGGATAGGGTTGGGAGAAGACCCCAAGTCCCCTGACCCAGGCTTGCCATAGAGGTGTCAGAAAACAATACACTGCTCAAAATTCAGCATAAAATGTACATTTAAATTAAAGTATTTTGGTTACAGATACTGATACTGAAATATATAAATATCTGATTTGTTTTCTGCACTGTCTCTTATTGTGTAGTCAAGCCAAACTTTCCAAAACAAAATAACAATTGCAAGAATAGCTGATGTGTTAATAAAGGTTGCTCTTGATGGTTTTCATCAATTAAAATGCTCTTTAACCAAGGTGGTTATAAAGGCCATGAGATAAGTGGCTGAGTATGGAAATGTGATCTTTTTCCTTTATTCCTTTACATCAGTTCTGTAGTATTCTATACGGTGTAGGTTGCAAATGTCAAGACATGATAGAAAGGGATAATGTTGCCGCATCGGTTGGGTCTATGTGAAGCCTGCATTTTCATTGATGTGTACAGTCAGTACAGCTTTGGTCTAGGTAGGATCACGACACTGCTATCAGCAGCAGGCTGATGCCTAAACACTGTGGAACAAAAGGAAATTCATGAAATGTATCTCAAAAAACGAACAAAAAAAACCCCTCCGTGTTTGACTTTCAGCCAATCCAAGTATGTTGTTCTGGTGCTGAAAACTAGGAGCTCGGCAGAATGTCCAAGAAACGCTGCCATGAATGAAACTGATATTATATCAAAATCAATACATCTTTATGGTGTGCATATTGATCATGCTGTTCCTCAATGATTTAGAGAACTCTGAAGAAAGTATACAGTGACTGTAGCCCATCTGTTAATATAGTTTGCCAGCCCCCTCAACCGTATTTGCCAGTGATCAGTTTCTGAACAAACTGTGCATTGCAAGTTCAGTTGTCTTTTCTTATTATACACCAGCAAGGTAGAACCACAAAGAAGGTGTCACTGTGGCTATGACCATTGAGTATATAGCTATGCCACTGATGTGAGCAAATACGACATTTCTGTCTAATGAATGTCGGATATTTTTCTGTGGATGATGCATTTATGCTATGCCTGATGTTCTCTTGGAATTCGATAACAAGATAAAACACGATGGGTCAGTGGAGTCTCGGAATGATCGTAGTTATGGCCAAGGCTGTGGATGTTATGTAGACGGAGGGATACATTAAAATGCCTGTGCAATGAAAGTAGCGGTATTAGAATGTGCAGCAGTAAGGCTGTGCATGGTCTAATTAGGCAATAAGACACTGAGGTAGAAGGCATGGAGTGCAGCCTCAGCAGAGGTTTTGGCATTACAACACACATGGCTGTGCGCGTTGTGGCATGACACCATCAGTCTGAGTCTGGAAAGCTTCACACTGATCATACTAAATGATTTCATGGGATTAGTTTGACCCATAATGCTTCTAAAGAAAAAGTCATTTAAATTCAGCTATACCCCAACCCATCTGGATTGGAACTACTGGCACTAACATTAAAGCAATTGTTTGGCCCAAAATGAAATTCCTCCCCAATTTAGGGCAATTTCAGCCTTTATTAGGCATTCACTTTAAAATAAAGGCCTCCCAAGTGACACATCTGCCTAAACATTGATCACTTCACTGAGTTTGAGATGAAACCCAGTGATTATCAATGTGTGAATATTTTACGATGAATAGAAATGATCCAAAATGACTCTGGTAAAAGAGCTATTTTAGAGACAGCTATGAAATGTGGTTTGTTAGTCAAAACACATCTGGTGTCCCAAGTTTTCTATCTTACTTTTGGACTAGAAAGGCTAATATAGCTAATATAAGTTCGGCATTGACAAAACTATACGTCTTAAACAACAGACACTCTCCTTAAACCAGCTCTGTTCCTTTTATAGGACAGTTTGAGTCCAGTGTGAGACTGAAGTAACTGAACTAAAGTCTCTAAACTCAAACCCTGAACATGTTTTAGCTGCTCCACTACATTTGGAGTGAGGTGAATATTGTGTGCATTTGATTTTTGGCCAAACCGCAGCATTAAGGGTTTCTGCCGCGGCCGTTTTGTTACGGCAGGGCTCAGCAAGTGGAGGGCCCTCCTCCTTCATCTCCTAATCCCTCTCATCAGAGCAAAAACAAATCCACACAATTTGCGGCAATAAGAGGATTTGAGGGGGTGGCGTTCGGGGAGGGCGCTTGGTTGAGTGGCGGCGATGGCGGTTGGCGGAGGGGGGTGTATGTTGCTGAACAGCATGCTTTCAAAGCGGGAACAGGGAATGGACGAGTTCCTCAAAAAAAAAACATTCTCATGTTTGCAGCAGCCAGTTGTTCGGGGAGGATTTGTTTACTCGCTTATTTATTTATTTCTCACGGCAGGCGATGGAGTGACAGACGTGTAAGGAAGCGGGAACTTCACTGTCTTTGATGGCACAGTTCTAGAAAACTGTTTGATGGGCAAAACATCGTACCAGGTGGTTGATTTTCTTTGGAGGGCATCAGTCATAAAAATGATGCTTCACGAGGACATATGCACCAAGACACCACGATGTCTTGCTTGCTATTGTCATTAGTATCTTCACTACTAATGACAATAGCAAGCAAAGCCCCTTTGAGCTGAACGTCAAATTGTCTAATAGTCAGTTTGAAGCAACTGTCAGAAGACATGAATTATTTTTTTTCTTTTTTCTCTTGAGTTATGTCTGGAAAATTGCTCAGACTGTCCTGAAACTTAGTTTCCTCAAATTGTAAGTCACTTTGGAGAAAAGCATCTGCCAAATGAATGTAATGTAATGTAACAAACGCAAACAAAGCAATGGTTCAAAATCACGTTTTATAGCGCTAATGTTTTCTTCTGCTTATAACAGTGACGATGTTGAAATACGAAGAGGGTGTTTTTTTTATTATTATAAGATCCATTCAAGTTTACATGCATTGCGTTTTATTTTTCAGTCTTTTAGTTTTTGGCTGTATGAATGGCGAACGAGTCGCCACACCCACTCTGCCATGTTATCTATGTAGATGTACAGCGCTTGTCCAGTGCTCTCTGGCATTACCATTTATAACCTCTCTGCTCTCTGCTGGCAATTACGCTTATATAGTTTTACATAAAATGCATCTTAACCTTATTTTTTCTATTCATATAAAATATCCATCAATTACTGAGCAGCTTATCTTTAACCATCACAGAGGTGCTGGAGTCTATCCTAGATGTCAAAGGGTGAGAGGCAGAGAGAAATCCTGGACAGATCATCACAGGACACACATTCGCACACACATTGCCTGTTCAGCATCTCTAGTTCACCTGACATGCATGTCTTTGACCTGTGGGAGGAAACCAGAGACACAGGCAGAACATGTAACGTCCACACAGAAAGGACACCCAACTGGGAATCAAACCCAGGACCTCCCGGCTGGGAGGTAACAGGGCTAACCACTGTGCCATCAAGCATAAAAAATACAGATTCTGTCAATTTTGTGTAATGTATACAATTAGAGTATCCGTCAGGAAGTAACCGCAGTAACTGAAAATGACATCTGAAATAATAAAATAAAAAAAAAAAACAATACAAATAATCAGAAAATGCAAAGTACATGGTTGTTAGGAGACCAGGTTTTGGATTCGGATAATTTGGAAAAATCTACTGGCAATCTTCTGATTCTCTTCATTTAGTGCACGGCTTCTTGACCATCTGCTCTCTCTCCCCATTTATTACCTCAACCACAATAACGGTTGAGTTTTTAAACAATCAAAAATTAGCCTCTGATCAACCAACCAAAATACACTGTACTGAATATTAATGGACATTATCACATTGGAATATTTCAAAAACTGTAGGAGGAGAAAAGGTGACGGATTCCAGCTATAGAAAGAATAATAATAAAAACTAGTGCTGGAGATTCTTATCGCACGATAAAAGCGTTAACAGCGTTAACCCCCCCC
>JBBPDC010000084.1:17410707-17428614 GCA_037974485.1 Hemigrammopetersius urotaenia | reverse complement strand
AGAGAGAGAGAGAGAGAGAGAGAGAGAGAGAGAGAGAGAGAGAGAGAGAGAGAGAGAGAGAGAGAGAGAGAGAGCCTGAAAGACGATAGCTCATTGATAAGACTGCAACGGATCTCCTCACTCGAGTTTAAAAAATCAATACTTCTTTTTTCTGGGAGGAAAGTAACGCTCACCTCCAACTAAATTCTACATCTCATGATCTGATGGGCTCTTGTCAGACTGCTAGGCTTTATTTGATTTTTAGAAGTGCACTGGTCAAACCGTGAGGGCGTTTTCTCCACTGCACATCAGAAACAGGAGCTGAGTCGAATGGGAAAGGATGCGCTTCTTGTTCTAGCTCCATGTAACCATCACCATTCTAAATCTGGCTTAGTCTGGCTAATCAGCAATCTCACTAGTTCGCTTAACTTATTGGCTGATGAGAAACTAAACACTGCACTGCTCTGCTCTCACAAATTCCTGGTTGAACTGTGCACAGTAAATAACATTAGCTCTGTTACCTTCTTTACTTTAGCCATGCTAATGGGAAATAGCACACTTAACTGCTCACTCACAATCGTGTGGAGAAACACGTGTGAAAATATGAGCAAAAACACTCTAGAGAAATCCTAATCTTAAATACCATAGCAAATTATTATAAAGAAACAATACAAGCGATCAACACATCAATGCTAGTTTACATTCTTGTGCTCTTACTGGCCATGTAATGCTAATTAGCGATTTGACATAAAATAATTCGTTAAACTGACCTTGGCTTCAAGTTATAAATGATAATAGATGTCAGAGAAGCATTTTACCCATTTCTTCTATTCAAATACATAAATCCTAAATGTATAATACATCCAAACATCCTGAACAGCTAACACACTAGTGATGCATACTTGACTGTTCCGTTGATTTACTACATTTATGAAGCCTGTGTAATATAACACAGTGGTCCCCAACCATCGGGCCGCAGACTGGTATTGGTCCGTGAGTCATTTGGTACCAGGCCACACAGAAAGACAGAATATAAAATACTTGGTCAAAATCACCAGAGATAAGTTTATGTGGGTTTTGTAGTGTTTTTCAAATCTGTGCAGTTTTTGTGATGAAGCTAGTTCTATACTGCATGACAGTTGGTATAATGATCATATAATAATCATATGCTGAGTGTTTGTGAAGAAACAGTGGTAGCTGACTGACACTGATCATTATATCTATGCCACAGTGTGGCCTGTCTGACTTCACACTGAAAATACTGAAACAGTTACTTGATTAGTGCCTGCGGTTTAATAAAAACACATGCAAGTCTATGGCAGATCTAATATTACTCATAATTCCAAAAGGTGATGTGACTGTAAAGACATTTGAAATGATGCTCGTAAAGCTAGTAAATGAGAAAAACAACAAAGTCTTTGGAAAGAGAAAAAGGCCCAAGGAGGAGACAGAGGACGAACTGCATTTAATAGACAATTTCAGGATTCTTACTTAAAATATGTGCGGGGCTCCCACTAATTCAGCAGAATGGTGAGTCGTATTTGTATGCACTTTGTTTGTAGTTGTATCTATACCCGTCCATGAAAATATTGTTTTTCATGAAATTGGTCTGTGATGCAAAAGAGGTTGGGGGCTACTGATATAACACAGCACCGTAATATCATGTAACTTCTGAGTGGATTGTGCATGTTCTCCGTGTTCCTCCCACAATGCAAAGACACATGCGTCAGGAGATCTGGATATGGCAAATTGGCCTGGTTAGGATAAGCGGCTCTGAAAATTTACATTTACATTTACAGCATTAAGCAGACGCTTTTATCCAAAGCTTTATCCAAAGGATAATGAATAAATGGATGTAATATCGCAACTGGGAACTGCTTAACTTACACTATAAATCTTTTTAAAATAGTATTTCCACAGACTAGACTTCATAACATAACATCAGCTGCTTCTGTCACACCAAGACAAATGTACGCGAAATACACTTGGTGAAATAGCACACATTAATTACTATGTCCTGGACTTGCCATTGTTATTTTTTTGTCATGGCAAGTAGCTCATCATTTCCAATCATTAATCCTCTAGATAATAATTACCTGGACATATATACATGTATATCCTATCCATTTTAGCTCCTTTGTAATCATTCCTACACTGCAACATGATGGAAAAAGACAGAAATAAAATACCAAATGCAAAAAATCACAACAATGCTATTTTCAAATCAACATATATCCCTTTTTAGGAAGACTAAGGATCAAGACTATTGTCAAGAATTGGTCTTTTTGATCCGTAGGAGTGAATTTGAATCAGTGAAACGGTCATGAGTCAGTTCATGCTAGTGCAAGCCGACTCTCGAGTCTAAGTCTTGTTTTACGTTTGGGATCTGAATCCAAGTTGAATCTTGAAGTCCAAGTTAAGTCTCAAATTGATCATATTAATATAGTCTCCTTAATTCCAGGCCTTGCCTTACCTTCAAACACAGATTTCCACACACACCATCCGCATTAAAAACACCTCTGAAGGTGTGCTGTGGTATCTGGCACCAAGACCGGAGCAACAGATCCTGCTAGGCTTGTAAGTTGTGAGGTGGGAGGAGGTGGTTCTTCATGGATTGGACTCATTTGTTCAGCACATCCCACAGATGCTTGATCGGATCGAGATCTGGTGAATTTGAGTGCAAGTCAACACCCTGAATTCTCTGTCATGTTTCTCAAACCTTTCCTGAGCAATCTTTGCAGTGTACGTATTAAATAACACCAACATGAATACTACGACCCAAAGTTTCCCTGCAGAATCATCACACTACTTCCGCCTTCTTCCCATAGTGCGTCCTGTGGCCATCTCTTCCTCAGGTAAGTGATGCACACGCACCTGGTCAACCATATGATGCCAAAGAAAACGTGAATAATCAAACCTGGCCACTTGCTCCCAATGCACCATGGTCATGTTTAGACTTAATTATGCCTTAAAGCAAGGGTGTCCAGCACAGTTTAATGGTTCTCCTCCTCAAACACATTCACTAAAACGTGGTGGACCAGTTTGGCACCCCTACCTTAAAGTAAAGTGTTTAAAACTTAAAGTAAAGTGTTTAAAACTTAAAGTAAAGTGTTTAAAACTTAAAGAAAAGTGTTTTAGCAGAAATCTGTCAACTTCTTTGCTGAAAACTACTGTGCTTCATTCTGTGAGATGAAAGGCATGGAATGAAAAGTATTATTTGCAGCTCTTCTAAACCTGATGTGCATGACTTGAGCAAAGCTGACATGCAAAGCCACTCACATGAGGTTCAAAACCAAAGCTTTCATTTCTTTTAACACCATTTTATGTTAATCTTTTAACTTTTCAGGTGCCTTGTCGCAGGTCACTCTTCATGCAGCTCAAGTCTATCTCTCTGCAACAACTGCACCAATTTGCCTGAGTTGGATGCATTTTTGGAGTCTGGTACTCTTTCTATGACTTACTAACCGAGCAAAGTTTCTCCTCTGTAGTTTACTGTGGCAGCAGAGGCAGATGTATCAGCTTCCAAGAGCCAATAAGTGTCATTTTAAGCACAGCCAAGAACAACAGGCCCAAGAGGGGAGTGTGTAGAAACCTCTCCATGATAAATGAAAACACAGCCACCATTAACAACCAAATAAAAGTAAACTAGTACATGATTTCTCATGAACAGTGACAGTCAACACAACTGGTTACAGAAGAATTTGTTGTGTACACTAGAAGCATGAAATGAACACACAATAGTTGATAGAAGTATTCTGTTGTTTGAAATAGAGGCTTGAGGTAGAGAGCAGTCATTCTGAAAGAACTGGGTTGTGGGAAGCCATGCCATTAGAGAACATGGCATCGGAAATCACAGCTGCAATTGACTGGAGTCTATTGATTGTGAGGTGTTCTTAAAATATATATAGTAGTGCACCAGCCATTCTAGTATTCAGACTGGGGGGAATTCAATATTCAGCCCAGCGCATGAAGTACCGTCGGGCGGTTTCAGCTGACACCAGAATAATAATCCGTGAATGGAACACCTGCAGTAAACCACAACCAATCAGAGCTAGCCTACTAAGTGTGTGTGTATGTGTGTGTGTGTGGGGGGGGGTATGCTTCTGTTCTAGAAGCATTAAACCCGTGTACATATTAACGCTTGGGTAAATGGTAACATTGGCTCAAAAGGTGTTCAGATAAGGTACAAAGGCTTCAAAATGGTTTTTGGCTTGGTTATGCAGATCTAGGCATATATAACCTTTAACTGGAATAGAATGAGGGAGCCGTTATTACGATGCAAATTTGAACGAAACAAAACGGGTTCTTCAAAGCACAAATCCATCAAAACGTTGAAGAAACTGAAACAGGTTTCTCTTTGGCATTGCTTGAAAGTTGCACATCGAATCTTGCACGTTTATTCAAAGACGCATATCATAGCTGTCATAGCAAATGTCATATTTCTGAAATGAAAACTATAAAGGAATGTTTCATTAAAAAAGGTTGTAATTATAAATGGTATAAAAGCCAGATTATGACAGCCTACTGTTCAGCAAGATTATAGGCTTACTGATCCAGTCATAAATGTCAAAAACAAGTATTTCTACTTGTTGATTCCAGTATTAAGCTAAAAGGATTAATGCTTTCTGTCTGTTCTACATTAAACATGGACATCTGAAGCTTGTAAAAGTCAACACATTTTCTATTTGAAGTTTGTAACAGACTATTTAGCATATAGTTTACCATGTTGCAGTTTAAACAGGAGCTTTTCAGTAGAGATACCTGGTAGTGACAAATGTAGGACTTACAGAAGGTCTAGTGCAATGTTAGGTCTAGTGTTCTGTTTCTGTCTCAGTTTGGTCAGATCCATTGTAAATTCAAATGTAATTGCTCATTTCCACTGCGAGTTCTCAATTATGCTAGTGGTTAATTTGACTTGTAAAACTGTCATTCTAGTTCCTAAAGGCCTAATTATTAGAAGAGCTCACTTGTCTATTTCTATTTTGGTGCTATGATGCAAAAAAACATCTGAATTTCAAGTATTTAACCCCATTGTTCAAACTTAAATGTAGAAATTAAATAATAGTACTAAAGTAATGATTAAGATTTTATCCACTTTGGCTTTAAAGAAGCATGAATTGAAAAATACAATTAATTAAAATTGGCTCGGAAGACACTAAAGGTTCCCCTCTGGTAAAACTGTCACGGCTGGTGGCCATTAGAGTGGCCACTGTTTTCTGTTTTGTGTTTTTTGGGACTTTTATGTTGAATTCTTGTGTTTTTCGTGCGTCACGTGTTCTTTGTGTTCACCTGCCCTGAGTTCTGTCCTGTGATTTAGTCCTGTATTTATAGTCTGTGTGTTTCAGTTCTCCCTTATGTCTCCATCGCCTCATTTTCCCTGCCTGTGTCCTGCCCGTTGTTTTGTTTTGCATCGTGGAGGCCACCGAGCCTATATGATTTCCTTTTTCGTTTCTTTGAATAAAAACCCCCGCATGGAGTCCTGCCTGTCAGCCTGCTCTTTGCCCCGAGGTAGCTCACGAGGGCCAGTTCCATCCAGCCCTTGTGACAAAAACAAAAGGACATTTCTAAATTTGTTCATGAAATTGTGACAAGCCACGGTCACGGGACCTGTCAAGTCGTCCCTTAACGTCTAGAAAATGAAAGCAATTCCCATCAGGCAAATGTTATGTAGCAAAACTGGTGAAACATGAAATAACTTGCTTAACTGCGAGCTATCCTTCAAAACTGAAGCCAGAATAAGATCACAGAGACTCACACATCATTCCAGACAACCATGCTTTTGCTGGGAACCATGAGAATATATTAAAACACCTGTCTACTCATTTTCTTCTATGATTATCTTCTATTATTCATAGTTTTAAGATGAATTTTCTCTGGACTCTGGATGTTGGACTTTTCTTTTTGAGGTTTTTGAGGATTCTTTTTGAGATTTCCACGGTGATGTTTTCCTGTCATTTTCTTCTGTCTGATCTGAGCTAGACAGTATTAGATCTTTTCATGTGTGACGCTAGATCTGTCAAAGGATCAGAGGTAGGGATATGTCAGCTACAGTAAGAGCAAGAGCTAGTTTTCAGGGGCTCTATGGGTCTTCTGATGTAAAGGCATGGTTCTTGGCTTGGACATGCAGATCTAGGAAAAACTAAATTGGTATAGAATTAGATACAAATCTGAACAAAACAAACATGTTTCTTCAAAGCACAATCCATCATAGTGCTGTTGAAACTATAATGGGTTGTTATACGGCACCACTGGTGAGTATTTATCATGTCGAGTATTTTACTATGGCTTTAGAATTGAAGACATTTTCTAAAACATTCAAGTTTCAAGTTTTATTGTCATATACAGATAACAATGTAGCATCATTACTGTAATGAAATTCTTAGCCTCGTGTTCCCCCAACTTTACATAAATATATATAAAAAAATAAAATAAAATAAAAATAACAAAATTTAAAAAGTAAACATTTGACAGTTTGACAATATCTATGTATATATAAATATATATATGGGAATGTAATGTATATGTAAGCATTTTAGAAAAATATGTGCAATATTTGGAAAATAACGTTTTGTAGAGTGTTTAGCATTTACAGAATGGAAAGGTAATAATACAGTATTGATATTAATAGAATGTCTAGAATGTCTAGTGCAAAACATGGGAGATACTTTGGATAACCTGACCACAAATGAAATCATATTTTGGCTTTGAATGGTGACTCAGAACGTAGCTTGTGTGACCTCCGTTTCTGGTAAATGAGACTCCAGTTGGCCATTTTTGGTTCACCTTAAAACACGGCTGCAGTAGCAATGTTTCATTTTGTCCAAAACAGACAGAGATAAACAGAAAAAGCAGGCTTGTCAATTGATTTAGCAGATTCCTTCATGATATGGCCATAAATGCAAGTGGATTTAGTAAAAACAAAAGAGTGAAATTGCTCAGTCAAGGTCAATACTGACCAAAATGTATATCAAAGCTATTTCACTCGTGATTGAGCTGAACTTTGACGACTAAGTTAGCAATGGAATTTAATCTTCATCGCCTATTAAATCGCATTGAGACTCAAAGAGTATGACATTAGTAAATGTGACATATCTTTACTATTAGACATTTTAAACTAGGTTGAGCTTTAAACTCAATTAATGAGTATCACAAGTCACTGTTTCATGCGATCCAGTGACAGCATCTCCGAAGGCTCCCTAAAAGCCCAGGGTGACGTGAGGCCTCCTGTGCTTTGAAGTTAACACTAACTATATCTACTCCTTAAGCAATTATGGAACGGTCATGAACGTGTCTATCAGCTCTAATTGATCTCTCTTTTATAGACACATTTTTACCGCGAACAAGAGTAAAACCCATTTATGGTACATTGTACTCTTTAGAGAAGCTGACATATTCTTTTTTGAAGGATTTACAAGGTCAGCGCAATCTTTATCTACCATGATCTTATATATCACAGGCTTATCAGTGCATGCCAGTGGTCATTTTTCTACACTCATGGTGCTTAATTATGATCAGGTAAATGATAAAATATAAAATGTATACATATATATATATACACACACACACACACACACACACACACACACACACACACACACACACACACACAACCATACACATACTAATCATGTGCTGTTGGGAAAACGTTCTAATTAACTATTTTAAAAGAGCTTGGTGTGCCCTCATTTCTGTCTATTGAGGCCAATTTACAGTAGCCACTGTGATGTCCAGTGCACTGAGAAGTGGCAGCCAATGTTTCAACACTGACTTTTCTAATAGTAGTACAGAGTACAGAGCGCCACACTAAGGGACTTTTTTACACTACTGATGCACACACTCCTTTCAACAGAAATCACATATTAGCAAAAGTCACCAAAATCTTATCTTACTTTTGGATGTTTACTTATGATTTGCTATACAAAACCCCAGTTGCAGTTACCCAGTTACAAAATGCAATGGATTTGCATCTTTTTACATCACAAACTCTGAAATATTTGTATCTTTTTAAATCACAAAACCAGAAATAGACAACACGTGTCTATCATGTCTGACTTTTCATGTGTCTATCATGTCTGACTTTGATCCTAGAGATGGTAGGAAATAGTGCTTCATCTTAAATCATTTACATGCTCCCTGAAAGCTTTTTAAAAACTGTTTTTAGGAGCTTATGGAAGGACCTCTTGTGAATGGCTCTCTAAACTCCAGCACTGCTGAAAACCAATTTTTAAACCCTTCTTGAAGAAGTGTAACATCTGCTCTTAAAAGTCACAGGCATAACACTGATCTTCCCTTTATAGGCAAGATTACAGAGAAAGTACATTTTAATCTGATCAGTAACCACCTAGACACAAATGGCTGCTTTGATGTTAGATCTGACTGTTGCCTTTGACAAAGTTGACCATAACATTCTGCTGGGCAGACTTAAAAACTGGGCTAGGCTCTCAGGTACGGCCCTTAGATGGTTCAGGTTGTGCTGGGAAGGCAGGGGTTATTCTGTCTCAATCCAGAGAAAACCGCCACACCATATGGAATCCCACAGGTATCCATTCTTGGGCCTGTTCTGTTCATCTAAAGAAAATAATGTGTCCTATCACAAATATTCTTCAGACCTATCTAGCTCTTTAACTTGCTCGAACAGATTCATTGTTTTGGTGCCTTTATAAAGTATATAACTTTGTGCATCAAATCTTTCCCCGATTAAATAATGAGATTATTTTGGAAATAAAGAGGGAAGTTCAAATCTCAGAATGCTCCTGGAGTTTAGAGCACTTAAGACATCTATCCTAGGAAAGAATCTTGGCTTGATCATGGAAGTAGATCTTAGTTTTAGTGTTCACATTAAAGCTATAACAAAGTCGGTATTTTGCCACCTGAAAAACACAGCTAAAGTTAAAGATTTTGTGTCCAAATCAGGCTTAGAGAAACTTATCCATGCCTTTATTTCCTGCAGGGCGGACTATTGCAATGTTCTTCTTACTGGGATTCCCAAACAGGTCTTTAGGCAGCTCCAGATCATTCAAAATACCAGAGTTCTAACAAAAACCAAGAGAAGTCATCACATCGCTCTAATTCTCAGGTCTTTACACTGGTTCCTAGTTCAAGGACAGCATTGATTTCAAGGGACTACTCACAATTTGAATCTTCTTTTGTTGATTCATTCTTTTTTCAAACATTTTCTAATATTTCCTGGTTTATTCTTTTCCTGTAATACACATTGAATGTCCTTTGAATACGACAACAGGCTTTTTAAATAAACTCGACTTGACTTAACTGTCGAACAGGGTGGACATTACTGAAGTATAGTAATGGTGTTACTTAAATACTATTTTTGAAGAAATGTAATTTGCTTGAGTATTACTGAAGCTGAATACTCGTACAGTTACAAAAAAGAAAAAAGTATTATTTTAGTTTCCATTTTTCATTTATACATTTAAAGTTCTTGCTTAAATGCCAGTGGTCCCTTTGCATAAAATGTATTGGTTAAAAAGGTAAAAACAGTATATGTTGTGCAAGAGTCAAAAATTTATAGTCTTTAAAACAGAAAACTGCTTCATAATTTTGAAGAAAGTAGTAAACTTGGCTCTTATCTGTGTTGGACACATGTTTTGTCTCCTTAGTCTTCTCTGTGTCCTACTTAAACTTCCATTAAAAAAAAAAAAGCTTCACAGACACAAGCCTGTGAGATAATTCACTTGAAACAATGTCAGTTATATACTTGCAAAATGAGACATTATTAACTTCACAATGTCCTTTTTTTTTTTTTTTACCCAGTTTTACCCTCAGTTGCAACTGCCAGCTAGGACTCCCCCAATCACACAACAGTACAAACACTGTAGGCTTGCTTTTGCTACCGGTGAGTATGCCACTGGATTTTTTTAAACTGCCACTAACTCAACATCATTGGACACCTCAACATGCTTGGAGGAACACTAACAAACTTCCAGTTAGCTAGAAGCTCTGCTAGCTGCACTAAATGATGGGTGTAGATAAAGAGGGCTCTTTTGAACTCTTGATTGCTGATTGCTGTGACATCAGCAGTGACTGAACCATCACTAAGATGGTTGCGCCACTCTTTATCCTTTGTCCTTTATTTAAGATGAAGGCAAGTCAAGGAGGTGCTTTTGCTATTTCAACCATCTACAAAGTACATAGTAAAATGCAACATAATACAACACAAAGAACAAAAACAGAAACAACACTAAGGACAAAAACACCACAACAAGAACCGGAAGACCACAAGACAACACAAGTGCAGGCATCAGAGTGTAAAAAAACACAACAGCAACAGCACAGTCACTTACCGGACGACATACATCACAGTCAGTCAGTACTATGGCAAACTATATTCTAGCAGTATACAGAGTAAGGCATCAATATTATTGATGTCTTATTTTATTTCCCTGACATAAGCTGCTAACACAACTAACGCCATCGTTCATTTAGTCGTCCAATGGATATTCTGGAAGGCCTCAAAGACATTGCAGTTTTGATGGTGTACTTCAATGTTACACCATCATGTTAAGAAATATTAATAATTATTTATGTGTATTTCCTTACAGCATACTAAAGCATTACTCAAATGATATAACTTAAAAATATACACTTTATTCAAGTCTTAACAGAAGTATATTGCACACTATTAATGTTTTAAACTATATTACATAAATATATTCCATACATTTCCAAGAAATACTTATAATGTACTGTTAGTATTCTTTATATACTTGTA
Source organism: Hemigrammopetersius urotaenia (assembly GCA_037974485.1). Classification (NCBI taxonomy): domain Eukaryota; kingdom Metazoa; phylum Chordata; class Actinopteri; order Characiformes; family Alestidae; genus Hemigrammopetersius; species Hemigrammopetersius urotaenia. Next base: position 17,417,906 of record JBBPDC010000084.1, on the reverse strand, counting down.
TTATTACGATACTGGTACTATATTATTGTGACGCCCACGGCCAGCGGCCGCTGGTTGGACTTTTATTTTGAAATTGTGTGTCACTGTGGCTGGTGTCTATAAGTAACAGCTGTCTTCTGTTTAAGGTTAAATGATTGTGTTTGTTTATTGGTTGTTGGGATGTAGATTTAAAGGGTTTGTGTTCTGGTGGAGGCTGTCAGTCCACCATTATGCTGCACAGTGTTTGTGTTGATCCTTAGTCTTCTGTTATTGTTTTGAGTTCTTGGTTTTTGGCCCTCGTGTCTTTTTGGTTTCTGTTTTAAAAAAGGTATAAAATGAATGTCTGCAAATGCGCCTGCCTGTATGTGGGAGTCATGGGGAAACATGACAACTATGCTGTGATACTAAGTATATTTCTTTTCACTCACTTTCTATGGGTTAAAAATGAAATGAGAAAACTGGTCTCGCATCAGCATGGCATGAGTGTTTTGCCCGTGCTCATCTTCATGCAAGCGACGCCATCTGCCCTGACCTTTATTTGTTAGCCCCAAGCATCCTCTAAGCCATCGTTGTTGAGACCAGTGATACTATCTAGAGCAGAAGAGATCTCTTAGTTGCCTTTATTAACAAAGAAAAGGGGAATGAGGACGCATCACAAAAGAGGGCTGAAGCACTCACACTCCTTTAATTTGGTTTGTGAACCTACCAAGGCCAAATCTCTTACATCCTAACTGCTTTGTTAGCTTCACAGATGCCGGGTGGTCTGAAACGAACACGTTCAGTGGTGATATTTGATTTCAGTTCACTCAGGTTGTGATTTGAGAGATTGAGAGATGCTCTGGCACTCCATTCCAGCTGGATTCAGCATTTGACCTTATCATTTCTTTCAGGGTCGAGGTTGGAGCTTGAGACAGATGGCCGGGGCAAAATGTCTCTCTCAATAAGTCCGTTCATATAGAACGCTCAGCAAATAATCCACTGGACATGCGTGCAATGGACGCTGAAATACTGTGGTCAAGAAGAAGTCACTGAACAAATACGACCATGCTGACAAAAACCAAACAGCAGAAACAAATTCCTCTTCACCTCAAACACTAAGCTTAAGCTTAAACCTAATGGATGAATTAGCATCAGGCAAACTACAAACTTTAATTATCACACACTTACCAGAAACATGTTAAAAGAATTTGTTAAAGAATCTAGATGGCTTGACTACTTTACACTGCATTTAACCCATTCACCAAGCGAAGCAGGGGGCAGCTACGAACACAGCGCCCGGGGAGCAGTGCGTGGGGACGGTACCTTGCTCAGGGTACCTCAGCGGTGCCTAGCGGTCTTGGGAATCGAACCCGGACTTTCTGATCACAGGGCGAATGCCTTAACCACTAGGCCACCAGCTGCCCCAGATTATCTTATTATAAGGTATATAATTCACTACATCTCAGGTTCTATACGACTAAATATAAAGAGTCATTATTACAGAGAAACCTTCGGTCTGATGGAGAGAATTTCAGTCTGATGACATTTTAAGTAAGACCGCATTCTTTAAATCTTTCTGAAACTGGTTAACTGTTGTGTTATATAGCTAGCAGCTGTTTCCAGCTGTGTTGTTTTATATCTTTTCTTGAAGCACTGCATTTCCTGGGTGCTGCATAGTTCTGTCCTTCAGACAGATAGTTCTTCTAAAATGAAGGACTGACAGGTTTACAACACAATGCCCGCTCTTCATAATGAGACTAAACTGAAATTTCTCCACAAAAAACTCGAGACTCAATTCAGACTCATACCCCGGATATATCGGCTCATGACCATCTCATGCCATGTAGTGACAATAATACCAACCAATAATACCCACCATTAGATGAAAATATACATATGTTTTGAAAAATATAAATATGAAAATATACATGTAAAATAATGATAAACTTCTAACCAAAATCAAGATGTAATCCCTCCTTAATTCATTAGGAAATGCTTTCAAACAATATTCAAAAATGTTACTTTCCAAACTTATCTTTTTTTAACATGGAAAATATTACAATAAAATATGATATAGTAAAATAAAGAAAAAATATTTGTCTTCACCCGTTTAATACAAAATCTATTTCTTTATCACATTACATATGACGTATTGACAGTATGACATTGACAAATACTTTTGGCCTAATGATTTAAATATGAATGTCCTTCTGGCTGGCAAAACTGCACATCTCTCAATTGGTCTTAAGGTAAAGAAACAAGGAAGGAATAATAAAGTGAGGAGAGAAACTAAAGTCAGCGGGAGGTTAAAATCCAACACACATTTTGAAAATGCTGTCCATACCCAAGGCAAGCAGCCAGGTCCCATCAGGTTTGGATAAATATTTCAAGCTGTATTTCTGACTGACATGTCTAGAATGGTTAATCTAACTGTTCTACATCAAGACTTGATTGATTAAATTGAACCATGAGTCCAGCGTGCAACACTTCAGTCATACCTTTCGATCCAGTTGCTCAAGAACATAACAGCAGGGAGCCTGAGAGCCTGTGGACTTTGCAGCCTGCCAGTTTGAGATTAGTCACCTGTGGTGCACAGCCAAGAGAGAAACATGTGTGGACTGAACACACTTTTGCTCTTGTTATGTTTTGTTATTATTTATTGTTATTATTATCATTATTATTATTATTACTCTTAAACCCATTTTTGGTGCCCCTTTTCATCAGAGCCCATATAGAATTTTGGCATGTCAAAACTTCTGTGAACATCTGGTACAGTGCATGTGTATTCAGATTTTTGATCAGTTGATCAGGGCCAGAGTATTGATTTTTGTGGTCAAGTTGTCTCTGCAATGTGTGGGGAGGAGAGCAAACGGTCGAGTCGCCTTAAGAAAGTGTGTTGGAGAGAGAGTATGATGTCACAGCTAAGGCGCCCGGAAAAGGATAAAACGCAAAGAAACGCAAAACACAGAGAAACCAATGCAAAGCAAAACAAACAGCATACTTTGGATACTTCAGACCAATAAAGCTCAGGTCAGTTATAAAAAAAGACGTGTCATTGTTTGTTGTGGTTTATTGAATCAGCCAGTGAATGCAGCTATGCGTCCTTAAGGATAAATGGCTTGATAAGAGCCAACGAGTTAATGGTCGTTCATCGGTAGGATGGCAGAAACTGAATGAAGAGAATCAGAAGATCACTAGTTCAAATCCAACTCTTTTTTTTTTTGCCCGTAAAACCAGTATTTGTGTGTCTCCAAGCACTGGTTTTATCGCAACCACACTGTCACACTTCACATTTTCTCATGGAAATGCAATCTAGTTCAAGGAATGCTCTTCTTTACCACAGCTCTGAACCCATCAGTCAGATAAAGATCATGTTGCTACCAATCCATTAAAGTAGACATCTGCCAGTTGATTGCATGCAATTGGGGACTGCTAGCTCCCAGTCACTGTTGCAGGCCCAATACTCTAATAAGCGTGTGAGAGAAGACAGGAAAGGCCTCTAAAAGGACGTTTCCTTCTTTAAAAAGAAAAAAGGGCAGAAATACCCGTCACTGAATTAGGCATCTCCTTAACTCACACTATAGAGAGTTTAGAGAATAATCAATCTTCATAGCTACCATGATTATTACACAAGTAATAGAATAAATATTAAAGAAGTGATCAGCATGTTTAGACAAATTACAGTGAATCGTTGTCAGTTTTCAACTGACTTTCTTACAATATATTATGAATTGCCGCTTTTGTATTAAATGGCACTTAGATATGGAAATGAAATGTTGTCTACTTACACATATATATATATATATTTAAAACACAATGTAAAACACACTTGATGATTGGATTAGCTTTAAATCTCTGAAAAAATGTGTATTATATTTTAAAATGTTTTCAGATCATTTAAGCACAAATAGGCTAGCATAAATCCAGCTATAAGCAATGTATAAAGAATTTCTTTTGTAGAATAAGAATAAGAAGGTAAAATATGATAAATGCAGGTATGTTTGGTTTAGAAGGTATAAAAAAGCTGATTTTATGCAGTTTAATGAAAAAAACCTTAGAGCTGCTCTACCCACCTTATAGAACATGCAGCATTTGTGTGAATGTTATCGATAATTTCAAATAGGCGTATCTAGATATTCTAGTTAGATTTAGATACAGAAAGCAAACTTTTCAGTGATGTACAATATGATGTGATTTTGTGTGGTCGCAGCCTTCATGGCTGTAAACTGACAACATGCTAAAATGCATAAATCTCATCTTATTCTGAGAGATATGATGCAATTCAACAAAAACTCAAAATCATTGCTTCTGTCTGTTGTGTCTTGCCTAAATGTAACAACACTAATCTGACCAGTAGGACTGTATGCAGGAATGTGATCAATCAAAGAAATGGTACACAGAATGAAAACTGAGTTTTAGTTTATTCAGAAGATAACCAATCACAGCTCTCTTGACACCACACTTCTGAGAACGCAATAATGCAACGACTGTTTGAAAAGACTTAATTTGAAAAGAACATTAGGACTCAGACAGAGGAATGTCAGACAGAGCACAGATTAATTCTTTTAAGGATTTTTGCACTGTGAATCTGGGTGATAGATTGTCTATACCTGTATAAAGTTACTGTCATGGTTGCCCTAGTGTGTGTATATATGTAAACTTAGATAAGTGTGTGTGTGTGTGTGTGTGTGAGTGTGTAGTGAAATTCCAATACTGGAAACTCTTATTAATTGACCCAGGCTAAAAAAATAAAACAATTTTTTTCACTCTTTCACTCAGCTAGTTCTACATCATAAGAAGAGATTGAGAACCTGACTGAACTGACATTTCAGTAAATCGCACATTTCACATTTCATTGCACATTTCAATGAACATATATCTACATGCATCACTGAAAAGAATTACTACACAATACATTAATCTTTCTGATCAGAATGATCTGGCATAATTGCCCACACACAGCTGGGCTGGGTTTGCAATGCTAAAATGTGATCATTATTCTTTGGCCTTGGGGGTCCAGTCTACTTTTTCACAAAACCAGGATCATGTAAAGACCACAAAATTAGTAATAGTCTCAAGAACTTGATCATATGCTTTTCATATCTTCATGTTACCAAATGCATTGAATAAAACACGACTGAAATACTGAAAGATAACCCTGTTCTTGACCAGCTCGATTGGAATTTAAACTGCTGACTGGACAAATCAAACTGCACTGTCCCCCACAAGTGCCTGAAAAAACAGCAAAACCACAGAAGTCGATTACAAATTCACACGACCTCCAACTGTCAGCAATTATCCAAATCTCTGCAAATCCGCACATTTTCAGCCAATCCAGACATTCAGATAAAAATGAAGACATTTCTGAATTGTCTTCTGTTTTAAAAGCTCTCCATTCAAAGCCTTGGTTTCCCAGCTCTCCTATAGATCGGCATCTACTCCCCCACCTCCACACATTCTCTTGAGCTCCACGCGTGAGCATAGCAAAATCCTCCAATCTTTTTTCTTTTAATATCAAGCCTTATTTCGTGTGTTATTGTCGTTATTGTTTTTCTCTCTTTTTCTCTTTTTCCTACCCCTCCTCCTCTTGTTGATAGACATGCGGAGAACATGCCGCTTTCTCATCTGCCGAGCGAGGCAAGCCATGGGTGCAGCGGTGATCACAGAGCCAAATCCCTTAGGAGGATTATCTGGCCTCAAATCAAGAAAATCGTGCAACTTTAAGGGTCGTGTGGAGCTGTGGGGCTGTCATTCGGGTGAAATGATTTTCTACATCCTGGCATTTGCATTCCATTGGTAGCTATAGGGTCCGAGGCGAAATAATCATCTGTGGTGTCGGAACTGTTTGACTACTTAAATAGTTGTCAAAGACCTAATCTTTGTAAGCAATTATGTTTCTAACATATATTCGTAAGCACACAGCATATATAACATATATAAATACATACATATATACATAAATAAATATACATATACATATATGTAAAAAACACATGTATATTTATATACATATATATATCGATAAATGCACAACATATGTGTATATCTGTGTAAACACATCTATCTATCATATATATATAAATATAATGATTACTAGAGATTGAAACAATACTCAATTCTGTTTTCCTCTTTTCTGTCATCAAACTCTCAGTTGCTCCCCTCAACCTCCCACCACCCCGAACCAACTGCCCCCAAAACACGTGTGCTTTGCCCCTGCCATCTCTGAACTTTTTTGCTTCACTCCCGCAAGCTCAGCCTTAGTCATGAATCAGTGGTTGTGCTCCCTAATCCCTCGAGAAATCTCAAACACCCAGCACATCTGACCCCACAGCGGACATGTGCTTAGTAAGCTTAAATCTCCCGTCCATCTCCTGACCCAAGGGTAGAAAGAAAATTCCCCGATGGGGTGAGGGGGGTGAGGGGGTGGGGCAGTGCTTACACTCACCCTGACAGTTTAGCCATCTTCGAGAATCCAAACACATCCATACAGTCGTCCGGACTTGACAGTCTTCCAAGTATGAGTAAGACCTCTATAGATCCAGGTGAGGTCCCAATTCCTTAACTGCTTGATTCCAAATCCCCAAAATTTGGATTTAACTCTCCATTGTTGCACTTGGCTGCTGCCCCGGGGTCAGAGATAATTCAGATCGGAAGGAAGCAGACCAAAAATCAACCAGAAATCGGGGACGGTCCCAGCAGCTGTTGTCCAAAGCTGGACTTTCCTGCAGCTGACACGTTAATACCCAGCATCCGTCCTCCCTCCATCGCTCGCGAGCTGAGTGGGGTAGAGATGAGCTGGAGCGGAGCAGCGCTTGACAACAGCTTTGAATAAATACCACGAAGAGAGGCAGAGAGAGTGAGTGAGCCGGGAGGTGGGGGGAGGGGAGGGGTCCGGGAGAGGAGTGGATGGAGAAGGAAGAGAGAAGACATGGAGGAGGGTGGAGGGAAGGCAAATTAGTGACGATAGATGATGCCACCACTACTTGAGCTCAAATGTATTCTGACTCCTTCTCCCCAGTGAGCCCTTCACCCCTGACTCCCCCCTGGGAGGTGGGGGGTGTAGGGGGAGGTGAGCAGCGAGGCTGGACTGGGGAAGAGTGTATTGAAGGTGAGGGAGGGAGGGAGAGAGAGAGAGAGAGAGAGAGAGAGAGAGAGATAGAGAGAGGGAGAGAGGGAGAGAGGGGGGAGAAGGAGAGAGAGAGAGAGAATGAGAGATAGAGAGAGAGAGAGAGAGAGAGGGG
>JBBPDC010000084.1:17382600-17397520 GCA_037974485.1 Hemigrammopetersius urotaenia | reverse complement strand
TATCTCTCTCCTCTCTCTCTCTCTCTCTCTCTCTCTCTCTCTCTCTCTCTCTCTCTCTCTCCTCCATATCTCTCTCTCTGTTTTTCTCTGTCTCTCTCTCCCCCCTCACACCTTTTCAGAGCGCAATTTATCACAGCCAGTGCATTCATCTGAGCCACACTCAAGTTCTATTAAGCCTATCTCTAATTCACGGCTGTGTGAATGTACTGAAACATGCTGGGAAGCCGCGGCTAATGCGTCTCTCTTTCGCTGTCACTTTACATTGTAGAGATGGTTGATGTGGAGCAAGGCTTTGGACGTCATCATTCAACAGTATAAAAAGAACCATGTTATTTTCTTCATTCCCTTTTCATTCCCTCCCTCACTGAGGTGGGAAAAGTGTAAGACACCTCAGAAGACCTAAAAGAATGTATTACGTTTTGCATGAACACATACTTTATACTCACTGACCATTTTACCGGAAACACGTGCCATTTGTAGATTAGTAACCTGTAGCAGCATGAGTAGGTTTACAGCTACTCACTGTTACTGCACAGTTTGTCAGCTGCCTTGTACACAGTTCAAAGTGCACCCACACTATATGGACAAAAGTATTGGGACTCCTGAACATCTCTACAACAACAAGGACTTTCATTATCCCCATTTTTGCAGCTATAACAGCTTCTACTCTTCTCAGTAGGCTTTCCAGAGTGTCTCTGTCCCCATTAATACTTATGAGGTCAGACACTGACGTTGGACGAGAAGGCCTGGCTCACAATCTCTGTTCTAGTTCATCCCAAAGGTGCTGGATGGGGTTGAGGTCAGGGCTCTGTGTGAGCCAATCAAGTTCTTCCACACTGAACTCACCCAACCATGTCTTTATGGATCTTGCTTTGTGCACTGGGACATAGTCACACTGGAATAGAAAAGGGTCTTCCCCAAACTGTGGAACAAAATTGGAACCATGGCATTGTCTAAAATGTCTTGGTCTGCTGAAGCATTTAGGTTGTCCTCCACTGGAAGTAAGGGGTCTTGCCCAAACCCTGAAAAATAGGTGTGTCCCATTACTTTTGTCCATATAGTGTATATGGTTGCTGTTTTTTACAGAATGACTCCATGTACATGTATCTAAGTGTATGTCGGATACGTTTTGGGTTTTTTTGGGTAGCAGGTAGAGCTGGACTGTGAGCATCCTTTTCTTTAGCTTATAGTCTTGATCGAGCCATCGATTCTCTCTGTCTTTTTCTCCTTCTCTTAATTGCCTTCTCCCTCTCTCCAGTATAGGTTCCAAAAGGCAAAACTCTTACTATTCTCTCCACTTTCTTTAGGTGTGCCCTCAATCCCTCAGTTCTCATATGGCTAATATCTCCTCTCCATTCACGTCTAAGACAGCTAGCTGGATTGTTCACACTGAAAATCAACTAAACAACAGAGCTAACGCTAATAAGGATTACAAGAAGATTTAACTGTGGAGAGTTCCACGAAACAAAAGCCGGGAAAGGCAGGACGCTCTTATAACAATTCATTTCCCTGAGGTCGAAGGTTGTTGACTCAGATAGAGTTCCTGTTCTCGTTGTATATTACTGGTGAGTGAAAGGAAATCTGACTGCACCATCTGGACTGTGGCAGGCCGGTTCAGGCACAGGTGAATACCCCAGATGTGTAGACGAGCTAACAATATGCCTATAATGATATGGTTTGCTAGTACTTGGGTCTGACCAAAATATTGGGCGGACAGTATGGGGTGGGCAAAACAAATATACGCTAATAACAGGGGCCACAAAGGGTTCTTTAAGAAATGCCAACGAACAGAGATTCTTATAGTCTTTGGGCCCCTCTCACAGTTCCACATTTATCCTCTATCCCAGCACAAATAGTTCATATATTAAAAAGAAAACATCCATGGATCCATCTCATGGCCCCCAAAGACTGTTTCGTGAAACTCTGCCATAGAAGGATCATTTTAATTCTGTTTATGAATAAGGTGTGTGAGTATTTCACATAATGTAGGTTCTTTACAAGTCCATTGGTTCTTCTAAGGCAATGGGACCCATCCATTGATGATTCTATGCAAATAAACTATTCTGGCTTTATTGTTGTAAAGATTGTAGCCCTTCACAATATATAACACTTCATGATTACGACAATACCTCCGATTCTTTACTGATCTTGAAAGGCAGTGTGAGTGTTGGCTGATCCAGAGTCAGTGACTTTTCTTTAAAGACTACTGAGCTTTAAATGAGCAGTTTTTAATGGAAGCATTTCACTTAAGACGAGCGTCTGAAATCCCAGAGTAGCGTCTGATCCCGGAGGAAACTGCTTATATACTGGCTCCAGAGAACTGGATCAGATTCATTCCCCTCTGATGTCTGATACCTGATTTAAAAATCAGTTCCATGCTACAGGAGTAATTTGATAGTGTGGTAACACTTAATGATGCAGGCATTTGGCTGATATTCCAATTGCATCCTCAAGAAAATGCATTGCATCATAACTTGCCATAATAACATTAGCATGTCATCACATTGTCCAGTCCTGGAAGAAAACAGCGTCCATAACCGTATACTTATAGATGCTTTCTCGGTATTTTAATAGCTTTATGGTGTAACAGATTTTCTTTGCTGGAACTATATTCATTCGAGATGCCATCTGTGAAGGGGTTTGAAGATTGTGGAGGATAAAGAGCTGAAGAGAATGTATTAAATCATGAGGCAAGACTATCTTTGGTGCTAGAAGGTGCTAGAGGCGTACATATTTCTGCAAAAGTGCACCCTCATGAAAGGTAGAGTGTTAATCATGGTTGCTCCTTTAAGTCTGTGGATATTTACTCTATTATAACAGATTATGATTAGAATCTAGAGGACAGCTAGTGTAGCTCGGCGCTCTACATGCAATACATTTGCTGACTTTCGACCCATTCGCAAGGCTTTTAATAGGGATTAATCAGAGCACTTTTCTGATATTTATACACCATGATCCTCTTTGACAAAAGTGTATTACACCCTGACCTTTCTACCCTTCCCTCATTATTAACCGGAGCCTGTCGTCTTCGCCCTTTAGATGCATTGAGTATGCACACATGTTGTCATGCATCAAACATGCAATCCTTGATCTTCTACAAAAGCTCTTGAGACTGTTTAATCACGTCACATGGTTTCCTGATTCATGCTCCAAGCTGTGCACGTATCAGACTGACAACAGCATACCCATAAGGCTCCTTTTTTTCCATTTAGACCCATGACTGATGAGCACCTTTCTAGTGTTCAGTCATGGTGCTGAAGATATCCAGTATATTACAGTAATGGTTCAGCTAAATTAGCTTACATTATATGACTAATTCGCATAATCACTTTATAATCGCATCATTTATTCTAAAAGTTCAAGTGGTACTCTTCAGTTCTCTCCATGAAAACACAATATTAAGTTAAATAAAATAAATATTACTCCTAAAGTTATAACATTTTAGTTCTGCATGCAGTACACATGCTGGGATACACAGCCATGGAAAAAAATAAGAGACATTTTTGTAAGAGTCAGGGCTGTAATATAGCAATACAAGTTTCCCCATTTTCTTTTCAATGTTTCTGAACACAGCATTGTCAGCATTCAGAAAAATGCAAGGTACCCCCCCCCCCCTTTATTTATTTATTTTATTAAGTTTAAAATAAGTTTGTTTATTTTAATTTATTATACTGATCACTGGAGGAGAGAGAGAGAGAGAGAGAGAGGAGAGAGATATATATATAGAGAGAGATATGGAGGAGAGAGAGAGATATGGAGGAGAGAGAGAGGGGAGAGAGAGAGATATGGAGGAGAGAGAGAGAGAGGAGAGAGAGAGGAGAGAGAGAGAGATATGGAGGAGAGAGAGAGGGGAGAGAGAGAGATATGGAGGAGAGAGAGGGGAGAGAGAGGGAGAGAGAGAGAGAGGAGAGAGAGAGAGAGACCAGCAGAAGCAAAGAGAACCAAATCAAATGAATAAACATTTGGACTGGAAGGGCCCAGTAAGGCGCTCTTTAGAGGTTTCTAAGCTACTAAGTCCAGGGCAAATGTATTGATTTTGCTCTCCATTCCTTCCTCCGTTCTCCTTGTTCTACATTAAGAGGTAATGACTGTGTTAGGCTAAATCAGGGATCCCTGAGATTTCTTTAATGGTCAAGGTGCACTCTGCATCCGTGCACCTAACCTGGGCTTAAAGAGGCAGCCACCTTCCGCCGATCCTGTATCAAACCTAAATAAGAGTACAATGGTTGTGCCTGCACAGTGGTTTGGAATGGATTTCTTCTTAGTTTGATGAAGACATACGTGGGAAATAAGCACAACTGTTCTACATGTGAAAAACAAATCATGCTTATCGGTTTTACTGAGAAACAAAGCATGAACTGAGGATGGTCATATTAGTCACTTTTACTAATGGGCAATCTGCATTTTAATGAGCACTACTTGAATTGCCAAATATTTTAAATATAGTGTTATGGAAAAAAAAAAAAGGGTTTAACATTCACTTCCACCGTAAGAGATCATCCCTATCAGATATTTAGATATTTCTAAATAAAAAAAAAAACCACGTCCCTAGAACAGGCTGTGCATGTTTTGTCTCGATAGAAGCACTGACACACACAAAGAATTAAGTGTCCTATTCAAACAACGCTGTTCTGTAAGTTTCCAAGCTTGGAAGTTCTCTATCCAGAGCCTGGAGTCCCGTCATGCATCATTTCATATTGTGTTATTGCTGATCTTACACTCACAAAAAGGCCTGTTTGTTGACCAGTCAGGGAATGCACTATTGTGCAGGACCAGGACTGACAACCAGTTAAATAGTTAATTTCACTTACAGTAGAACTGTAGAACCTTGGTGCTATCTAAATTCATTTTACACAGTTTTCCATTAGAGAGAGAAACCTTTTAGCCAGGAAAAGAACCACTGTATTGAAATGGCTCTTTAGTTGTGCACAGTTCTATATCGAGCTACTGCCTCTACCAAGGAACCCTTGAACTACAATTGCTTTGGGTGCACCCTGCAAATCCATCATCAAAGAAAGATTGTTTTGATCTGGTCCAGGATGGATTTTGTATTGTTTTTGCTCCAACACACCTTAGTCTGTAAGCTGTTTGTTGGGTTAGAGCACTGGTTCCCGACCCTGATCCTGGAGTACGGCTACTTTTAGTTTTCTAATTTAACACACTCGTTATAACTGAGCCCAAAATCTCTGCACCTGTCTACCACCAACCAAATCAAAACTCCTAATGAAAGCACCTGTTGTCATTAGATCATATTTAATAATAATCATAATTATTCACATTAAGTTCTACCTTTAAAAAATCTATCCATTAGTGAAAAAGCTGGCCTCGTGGACATACCTAACACAGCCACAAGCTAAGCTGGTATTAATAAAAGTAGGAAATAGGCTATGCATAACCCAAAGGAGTTTATCCTGCCTCAAGCCCAAAACATATTTGAAAAATGATCTCCAAACCTGTCCGAAACAAAGTACACCTGGTCAAACCTGAAGTAATGCAGGTAGAGAACATGGCTGAAGTCAGAAAGTGCCGTTTTGATTAAAAAAGGCGACTGGTAAACACTCACTTCTGCATCTGTACAGGTTCCTCCACCCATCCCACATCGGCAGCAGTTAAAGACGTCTCAGCGATGGCCCTCAAGTCCATGGTTGTTGCACAGAAATCCAAGGTAACCAAAGTGTAGAGGGGGATGTATTGAAAAAGGGAAAGCGAACGAGAAACCCTGAATAACAGTGGATGACCGAAAGAGGAGCTCTGGATGCATTTGCAGATGATGGTACTTGCTAATTTTAAATCGAATCAAGAGAAACAGATATGAAGAAGGTAGGCAGGACAAATCGGTTTATCTGAGCCCCAGACGTGCGGCTGGTCTGAAATTTCTCCGCTATGTGATACCGTGGGGTGAAACTGGCCAGCTCCAGTTTCTTTTGTAAGTGCCTTGTTATGCCCTGCTATGGCATTCCGATTGAATTAGCACCTAGCACTCTGTCCATTTGGCTCATTACAACAGAGAGGGGGAACCTGCCAGCAGCAGAATGGACTGAAAGGTTGTTTAGAAGCAAAGACTGGATAGCTGTTGACAGGTCTGCACACCATCCAGGTGCAGGCTTATGGGAAATGGTAACTTTGCTGAGAATTAAGCAGACTGCGTTGATGAGCAACATGGAAATAATGACCAGAGGTGTCCAGTCTAATCCACAAGGCTTATGTTGTTTCCATTTCCATGAGACTTGGCACCCCTGCCTCAGGCTCTATGTTGATTATTCATTGGTGGCTGGTGGTTAGGAAGTTGCCCCTGTGATCAGGAGTTTGTGGGTTTGAATCCCAGGACTGCTAGTGGCACCATTGAGGTACCCTGTGGTGTGTTCATGTATGACAATAAGGGCCGTAAACTAACTTTACTTACAACTAGTGAAATATAACTTGTGACTTCAGTAAAGTTAAGTAAAGTAAAGCAGCCTTTTTGTCAGGGCTGAGTTGGATCACTGGATCAGTTTTACTGGCATCTATTTTCTGCTTAAAAGTATCCTCACTGGCTAGGACACCCCCTTATCACCAAATAAGTGTAGGCTAGCATCGTGAGTGGGGTAAAGGTTTTCCCATTCTACCTACACACAGACATCAAGACCAGTTGTGCTCTCTTGGACTCCCGGCCACAGATGGTGAAACGAACATAGGCAAGATGCGAGTATTCATTTGTGGAAATCTAAATGCCAGTGGGGAGTTTACTACAAATCTAATTTAGCAAGGTAACTTCAGGCTTACTTTGATATATTTGAGCTGAACAGCCAGCCTACTTTGAAAACCACAGCTTCTTCATAGCTACTGTGCCTGATGGCAAATCCTTCCGCATAGTAGGGGACCATGACAAATGAGAGCAAGGGAAAATGTGTTGAATACAGGCAATAAATCTCATACTTCTCTCCATGTGATTAATCGCCTCACAGCACATTACTTCCAGATATTTAGACTTGTTTCAAGTAATCTGATCAAGCAAAAGAATTAAGACTCCAGAAACTAATGATTCTGATCCTTCAACCATTCATTTCAAACTACATTCAAGATGTGTTGGGAGGTTTGTGAAGGTAACATTGTACTTTATATAGTACTTTAAAGCTACGCTGCTTTTAAACATTACAATGGTCAGTAACCACTGTGAGGGGCGTCCTCCTATTGCTGTATATACTGTATTGTAAATATTGTTTCTCTGTACACTCCGCAGAACCACCACTTTTTGGAGCTGAAGAACTGTTTGTGGCTTGTTCTGTTCATTAGTCATTATGTATTCTGCTACTGCTGTAAAGGGTTTTGAGAAAAGCACTACATAAATTAAAGTTCTTCTTCTACACCAATTAAAGGCTTTCCCCCCTAGAACCATGCGTCTAAATCAATAACCACTTAGGATCCTTTATTTTTCCTCTAATGCGCCACTTTAACTCAGGAAAGGCTTGTTAGAGTAGGGAAGGCATTAAAATGTACAGGGTAGGACTATTTTAGCCTGAGAAACACTGAACTAGGGTATAATTAGAGTTGAACTGAACATCTGCAATGCCTAAATGCATCCCTTCTGTAACATACACCTCCGTCTGCAGACCTCACGCACTTAGCATCTGGCGCATTTCAAAGTGTATGACAGGGAGGTGTAGCAAGATCCCTGCTTTAACACACAGGACGCAAACAACCCATTACTGCAACAATAGGGGAACGCTTTTAAGACTTATAGCACGGTTCAGCTGACAAGAAACCATGCCGTGAACGAATGTTTTTCCATTACAAACCAAGTGCCCCGTACCCAAGCTTTCGCGATGGCAGGGCTGAGCTGGCATCATCACTGCTTTCTTATTGGTCAGAACATCACAACATTGAAAGAGGCCATTGCGTTCCTACTCTCGGCGCAAAAAACAACAATGGAGACACAAACTAAGAACTGGGAAGTTGACGAACCCCCACTGTCTGCTTAGGCGGAGATAAAGTTCAGTGGAAGTTTTCTACGACGCTAAGGGATTTTATCTTTAACGCTGTAAGAAAGGCGAAGGTGATCCCAGACATCACTCCTGGGTTGGGTTTTAATGACACAGCTAAAGAATACACATAGAAATTAAAAACTCAAGCGAGACTATAAATGATGAAAGAGCACAAACACAACAGTGGAAACACTGAAACCGGGCTGAGATCCACTGGAAAATCAAAGCCTGCTGCAAGTTCCATGCCATTGCAATGCAGTTTAGGTACAGCACAGTTTCTGTATACCTGTTGAAAATTGCCTTTAGTCACACTAGATTACCAACTAAGCTAAATCCATGGGCAGTAAACTGGCTCATCATCAGTGAACGGTACAGTTTACAGAAGTGAGAGATAATGTTGCTATATGTGTTATATCCTCATGCTATCAAGCATTCTAACATTCAGGTCAACATGAACAGGAATTCATAGCACATTTCTCTCTTCTTGAAGCTTGGTCTGTGCTTTGATTGAATATAGGCAGCGGGTCATAAAACTGGTTAATATTAGTTTTGCTGGCGCATGTAAACAAAAATGTGATGTTTTAAAATTCTTAAGTTGCATGCTTATATAAAAGCAGGGACATTAAACAAAAAAAGGTAAAGATCCCCAGTTGACACTTTAATAAACCTGCTTTTCAGTCATTTCCACACAGCTTTCTTTGTTTCTTCATTTTCTCCTGGCCTGATATTACATTTGTGTGAGGAGCTGGAGCCATTTACTGTGACAAATATGCATAAATAGAGAGAATCAGGACTTCTTTATGGCACTGTAATTGTAACTGTAACTTAATAGCACCATCTGAGCTTGGCTACTGGATCACAAGATTTCATTAAGATTGCGTTTGGCCAGTGCCACTGCGTTGTAAATCTTAGACGGCACAACAGCATGCGAGAAAAAGAGAGAGACCTGTTCATGTATGTTACAGTTACGGTCTATACTTCCATCTATTTTTATGACGACATAAAATAACTTCAAGAGATGTGGAAAGAACATTTTCACAGTGGTTAATCTTGAATAATGTAAAAGGATTTGAGTTTATTCAAGACTTATACACAGGCAGGGAATGTGAGACTGGGAGAAACAAATATGTACACACTGAAACACACATTGAAAAGGTGGGACAATCAAGAACATGCTCACTTCAGATATGTTTAACTTGCAAAAAGAGGGAGATTTTAGTCAAAAAAGAGGACTTCATTGGCAAAAGGCTTTCTTTCAGAAAATTACACGATAGAAAAAGTTTCTCTGAGAACAGGAGGATTTGATCTAGGCTGGTTTTCGTACACGAATGTGATCACAGACCAACCCAATCCTAGACTAGTATTTTTATTAGGAGAGCCTTGAGGAATATTGTTTAGAGCTACAATGTGGAGCTGCAATATGCACTGTTAATAGTTACTGAGATAAATTGTGCTCTCAGTAGGTTAATAAGGCCTCAAACCAATCATCTTTTTTTCCTATTTGCTGTGAGCTTCTTGACCAATCATAGTTCCAGATGAGCTGAATCTTGAACCATGTCACATTACTGCCTTACAAATCACATATTTAATATACTGCATACTGCAGCCACAACATGTAGCGATAAGTAGCAGAACTGGTCCTTTGCCCATAGTGCGCGAGTCTACATCAGAGCAAGATTGCTAAACAGATCTTACACTCTCATATTATAAGAATGGAGGACCTGCTCACACACCAGTCCTCCTACTATAATGAATGATGGACAATAGAAAAATCAGACTCCTTCAAAATGTAGTAGGTATAACACAGACGAACCATCAAAAAAATTGCCTTGACGGGCAAAGATTAACAACGCTGGGGTGGGGATACAAAATTTGAAAAATTCCAGCCTAGAAGGTAAGCAGAAAGTACAAATATAGTTCACACACGAGGAGGTCCGAACAAAGTCTTAACGCTACTTTTGTCGCTCACCTAAGCGAAAGGAGGAGCAGAAGCCTGAAGCATGAACGCTACATTGCTGGGGAGAAAGAGCAACTGCTGAGTGTTGCGCGATAGGGAGAAAAGAAAAACTGACAAACTGGAAGATCGTGGCCGCCCTCTGACCGCAAAAGGAAGCCGTTTTCTTAAGCAACAATGTCCAAAAAGCTTCAAGCAAAAAAACACGAAAAATCGAACAGCTGCCATCGCCCTGCCCACAGGAGAGAGGGCAAGGTGGCCAGACTCCAGACAGCTTGAGAAGTTTTGAAAAGTCAAAAAATAGAATGACAAAGCGTTCACGGTCAACAGCAGGGCAGACGACACACTGAAGACGGGAGACAGAAGAAAGGTCCTTCATAAGGGTGGTTTAGGAAACTGGCCGCGGCTGCTTCATAGAGTAATGGGCTTCGGTGGCCGACACGTACGCCGATTCGGGAAAGAAGTCTTCATGGTACTCGGCCAAAAACCTGCCCAAGAGACAGAATGTCAGAACAGTACAAATCTAATATATCTCATTTACAGTCATGGAATATCTGATGAGAGGTGGTTTTCATAATTGAGGCATGTTGTTTGCACAGTGCTAAATGGCAGGCGAATACTTTCTGTGAAATTAGGCTTTGCTTCGTTCCGAAAAGTGTATTCTAAAACATCACTATGGACAAAGGAACAAATAAATGACTAAATAATTAATTCCTTAAATAAATAAATAACTTTCCACAACCACGGGCATGTCTGCTCATCCGGAACATGGACTAATTAATCATTTTATCGGTGCTAAATAGAGCACAGAAGTGCCTCCTCCTCTTGTCTTGCCGTGAGGGTTCAGGAAGTGCGGAGGTTAGCAAACTCCCTACGTTAGCAGGCTTTTGGAATCAACCGAACATCATAAATTCATAAAACTGTAAGCAGTATTAAACATTAATGAACAGGAACATCAAAATCAAACAGAAAAACTAAAGCATTAGGAGCAACAACAAAAATTCAGGAAAGACATTAAAACCACGTGTTGAGGGAACAGTTATAATGCACACAGGAGTATTAAGTGTTAACGTATGTAGGATCATTTCATGAGGAAGATTTGTTCCAATAAACGTCAAAAAGCAGGGGTTTTTTTTAAGAAAACTGTATTTTTTATAACCAGTAAAGCTAAAATAAAATGTTTTTAGTGGGATTCAATTAGCGAGATGACCTCTATCCCCCTATTATTATTGCTTTTATTTTCAAAAACAATGATATGCTGTCTTAGTACCGATGTGGCACTGTGTATCTGACAAGAGTCCTAAATAAATAAATAATACATACATTTAAAAGTCCAAAAAATGCAGAGCAAGAGTGCAGGCTGTGTAAATCTCAGCAAAAATGCTGTAACATGGGTACAGTCTGCGGCGCGAGCCAGCTTTTGGGATTTTGCGGGCATGTTGCGTGCCACTTTTTCTCTTCCCTCTTAAGACGGCCTTCTAAAACGCTGTCACAGAGGTTTGCTTCCGTGTTGCTTAGTAATGTGAGGGTGGAGGAGCTTTAGGGATGAGAAGCCTCCGTTTTGACACACAGCCATATCGTAGTGAGACAGGGGACGACGGGAAGAGAGGATAAGAACTATCAGGGCTGGCTTCATCTGGGATTCGACGCCTGTCAAAAGTTTAGGGACACTTACTATTAATGTTTTCTTTGTTGGTTTTGTAGTATGTTATTAAACAAAAATCCATTTAGAACAGGCCATTCTGCAAATAGCAAAACAAAAGAACAAAACAAACAAAAAAAACCTACAGAAAATGTGCTACACATTTTTCAACCTTTCAGGTGCTTAAACCACATGCTGGCACAAAATGCACTGAAATTCTAGCAACTAAAACACATTCAAGAGTAACACTTTCAGATTTCAGGCAAAAAGGCTGGAAAAGCTAAATAAAAGTAGCAATCAAGTGTAAAAATATGGCGAGTCAGTTGTGAGTAACTAAAGACTACAAAGAAACAAATTTTGTTAATACCCCTGATTTCACAAACACTTTTGGCATGTAGAAATGATTGTCAAAATTTTATAAAAGAAACTTTGCGTCATAACAACCTGTTAACTTAAATCTCTGGAGCTTGTTCACTTGTGTCTTCTAGTGTCCTTCCTTTTAACCGAGAGATGTCAGAGATTAATCAAACTGAAGACAAAAATCAAAAGCTGTCACAGATCCTGGGGCCTGTCGGAAAGAGAAAAGCTGCCGACACTGCCTCCAAGGTGGGATGGCAACTTGCCTTAAATAACCCAATTCGCCAAAGTTTGCGGGCGAAAAGCTCCCCGTCTAATCAGGAGAATAATCCGTAATGTCCTTAGTATCTTCTGTTCTGCCAAATCCGCTAAATCTTGCCATCTCATCTTAGCTTCCCCCACTGCACGGGCTCCTAA
The DNA here is from genome assembly GCA_037974485.1 of Hemigrammopetersius urotaenia. Lineage (NCBI taxonomy): Eukaryota > Metazoa > Chordata > Actinopteri > Characiformes > Alestidae > Hemigrammopetersius > Hemigrammopetersius urotaenia. The sequence goes on along the minus strand of JBBPDC010000084.1, from coordinate 17,385,189 downwards.
TCTCACTGCAAACAAATTATCCTCATCAGTGGGGGGGGGCAATGAAGAGCACTCTAACCAGCAGCATGACAGAACAGCTTCAGTGAACAATTTACTGCAAAACATCATCCAACTTTTATGCCGCAACACAAAAATGATTAACTTTTACGATTGATGGTTACAGCTGGGGTTCAATATTGACCATGCTGGTTTCTGGCTTTGCGAAAATTAGGGCATAACATTACAGAAACTGTTATGCAGGAACACTTTCATAGTCTCAATTTCTTTCCCTCAGACACAAAACACTGGTGGCCGCACGGCCAGAGACGCGCACACACATAACAGATGGGATTAACCTCAATCATTCTTGCTGAGATCTATTTGCTTCTATCCCATCATGCACTGCTTCTGACAGCTACAGCACACTTCAGAGAAGAAAAAAAAAAAGATGCTTTCATTTGCTTTCCTTTCCTCTCTTCTGTGAAAAGGCACGAAACCGCTATAAGAACATAAGTAGACAGAAACCTGGATAGATCCTGGGGCCAAACCAGTACAGAGTCTATCACAGATACCGATTTTAAAGACATGGTTTGGCAAAATTTCCCCATGATCAGCCAAAACATGTACGGAGCTCAAATTTTGCTTTGTTATCTTTTTTGCTGGAGTTAAGCCACCCAAATCTTTTCTACGAATCCTTCCCAGAATTTCTCTCAACCCAATCAACTGCATCCAGTTCTTCATTAAGGTGGGGAAGACTTCTCTATGAGATTTTGGCTACTGCATGAATTACCAGAATTTTTTTTTTTACTATGAACTAAATTAACATGAACTGCAAAAAAAGTTATCGCAATTACAGGTGAATGTTTTGAACAAATCCAAGGCTGGTGGGGACGGATCGTAGATCATTTTCTTTCATATTTCTGACAAGTGCTGTCAAATAATTAAAAAGCTCCAGATCTACACCCCTTCCTGAAGTCAGCGCCACCTTAATGAAGAGCTGGATGTGGTGTGAGCAGGCTGGGATGGGTTTCTGGGACATATTCTCAGCTAAGATTTGGGTGCCTATTACCTTCTACTGCACTTCCAACAAGCAGACTGTGCTGGACTCTAAAACTGTTGAATTAGACAAAGGCCCCTCCTCTATCCTTAGACACCCGAATCATGCTCTACAGTGCTCCAAACTGGTGGGAGGTGGTACTGCAGCAGTTTGATTAGAGAGGAGAATAATAAATCCCTGGGATTTGGGGCCAGCTGAAGATCGTTGGGCAGGATTTAAAGATTAGTTCGGAGGCTTGTGTAACGCCCACTGATCTCGCTCACTTTTAAAGTAAACACACACACATATATATATATACATACACACACCATTCTCCAGACAGGAAATCGGTGCTGGAAACAAATAACACCTCAATCCACCATCTGATCTTTTCATCCTGAAGCAGCTATTGTACTTCTTGTCCTTTGCTACATCCCAATACGCACAGCAGATGAGACAGGGATCAAATGGAGAAGCGACTCAGGATTTTTCCATTACAAAAAGAGCTTTTTGACACTGAAAAAAAGGCTGCAGCGTTGTACAGGTGCCTTTTTGCCCCATTCAGTGTTCCCAGTAGTCAGGGAGGCGCAGGGCGCATGTTTGTCAGAGCAAGGAAACAGCTCAGCTGATTGATGGAGTCAGTCTGAACAGACAGCACTCTGGGGATCTCTGAACTGTCACATCAACAGTTCTATTCCGGTCCAGTCCACGTTCGCAATGTTTCCTTGTGGCCTGCTCACCATTTTGCAGCTGTGGTTTCTGTGCTAAGTCAGAGCTGTGATATGTTTTCTGATGTGCAGGGCTGGACAAAACCAAGGCCAATAAGGGATGATTGAACAAGCACTCGATTGCAATATATTAGGAAATAATTTAGTGAATCATGAAGTTTTACAAATTTCTGATTTTTCAAATTTCACGAATGCAACTGGTGGAACTGTTCGTAGCTGAACACAACAGCAAAACAGGGCTGTTTCTTTACTGCACAAAAAAAAAAACTAGCCCTAGGCACTAAAAAAGTCAAACAGTTTTTTCCATTCATAATCTGCATTTATGCTACATGTTGTACTAAAAGTGACCTGAAAAACACAGTGCAATACCAATGTATTAATTAAATAATCTGTCCAATATTGAATACTGTACATTTATTGTTTTTGGTACCTGCTCAAGACTGGCACCAACAGGACATAGAGGTTCTTAAAGGTGCTCTACTTCGTGTTTGGTACCTGAAGCTGAAGCCAACATCAACTTAGTAAATTCTTTATTTGTTCAGGTAAGGGGAACTAAAAAAAACATCATCAAGCACTGTTACTTCTCCAGCCAAAGCACCGAGATGTCTGTTGGAGTCAATTGTTAATTTTACAGTTACTACTCGTAAGTGTTTGTTAAGGAGATATAAACTATATGGGACACCAACACTAAGCATTCATGCAAGCTTCCAAACAACTAATGTATTTGCTCATATTTTCAATCAGACAAAAATGTAAGCTTTGTTTAGCGCTAGGGCTGCAACAACGAATCGATTAAATCGATAAAAATCGATTACTAAAATAGTCGGCAACGAATTTCATAATCGA
>JBBPDC010000084.1:17350328-17382500 GCA_037974485.1 Hemigrammopetersius urotaenia | reverse complement strand
TTTGTGCACTTTCTAAAGATTTTAGTTCTGTTTTTGAATAAAGGGTTGGAAATTAATGCTTTTCTTGTTTTTTTAAAAAATATATCCGATTAATCGAATAAATAATCGATAGATTAATCGATTATTAAAATAATCGTTAGTTGCAGCCCTATTTAGCGCTATTTGCTGTCAGCATAGCTAATGTTAAGCTAAAGTAAGCCAGACAGGAAAGTGTAGTGTCAGTATACAGAAGTGAAGCGCTGCTCAACGTACACGAGTCTGTGTGACTGTAATCATACATAAGTGTGCTTGATTACCGAGTTGTTTCTCAAACAAGCGGAAAATGAACCGTAAACTAAAACTGTCAAATTTGTATGCATCCGTTTGGTTCAGTTTATGTGGGGGGGCCTGGGTGTGAAAAACACATTGGACCAGCACTTGGATTTTTTATTTAGATTGAAATTCTCTGGCTATTTCCAGTTCCAATCAAAAGAAACATCACTCAATATTAATATCCATTATAATCATAGCAATGTTCCAAAAAACCCCCCAAGGTACATCCAACATATATGTAACCCCAAAGCTAAAACATGGTCATTAAGGTCTAATTGTTTAAATGTGTAGTGTGTACATGGGTTTGAAAAGAACATTTTATTCACTATTTTAAATAGAAAAATGAGTAGTCTGGAACTAACGCAGAATCTATGGAGTCCGACTGCAAACAAAGATAGTACAAGTATGTTCCCTAACCAAGGGTACTGATGATATACCAATTTAAGTACCAACCACTTCTGACAGTTTAAAAGAAACTCAAATAACTGCTGTTACTTTAGTGATGGTACGGCATACAATCTGACAGTTTATATAGAACTATATAAAAATACGATACAAATAAAACAGGATTTCTAACTGAAGAGCCTATAGAGAATTTTCACATCAAGTTATTAATTTGAGCAAACCGTTATCTAATCATCTCATGTAATGCTGACTAATGGTTGTGGAATGCTGCAACTAGGACAAGGTCAAGCTGGTTATGATGGCAGAAAAAAAGGCACCGTTAACCAGTGGGCAGGAAAATACAAGTCAAAGGAGTTCAATTTAATGGCAAAACCAAATCAGACTAATCAGTCAGGAGGAGACAAGTGTTGCATAGGCCAATAAATTCACAGTGCATTTCTAATAATACAAGCTAGCATTCGGCTTGCATGAATTACAGCTCCTGTGAAGAATTTTTATAATGTGTAACAAGGTACAAATGTTTATTCCTGTGTGGGACATGATAATAGATTATGAAAGGATCATTTAGGGTTAAAGCAAGATATTACAGGCAGAAATTATGTATTTGGTTCTTCCAATGGCTAGGTGATCTGTTAAACTGTAATAATGTAAAAAAACATTAACGAAGAATCTGGCCAACAATCACAATCACGTATCACAGAAAAAACTCCTTTTCCTCCTGGCAGTATCTAAACAAAACTACATTTGCTATTTGAGACCTCACTGGATATTATAATTCTTATTCCTAAACAGTACCTGCACTCATGAAATTTTCCATGGACACACTAACCATAGTCTAAAAACACTGTACTTACTAATATATTACCTACAGCTGGATTTATGCTACTAAAATGACCTGAAAAACAGGTTGCAATAGCAGTGTATACCTTCATTTTTTTTTTTTTTATTCTCTCATGCCCGCAATCATGTGCCACGCCTACAGCCAGGCCAGAGTACCTCCCTTTTATTTTGGTTTCTCCTGCTCACCTGATTGTCAACACTTGTTCTGCATGTCTTTTTGCCCCATACAAACAACCAGTCCGAACCAAAGTCCAGCACCTGTTCACCATCATGCCTACTGGTTAGTGTGGTTTGTTTTGTTTCTGCATGTCCTCCTAAACATATTAGTTAAAAGTACTACACCTGGCAGTGGCTGGATCTGGCACTTCTTAGCTCAACGTGGGCTTCAAAAAACTTCTGGAACTGTTTCTGTCTTGACTGTGTATCAGAAGACTGCGTATCAAGAGTCCAGCCCTTTACTCTAGAACTGTTTGTTTGACTGTGCGTCTGAAGCAGTGCCGAGTTAAGCCCTTTGCTTTGGAACCGTTTCTGTTTAACTGTGTAGCTGAAGCAGAGCTGCATCAAGCGCTTTGTTCTGTACCGGTTTCTGTTTGGCTGTTTATCAGAAGCTATGCTGTGCTCAGCGTCTCCTTTGTTTGCATTTCCTGCCAAGACTCCTGAAATAAAGCCTCACGAGTATCTCCTGTAAGTGCGTCATTTACATGGGCTAGACAGTATTATGACAGTGTCTTCAAAATGAAATAAACTGGAAAACTCTTTAGTTTAGTTGTTTTAAAAATGGTAATGTATTTATATTTAGGTATATGTCATCTGTATATCCTAGCTATCAACTGGACAGTCATCATTGTGATGCCTTTTTTTAATCTTCAGTCAAATTGAAACTGGCCTTTCTAGCTACCCTTACTTATTTAGCCATGTAAATGGTTGGAGTCAACAATACATTCATATTCACTTGACTGTCTGGAATATCAGAATATCAAGGAGGTTTTAGCATGATCTAACAAAATAAATGTGTGACTTGGGTGGGCGGTACCTGAGAAAAAGCTCCAAGTGCTTCACTAAGGCCTTCAGATTCTTCTCAGGCATGTGCATCTTAACAAGGATCTCAGGGAGCTTCACTGCAGAAAGATACAATCATGTGAATATAGTGATAAAGAATGTTAATTTAATCTTCTGCAACATTTCATAGTCTAATAGTCTAAGTTTTATGCTTGGATTAAGCTTACTTGTCTTAATTTGGGGTTCTGGGGGCAGTCTTTTGTCTATGCTGAGCGCAAATTTTAGACTAAGCCTAATCTGTGTGACGCAAACTTCCCACAGCATTGCACTTCAGGACACTAGATATGAATTCTTATCTTCTACTGATAGAAGCTTGGATTCTTATCTTATGGACACTGCTATCTCACAAAAAGTCCTCTGCTGGAGCAGACCGCCCTTCAAAAGGTTAGGAACACTTTTTTTTTGTAATTTAGGCTAAAATGTGGGTATAATTTGCAATCCTGAGTGCTTATTTTTTAATTAAGTGTCTTTAAGGATATGTAAGGCAGGTATTTGTCTAAAAAATAACATGAAAGCTTAGAAGAGTCCTGAAAGGTTTAAGTTAAGAATGAGGAAGGACATCAAATGTGTGAGTTTGGCCTTTTACAAAGGCAGTGCTTTTGGCTATTACACTTCCTTTTGTAGTTACTGAAGTCAAAAAAGGTGTCTGCAAATTTTTAACCACCACATTTCACACACGTCGAATGGTTACTTCCAGTCACTCACCAAAGAGCCGAAGGAGGTGTTGAGAGCCATACAGGTACGACGGCGGTGGAGGCTGATCGCTCATGGGGTAGTTATCAGGCGTAAGTCTCCAACTGAGGACCTAGAGCATGTGATGGGATTCAGTGTCACTGAGCAGGAACAGATTAACAGATCTACTGCGGCTCAGAATCGGTTATAAATAGAGTGCGTGCGCTGTATTTCACGGCCCTGATATAAGCAGCTGCAGCATTGTAGGAAGCGTGCTGCTGAAGTTTTTATCCTAAACAGAGCAGAAAGGGGAGCAGGTGTTTGCTGCAGCTGTGTCAATAGTAAAGGCAAGATGATCACAATGCCATAGCTGAGTGCATGAAATACAATCAGAAAGCCAAATGGCTTAAAACAGAAAACCCACAAGTTACTTCAATTTCAATGTCACTAACAAGGTGGTGGTGTGGTGTGATATAATCTTGTATTATGTGTATTAAGTGAGGAAAAGGGGTCCGACTAGATACGTAAATTTACTTCTTCCTACTCCTTTTCAGACATGTAACCATTGTTCAAAATTTTAAACTGAATTTCTGTTATTGACATTTAGTTTACAAATTCGGGAGCTCAGTTGTGCATATATGTTTATATATACACAACCCAGCACACATGAGAAAAAAAGAAAACAAACATTATTTTTCTTTTTTCTCATGTATATTGTCTATGTGCAGATGTCCTAAATAAATAAATAAATAAATGTATGTTCGTCATAACCCAGTTGTTGAAAAGCAAACAAAGTGTTTTAATGCACAATTTCATATTAAACTTACCACCTCAAATGACCCTACAATGCTGGCGACAGGAACCGTAACTCAGTCTACAATGTAAATTCAACCACTGTATTTGCTATCTAAAACAACGCAACACACCTGCACACATTTCTGAGTTCTGATGCACTAAATGGGCAAAAGTAGACACCTATTATGTATTGAATTCATGTGTTTCAATCCCTTTGCCACCAGTGAATAAAACCCAGCATCTTTCAATGCAATCTCCATTCACAAACATTTTTGAAACAAAATGAAGTGCACAGTGACTTCACGCGGGGTACAATTATAGGATCGCCAATGCTCTACTGATTCCATAGATAAAGAGTTCCAAATTTTGACTGGCATTAATGTAAGCACAAAAGGATCTTCGTGGAATGGGTTTCCACAGCTGAGCTGCTGCACACAAGCCCCACGACGCCAAGTCCAATACCAAGCGTCATATGGAGTGAAGTAAAGCACACCGCCACTGGACTGTGGGGCAGTGTAAACATGTTCTATTGAACACAAACATGTTCTATGTTCATGGTCAGATGGGTGAGTTTGGGTTTTGAGGATGCTGGGAGAATTTTCTCTGCCTGACTGCATGGTGCTTGTGATGTTTGTTAGAGGAGGGATAATAGTGTGGGACTGTTTTCAAGGTTTGTGCTAGGGCTCTTACTTCCAGTGAAGGGCAATCTTAATGCTTAAGCATACCAAGATATTTTGGACAGTAGGACACAGTTTGGGGAAGAAGCTTTTGTATTCCAGCATGACTGTGCCCCAGTACACAAAACAAGCTCCATAAAGACATGGTTGGAGGAGTTTGATGTGGAAGACATTGACTGGCCCGCATTGAGCCCTGACCTCAAACCCATCCTCATTCCAGTTGGGATGAACTGGAATGGAGATTGTGAGCCAGACCTTCTCGTCCAACATCAGTGCCTGACTTCATAAATGCTCTACAGAATGAATGGGCACAAATTCTCACAGAAACTCCAAAATCTTGTGGAAAAAAAGAGTGGAATCTGTTATAATCTGCAGAGGTGGGACCAACTCCATATTAAAGTCTTTGTATTTGAATGCAGGGTCATTCAAGTTCATTGGTGTAATGGTCCGGCACCCCAATACTTTTCTCTTATTGATGGTTAAAAAACACCACACAAACACACACACCTTAATGGTTTGACTCCACAGACATTTTTGAAAAGTTGGTAGAGTAGGCCCCTTACAGGCTCATGCAGAACAAAATAAACTCTAACCTCATTCAGTTCATTGTTGCGGCGGCTCTCGAGCCCAAAAAAGATGCAACTGCCGTCCTTACTCGGTGTGAGGGGCAGTGGAGATGATGAGCCACTGTGGACAGGAGTTCCTGTATAAAAAAACAGTTCATATACAATATGTTAAAACACAAAATACACTGTTGGCAAGACATGCCTGCATATAGTTTCACTCGACAAACATTTCACCAATTCCTTACAAGCGAGGAAAATAAACAGTGCCATCCAGTGGACACATAATGCTGCCTCATTCACAGTTTCTGAAAAAGACTATATACACATGCAGTCCTGAATGATAGGAGTCTGCCTTTTCAACACAGAGCTTCAAACAGGTGATGGGGTACAGAAGGACTGCATGCCAGACAATTTCATTGCACTATACTGCTATAAACTGCAACACACAGAAAACCTTGTTACAATCTTAAGCCATCATAAAAAGATAAAAGAAAAAAAAAAAAACATTGAAAAATTCTGTTGTAACACTCATAGCCTGATCTTACAAAATGCATGGCTGACATAATTGACAGCTTGCTAGTTATCTTTACAAAAAGTGAACTGTGTTGGTAAAGTCTTTATGTGGACCACAGAAGGTAAGTCTCATTTGCTCACTGTAGCCTTCTGTCATTTTTCCAAATGACTGCCAAAGAGTTCATCATGCAGTCCTACTGTGCAGTGAAGCTGAAGGACCAGAATCGAGAAATCCTTTAACTGTTTTAGTCCAGAGACTAAATGTATGGTTACATGTGTATGCTGACTCATCAATAGAGTGATCTTTGATTACCAGATTGATAATTTGGTAACAATATGATTGAATGATAATGTGAAGCTGCTTTGCATGGAGTTAATGAAATGGTACTCACTCTTCTCCAGATTGAGGAAGAATTTGGGCAGTGGTGCTGGTGCTTCAGACCCTCTACGTCTGGGCTGTGGTGAAGTGCTGCTGCTGCTGCCACCGCCTTCAAAGGCCCGGTCCCCTCCAGAGGTGTTGCGGGTGGAGCGTCTTAAAGACTGTGTGGTGTCCGAGTCCGGATATGTGCAGCGTCTGCGTTTAGGTGTGGTCGCCGCAGTGATGGGAGCTGTAGAGGTTTCACTCAGAGCAGTCTGGCTGTCTGTGGACTGAGGAGTGGGGGGGTTTAGACTCGGGCTAGGGGAGCGCTCCCGAGGAGTCCTAGGAAACAATGAAATGTGTACAGTCTCATGATTTAGTTCAGTGAGGTAACAATGCTTAGGTCGACACACATTTGCATTAAACTGCAGAGTAACAGACTTGCTTTTGTGGTTTCTGAGCACAGTAAGACACTGTTATTTACAGTTTTGTTAATTTATTAATACAGGACTATGGCATACATGAAAACACAACTTTTTTCTACTTTTTATTTATTTATTTTACAAATGATGAAACAAGGTATTACTTACTTAATAGAACATCCTGCGCCGTCACTGATTGGCAGAGGGAATTTGGACGAGCTGACCTTCTTGAACTGTGCTTGCTCAGTGGGATAAAGGAGGATTATTGGCAAAGTAAAGTCAAAGGTGATCCTCAGGCCATCCACCATCTCCTTACAGAGGTCCTCACTATAGATAGAGAATATATGAGATACATTTAGACACTCGAGTGTCCTTTTCTTTTATCTTTGAAATCCCAGACACACAAAATTACATTTCAAAAAGCCCAGCAAATTATATCACTGCATAATACATATTGCTTCACTCACTGACATTAGGCCAGTTCTGCAATCGCTAGGGGCAAACAGTGGTGCCTGAAAGCCTGTGAACCCTTAAGAATGTTCTATATTTCTGCACAAATATTAAATACAATTATATTTATAAGTAATAAGATAACCCAAATAACCAATGGAAGCAAAAATATATTTTCCCATTTATTGAGGGAAATTATCCAGTTTTATGTATTTTCTTTCTGTTTCTGGAGCGACCCCCTCATGCAGTAATCTTTCTTCAAGCAACCCAGCCATGAGCACCATTGTGGTTCATGATGGTGGACTTGTGAACATTAAACACTAACCAATGTGAGCAAGGCCTGTAGTTGCTTAGAAATTACTCTTAGGTCCTTTGTGACCTCATGGACTGTCACACACCGTGTTGATCTTTGTTAGTCGAGCACTCCAGGGGAGGGTTACAACTGTCTTGATTTTCTTTCACTTGCACACAATCTGTCTGAGTGTGGATCAGTCGAGTCTTTAGATTTGTTTGGTAACTTTTTCCAGTCTGATGAGGATGAACAATTCTGCTTTGTTTGTGCTGAACTGCACTTCCACAAATGTGCTGGGTAGGTCAAAACAGATCCCTTTTCTTTAATGAAACAGGTCCCCAACTCACACCTGATTGACCGAAAACACCTGACACTAATTTTACCTTAAAAAAAAAACGACTAATCCTACAGGTTCACAAACAGTTGCCACTCAGATCTATAATACTGAATAACTTTCCTCAAAAAACAAATGACCACATATAATATTTTTGTTTAACTAGGTCTAATTTTAGGATTTATACACATCATTTTTATGCAGAAATACTGAAAATTCAATTTATTTCGCAAATTTTAAAAGCACCGCTATCCTCATTTCTTTCAAGTTTTGGAACTTACTTCTTCTCTGGTGGCACAGTGGGTGGATTTGTGTTGGACTGTACTGTGCACTGACGATGTCGGTAGCGCTCGTTCGCAGAGAAAGCTGCGTTTATACTGAAGTTCTTCACGTAGGACTCCAGAATATTCACTACGTTCATCTGACTCGGAAGCTTCACCAGCTGGAGACGATAAGAGTCAGCCATATGAAACAATGACGGAATCAGACCAGAAGACTAAATGAAAGCAACCACTGAAACGTCAAGGTGAACAGTTTATGGTTTGTTAATTGTCACTGCAATATTAACCTGTACAATACTGATAACCCACTGTTTGTTGTGAGCATCTTGCCAAGAACAGCTCCAGATGTAACCCAATAAACGCTTACTGTTTAGATTTGGCTAGTAATCAACCAGGTCACATTACAGGTTTCACAACAAGCGCTGCAAAAAACAACATTTTACTATATAAAGATATTCATGTGAATTAACTGACAATCAGTAAATTATCCTAAAAGTTGCCTTTAGATGTAAATGTTCAAAAATAAATGGCAATTTACTTGTAAGTGTCAAGCAAACGCAAGAAAGTATTATAGATTATAACCTAAAAATCAATAAACAACTTAATCACTTAAAGATGAAGCACTATTAATCTAATTTAACATTTTAAAAAGCTACTCTGATGGTGTTTTTATTGCAATAATTGAACAGTGTGAACAGGTGATGGTATTTTTTTCATGTTGAGTTGTATTTTAAGTAATCAGTTTACATAGCTAGTGTTTAATACAGCAGCAGAACGAGCTACAAAAAGCTTGATCAATTTAGCTGTAAATAAATTAGCTGTTAAATATTTGTAATGAAGAGAACTCTGATTATATTGTAGTAGTGTTAGCAATGTACTCTGTAATAATGTAATGTATTGTTAAGGGCTGCACAATATATCGCAAATTTACCATCATCGCGATATCAACATGCGCGATATGCATATCGCATTTATACATATCGCATTTATTGACTGAACTGCAATAAATGGTGTTTCTCCAAAGCTCTTCACCCAGAGCCACAGAGAAGAGGGCAAAAACATCACTGGGCAGTTTCTTCATCTTCTGTGCTGCTGTTATAGATTGTTCCTTTTCCATTTTTTTTTGGCTAAGATCTTACTATAATTTAAATTATGTTTACATTTATTTAAGATTTAAAATTATTTTAAAAGTATTTTTTAGATTTTTTTCAACAATGTTCAATGGTTCAAATGTAAATACTTAAAAAAACAAACAAAAAAAAAAACTTTTTGGAATGGAAATATTGCATTTCATTTTTTTGAAATTGCATAGCCTAGTCAGCGTCTGGAGTCTTTATTACCAGCAAATCCAAAGCAGAAAAACATTAACACTATAAAGGCTAAGTTTTTACTTATCGCATGTGATATCGGCATCGCAACACAACATTATCGCATGTTCTCCTAATATCGTGCAGCCCTAGTATTGTTGTTCCAGGACCATTATTGAAGGCTAGCAGGTCTATTGCTCTGAACATTTAACATGTTCATAATAATCACAATATTAGCATTTCATTGACTTGCCATAGTCCAAGGTCAGACCCAAAACAATATTACAATCGGCAAAAAAAATAAATAAAATAAAAGACGCTACCAGTCAAACGTCAGTTACTATCGCAACAAAACAATGTGTTTAAGAATTCTAGAAACTACCTTCTTTCTCTTGTTGATGTAGAAACAGTCCTCCTCCAGCTTCTTCTTGAGAACATCAGGGATGTCTATATTTATACTGGTGATCTTATCCTCATTATCCCTCTTTGAGTGTGTTTCTTGTTCTTCTCTCTGTGAGGAACAGCAACGCAAGATGTTTTCTCAAACACTGGTTACTACACAAACATATTTTGAAAACCCCAGTTTCCTTCAACATTCTGCAAATATTTCCTAATAAATGGACCGACAGAAACTACCCAAAATAAATGGACCAATAGAAACTACCCAAAAATACATTTACCATTTCTTCCAAATCCACAGATGACTCGCTGTCAGATTTTAAAGACTCTGGGTCGGAATCGTCCTCGTCACTGTCCTCAGATGATGAGATCAAAGCTGGATGGGAGCAAAGTAAAGGAAACAATGAGTTCAGGACAAGCACTGACCACTCTCAAAGATGAACGCATTGTACATGAGCCATATATTTTGGGGAGAGAGAGAGAGAGAGAAAAAAAAAAAAAACTATGCATGACTACAAATTAGAAAAGCTTACAAGGTTCATCACTCTCCTCCGTCTCCTCTGCAGGTAAGCTCTTAAGCACAGAGTTAACACCTGGCAAACGACAGCGTCGCTTCCGCCATCCCTTCCTCTTCCTGTCAGGAACAACACTTCAATGTTACACAGAGATTCTAGAGTGTGTGTGATACATTTGCTGCAACATATGCATGCACAGGGCAAAGGTACAAGTCGTCTCACAAAACAAAATGATCCATTATCAATCTTTCCCTAATTCTTAATGCAATTATAATCCAGCAGTGCGTTTGAGAAGCAGCAGACATTTGCATTAAAGGCATAAAATCGTAATCCTAAATAAAATGTTTAATTTGAAAGTGAAAACCCATACAGTAAATTACATGGACAATGTAATATGTTGTGGTTTTTTGCCTTCTGCTGCTAGAAAACAGTATCTGTCATAATACTGTATTCATTTAGACTTGTTGACTGCACTAAATGCTGTCTTGTCCTGTCTGCTCTTGTAGTTTGAGTGTTTCTGCTCTTTATATAGTTTAAATGATAACAAAACTTACTTGACTATGGCATTAAATAACAATATTCTCCAACAGTGCCCTATATTTGTGTATTTCATGTTAACAGAGTAACACATACATGCGCCCCAAAGCTTTGCGTGCCAGTTTACGCTGTAATCTGCGGTTTTCTCCTGAATCTCTGAGTACATGGTCCTCTGCAGCCCAGCGATCCCAGCTGCAAAACAAGGAAAACAGAGAAGCCGTTTGAAACAGTGGCTTGGTGTCTGCACAAGAAACCACCTTTAGCCATCACTTAACTTGTGGTCTCCATGTAAATCAGATTAATTTGGCAGCTGCTTTTATCCAAAGCAACTACTACACTACAAGGAAACACAATGTGAGAACCAGAGGAGAGTTCTAAGTAATTGAGTAATGCAAGAAGGAAGTGCATTAGAAGAGGAGATGCTCTCTTCAGGAGGTTCTTGAAGCTAGAGAAGCATTCTGCTGCTCTGGTTGCCTTTGGCAGCTCATTCCACCAATGGGAAACCACAAAAGAGAAGCAGAGGGAACAAGCAGGAACATAAGGCTGAATTACAGGGTTAAGGTAGCTGGGTAAAGACCCAGATGTCACTCTGTAGGTAAGAGTAAGCGACTTGAACTTGATTCAGGCAGCCATGGGTAACCAATGTAGGTCAAATACCAATGGAATGACCCTTTGAGTTGGTTAAAGACCAGCCATTTAATAATTCGTATATTGCTAGCACACGACAAACCTTTATAGTCCTTATAAAGCCCTTTCACTACATAAACAGCTTTTAATGGGACTCAGTGCAGCCCAGGTCGTGTTGTACCAGGACCACATACAAGCTAAGAGCTAACCAAGCAGTGTGGGGCTTCTTCTTACCTTCGATTCCAACCATTGAAGTGAATCAGGTATTTTGGATTCCGCTTGCCCTTCTCATCTTTTCCAACTACAATATCGACGACCTACAAATAAAAAGTGGGCTCCATTAAAACACGAATGAGACGTGAAAATAAACTTCCATAGCCAACTGGGACTGCTCCAAGCACTGCCTGCACAGATTTCTCAAAAATCCCTGAATAATAACAAAAACGGTCGAAGTAAAAAGGTTTCCTTTTTAAACATATAATCTCAGTATGTTTCCAGTATCACTACTTTAAGCGTTAATAAAGAAATACTACTCGATGTGTAGTGCACAGAGTTAAGGTTAAGAGTGCTAACACGATTTTAATGAATAAAAACAGTATGTTAGCACGGTCTCATACACAAATACGAGGAAAAAATAACCTTCCGACGTCGACTTTATAAATAGAACAGCCTTTCAGAGCCTCAAGGGGTCTGTTACTAGTCGAAGCTCAGATTTTGTAGAGGCTCCTTACTATGTTTAAACACAAAGACGCTGAGACGCAGAGAGCTGCAACCAAGCTGTTTTGGTGCCATTAGCTCCCCCAGTTTGTTGGGAGGAGAAATAGTCTCTCCAGTGAGGTTGCTTGATAACTTACAAGGAAGCCATACAGCTAAATAAACAGTTTAATACCCGTTCTGTAAAAAGCGACCCCAATATACCTTTATGTTGTCTGCAGAACAGGTTAAATGCCCTATGAAGTCACTCTGTGTGCTTTTGTAAACAAAGTTTATTTACTTGTTTACTCCTACTTGCCTCTCAGCTACCATAGCAACCGACAGTTCTAGGCAAAGTTGTCAAGCTACCGTGAGTGAAAAAAGAGGATTAAAGTAGCAGTTGGCCAAAAACGTCTTTACATTTCACCCTCAAAACAAATAGCTCACATATTATAGAGAAGAGAATGTGTTTGTGTTGTTGTTTACATGTTCAGTCATGTACTAATGTAAAAACTGTGGTGTTAGCAAAGAGCACGAACAGGCCTAGTGTCAGATATGGCGAACTAAAGCCAAGCTTAGTTCCCTAAGCTTCAGGACCAAAAAAGACACACCCGTGAAGGCTTGTTTACCTGTGCAAGTTCCTGAATTACATCCCAACTTTTCTATAACTCGAAACAAACAAGTCTATGCTAAAATAGGCCTTCGGTGTGTTAAAGTGGGCTAAAATGAAGTCTGCACCCAAACCACATGCACACCGGAATTAAATAATTTCTAAAAGTATTATATAAATAAATATATGTACATATATATATATATATATATCCTCTGCTGCAGCAGTGCAGCCCTATCTGTAAAGAAACGAGCCCCGAATGCCGCCCAGCGCCCTGAAATTCTTACAGCAGCACCATGTTTCCAGCATGAACTTGCCTTTGCATCGTATAGCACTTTGGCCTTGGACGGGTCGGGTTCGAAGCAGAGGACTTTCTCTCCTTTTCGGAATTTAAATTTCATTCCCCGAGAGTTCATTTGTTCATCATGGCGCTGTGGAGAGGAGGTGATGGTGGACCCCCCGCTCCTTAACCCGTTCCCCTCCAGATCACTCTCCAGCTCGAAAACAGACAGTCGGGAGCAGAGAGAGCTCACATCCCGGAGAAAAACGAAAACGCGAAGAACGCACCCAAACGGTATCCCCGCGGCCGCCGTAGGCGCAGCTGACGTCACGTCGAGGAGCGGGAAGATGGTGTTAGAATGTAAACAACAGAGGACCGTAAACAAACAAACAAAAAATACAAATACATCTTTAAAACAACCATTAATAATGCGAGTCATTCATTAAAAACATACATGGGAAGCACGAGACGCCAATGATGTCTATTGTGGCAGCAAATGCTATATTTACACTTTTGTTTATTTATATTTGTATTCTTTTATTTATATGAACTCAGTGCAAGTAAAAAACAAACATTATTGATACAAGTAATTCATTACAAACGCCTGGGAAGTAGAATATGCCAATTACATTTGTATTTTTAAATTTGTGTTAACTCCAAAGAAGTACATTTAAATGTAGAAAACAACGATTAGAAGTAAATAATTAATCAATTGAAGTGATTCATTAAAAAGGCCTAGTACCTACAAAATGCCAAATAGGTCAATGGTGGCTACAAATGCTAAATTCATATTTTAATTTATTTAAATGTGTATGTTTTAATATTATGAAGAAAAACAAATTTATATGAACTAAATACAAGTAAATATAAACAAAGGAAATAATAATTATTAATAGATGCGTGCATTGAGTTCACAAGAAATGATAAGATAATATAAGAAAACCCGTTATTGGTCCCACATGCGGGAAACGTGCATTGTTGTGGCAGTAAAGTGGTCAGAATAAGAGATGAAAGTAGAAGCAGCAAATTAAAATAACCAATAAAATAAAACTACAACTATACAATATAACTGAATTATACATTATGCTGTACACTATATAAAATATTGACACATAAATATAGAAGTTTGCCTGTTGCAAACAGTAATATTATACCTGAAATAATTTGCATGAGAAATGATGCACATGAAAGAACCAAAGTGCACTTTTCATTCCTTGGTGTGTGGATGTGTGTGTAAATTACTAATGGACATTTTTATTATACTTATGTGAGTCCATTACAATGGCATTTTTGTCTCCACTGTGCTTTCCAAATGATAATAGCAATTGTCACATTTGTGCAATAAGGTCAAAAGACATTTGAGTTATTTGAGTTATTGTTTTATATTTCATGGGACTGTACACGTATTATGATATATTGTATATGTATAGCGTTTAGATATTATTGTTCCAATGAGAGAAAGACCTCGAAGCATTACGTAACTGAGCTTTTCATCCACTAGAGGTCACGCTGCCCTTATTCTTTACCGTTTACGTTTGCTGCATGCCACCACTTCAACAGTTACTGGCACCTTTGAGATGAGTGTCATATTACAGTCTCCTATATTTAGATTTTAGCGAGGGTTTTCTGATGAGTAAAATCACAAGACGTTTTAATTTAATCTCAGAGGGTCCTTGTGCTATTTCTGCTTAAAAGCTTTTCTGTATTTGACTTTTTATACTGTTTCATACTGTAAACCTTCCCGGGTGTGTGCTCATGGACTGGTAAGACTAGTAAAATAATACATTATGTATCAGTCTTAAGCCTAAGTGTTTTGTTCTGTTTATTTCAGTGTGTGTTTTCAGATGTGTGCAATGTTACAGGCTCGGCTTCTCTGCAGTGATTTAAAATGTAATTGTCCTGATACTGGGCAGAGTTGCCACAAAGCCTGGGACAATAATGGTGCAAAATGCTAAATAAACATGAATATATTTTTTTTAAACACTTTTTTGTTTCTGATGCTATTTGCCTGTTAGGACTGTTACACCCACACACAGGTCTAATCACTACTGTACATGAAAACAAAGTAAAGCCTGGACTGGGGTTTTAGTTCACAGACTGAAGCACAGAACTCTGATGTCATGTTAAGGTTGAACGCTTAACGTGGGAAGAAATCCAAATAACATTTTCTCAGACTGTGATCGCTGTAACTATTGCCTGGAGACTATAAATGAAAATGAAATGACATTCTCACACCATATACATCTTAAACTACCTTCTACCAGTACCAATAAGCAAAGACGCTCCATTCTATTTTTAAGCCTTCAAGTATTGTCCTCTTTTCAAGTTTTGGAGCATACATAGACAAAAATAAGAGCTTAAGGTCTCCTGAATAGCCTACCATGACACACCCTGTTAGATGCCAGAGCACCTCTTTCAATACAATCTGTTTTGTATCTCACGTTCTAAAAACGGGTGGTTCGGTGTGTTTCTCATTAAATATGTTTAGTCAGCTTTAAAGTGGCACGTTCCTTTCTAAATTTAGAAAGCCTTGGCATGACTTCAATTTGTCCCAGCCATAGACGCAGAGGAATTGAGAAAGCAACGTTTGGAAAAGCAGAGGAGAGAATACCCTCTGGCCCGCACTGTCTCATTTTAACACTCTCAGTTCACAAGTTCACCCTGACTCTAAGGACCCGGTCTGTCTCTGACTGGGCTCACTGATATGGACAGAATACGAGCATCGCAGTTCCTGGGCAGTTCTGATACACTTTGGAAAATATTGAAATGCACTAATGAATCAGCAATGTAACACGATTGGCTGGCACTGCTTGGACTACATCATTGTTTAATTAATAAATAATGCATGCAACACACACAGTGCACTGACCATTCATTCGTGTGGTTTTATCAAGCAGAAACAATATATAATTTTTACATTACAATTTCAACACCTCTTAATGCCTTAAAACGGATTGCTTTGATGTTGTGCCTTTAACACTGACGTATAACTTCTCTTCAATCTGACGAGCTGGGTTTCATTTAAAAAGCAGCCTGAATAGAAAATCTTCAACATTTAGAAGTCTACTGTCCTATTTTATCACTTTCTAACACATCTTCTAAATTCACTCACAAGAGCCTTTAATCCATATTTCCACTGTTTAATTTGTCCATTTATGACATTAGTGTGGTTTTATATAATACATTTTTACATTTTTCTGTTTTATACTAGACCTGATGCAAACACACCTGATAACTTGAGTGGGCCTGGCTAAACTCCTATAGGCTGAATTGGTGGATAAATGCAAACTGGTTTTCAGTATGAAAGCAGGTTTTTGAAAAGAAAACCTGCACTGGACTAGGAGTAAATAACACATTGAAACAAGATATTTTAATTGTACTCAAAAAAGGAAAAAAAAAAGAAAAATGGGAAATGGGTTCTTTAATTTTCCCAGAGCCTAACTGGCCCTAACCGTAATCTTAACCTCCCAACACAAAACACAAACCAGTCTCTTAACATAGGCCTAAGCCTTAGCCAGGTTCAAACCCCAATGCTGTAACATGCTAAACCCGTAACACTGTTGAGAATGACAAATCAGACAGATGTAGAACATCTAGAAGGGGTTACAGCTAACTGTCCAAATAAAGGGAGTTTTTTTAATTGAATCTGTATCCAAGATGTGCTCAAGCAGCTGTAGTTAGGAAACACAGTGAAGCTATTAGTGACTCAGATCATTTAAAGCATAATATTTAGACTTTCTTCAGGGAAAAAACACCTTTGTTATCTGAAGCAAGCAGCTTTTGAGTCTTTTCAGCTTCTTGAATTGTAACGTGTGTTGGAAAGCGGCTGCTCATGTTGCCCTCCTGGTGAGGAAATTCTTGGTACAGTTTGTGCATGATAATTGAGTTTTCTTTTATTCGCATTCGTGCTGCGTCTCACTTCCAACACCCCCGTGCCGGACCGTCCTATTGAAACAATATGTGCCTCCTGGCATTTGCGTGAAAGCATGTGCGTGTGGGCCCGAACGTGCGGTGATGTCATCCTCTGTCCTGACCCCCGGGTCACTTTCTGTTCTGTTCGACTGATTTCACCACTGGCCGCCTTCTGTCTGTCCCACCCACCGCGCATGTTTGTGTGTGTGTGGAGAGAAAGAGAGAGGAAAGGGGCCTCTTTCCTTCTACCTATCATTTATATTCGTTCCACTCCCACTTCTTTCTATCATAGAGTGAAGTCAAGTGTCCCCAGAACCAACTTATCTTTTCTTTTTTCCCTTTATGTTCTCTGTTTTAATCATTTACTCCAAAGGGGGTGATTACACAACTGGGATGGCCCTGTACCTCTTAAATATGAAACATGATTTTTAAAATCATTTTTAATAGTCAATTTAAGAGAACATGAATTCAACGGTCTTGGACAAGAGACAAAATCTCAGGTTTCTTTGTTGGCAGTGGCTTAAATGAGTAAGGGCTGGACCCAGAATTCACAAATACTCAAAATGTGGTTCACAAGCATTCATACTAACGGCAGGAGGACGCCAAAGACATTTGTGTAATTTACTTCCAACTAACGTTGCAGAACTGAGCTTTCATAGAGAACTTAATTGCCAGATTCACAATATCACTGAAAATAAAGAGATTCCCCTTCCCATGATATTTGTGAAATTCCTGTGTATGATTTTTTGGATATTCTATCTATTTTTCAAAAGCATGAACTCACACCCTAATGCAAAACTAAGGTTCTCAGTAATTATTTTTATAGTGTTTTCACATTGCTGTTGTGAAGGACACCTGTATTTAAGCGCATTTTATTTCTCCTTTAATCACTCACTCCACAGTGTGGTGGCTGAACTGAGAAGTACCTTAAGCCAAAGACTCACCAGCATAAAGTGCTCCACTGAACACCACAGGAAATCCTTCCTTCCCACCACCATCAGACTCTACAACTCCTCTCCCATCACACATCCATGCACTAATCTGTGCAATAACCTGCTGCTACTTTGATGTTTCATTCCTCACTGGGTTTAAATCGCAATCATTATGTGCATTATTATCTTAATATGTGCAATGGTCTACCATGTACACTATCGTGCAATTTCCTTATGTGCTAAAACATTATCATTGTGTGCAAACTCTTATGTGCAATAGTCTTACCATGTGAACTTCACTACTTATGTCGGTGTTGCACATACACTTCTGATCTCTGTTGCGTGTAATAACACACTTCTAACCAACCAGTAATTCACTTAGGCTAACTGTAAAAAGTATTTATACCCAGCATTTGTGTATAGAGTAATCCCCCAGTTTTACGCGGATCAGGATTCGCAGATCCAGCCACACGCTGATCTGAAATCATATTTTTATGTGGAAATCCCCACAATAACGTGGAAACTGCAAACATTCTCATCCTTTTTTTTGCTTTTTTGTGGCAATAAATATAGTTTTTCTGGATGTTTTCACACACCTTGCCGCAGTGTCCCAAAACTTTTGTCCCACAAACTTCCGAGTTGCATATATCAGCGGGGAAAGCACTCAGACACTTTAAACTCCACAGTTGAAGGGTTGTGTTGTTGACTGTAGATGAACAACATGGATGAAAGATGAGTGACGTTCTTTCTAGACAGGTATATGTAAACATGTATGAATTTGAATAACCAACTTTTCATGAAAAAGTAGATATAGCTATCACTGAAACAACCAGGTAAGGTCATGTGTTAGATGAACCACTTCGACAGAAATATACATAATGCTAGTCAACAGCAACAAACTCTTGGCGGGGAAGGATGATATCAGATAAGATAAACCTTTATTAGTCCCGCAAGTGTTGCTTTGTTACGGCAGAAAGTGGACAGTACAAAGTTTATAGAATAAAATAAAATATCTAGCAAGTGATGGAGCTCAATACAAAGAAAAACTGGACAGTGTACACAGCCTTGGCTATCCTCACAGATCTGTATGAACCCAATGCTGAGAGATGGCCGTTGGTATTTCAAGCAAATACACTCTTACAAATAAAGCTGCCAGAAAGAATTATTTGCGTAATGCTATAGAACAGCCACGTTTGGCTGCATAAATAACTTTTTAATAAATGTGTCTGTGGAGAAGCATTTCTGTAAATGAGATAATATACTGAGAAGGTTCTTCAAAGAACACATACATTGGAAAAGAAGTCTTTTCCAATGTATAGCTCCTTCTAAGAACCTTGTTCACATTTAAGAACCCTTCCTATCATATAAAGATTCAAAGAGGGACCCACGGATTGCCAAAGAATATTTACGTATTGTGAAGATCCTCTTTATAGAGGTGGCTCACACTCATTTACAAACCTGCTTCTGTAAGGAACCACAGTTCTTCTATGGCATCGGTCAAAGAACACTGAACCTCATTGATGTTTTCCATCTGGCAAAATTGCTAATATTTCCAAATACTTTTGGAGACCACTGTACACTTGACGCATCTTATTTTTTAAATAAAATTAATATATTTTTACCAGTCAGTTTTAGTCTTGATACACTTTTTGTTGCAACCTTTGTAAGAATCTTTTAGTGATTTGAAACTATATAACCGTATAACAAGAAACCCTGTAGTTGTCTTTCTATTGTTATATGTGTATCAGTATGTTTAGTCTTTTTTTTCTGTGGAGTAGCTGAAATTCCTTTTGCATAACGAACTCCTCATTGTTCTTCACTCCTTGTTCTGAGTTCTGCACTTGTTGCTCAAATCCTTTATTACCTCAATCTGTACGTTGTATGTCGGCATGTCGTCTGCCCTTTCTCTCCACCCCTTTATCTCTCCCTGTCTCTTCCCTCTGTTTTTAGACTGCTAGAATCTGACTGAGCTCTTATCACTATCATGCAGCGCTTCTCTATAAGCTGCTTTATCAGAACACTCCTCCCCCCGTCTCCCACGGTGCATCCGCCTTTTTCCCTATGTCATTCTATACCCACACTCACACACACACACACACACACACTTGCACATAGGCTCAGCCAGGGAAAGGCCAAACTGATTCTTCTGAAGTTTCTCAGTGACCTGGGGAGTTTCTCCTAAGAAAACATTCACTGAGAAAAACAGCAAGTTCTTCACTTTGTAGCTCCACAAACACATTCACACACGTCAGGTAACGCTGCTGACTTTTACATTATGAGTGAGTGCTGGCGTGTCTAGCCTACTTGAGCAAGAGTTGTCGTGGCTGGATATAGCATGGATTATGATAATAGGAATTAATACACACACACACACACACACGCGCGCGCACACACACGCACACACACACACATACACATACGCAGGAACCTTTGTGGGGTTTTCCCATAAACTTCTGTTTTTATACTTAGCAGAAAATGGTTGCATATAGCACCGAAAACAATAATGGAATCAATATAGTGCTGAAAAGAAACATTTAAAAAAGTTTCTTTCAAGAACCATGTACAGGTGTTCAATCACAAAAAAGAAGCATTCTGCACTGCTCTTCAAATAAACACTGTCTTTAGTGAACCACTGTTGAGGGTCCAGCGTAGACAGTAGTTATGATTTATGCATGTTTTTTAGAGCTACACACCAGAAAAGAGGGTTCTTCAATGGTTCTTTAATAAAGCCAATGGTTATATATAGAATCATATGAACTGGTAAATCCTCAAATGGTTAAAACACACACAGACGTAAATAGACAAACACACACACACACACACACACACACACACACACACACACACACACACACACACACACACACATACAGATACGCGTATATACACACCAGACACGCACATACACAAACACGCACACACTGTGACCGCCCCTTCAGGCGCGCTCCTGAGTGTGAGTGCTCCTCCGAGCCGGGGGTTTGTTTTGCTGGAGCTGAAGGCATTAGAGGGAGGGGAGAGTTTCCCAACTTTCCCATCTCTTTTTTTCTCTCCTTCACTCTCTCCTCCTCAGCGCCCACCTCCTGATCCCCCCTCTGCTCTCCTCAGTCTTCTCCAGGACCAGGGCGATGCAGGGCGCTGCGCTTTCCCTCTGGGCTACCCGAGAGGAGCTTTAACAGCTTTATCTTTTGAAGGAGACCACACTATCTTCTCCAGTCATGTCTTCTCCGCATGGACTCCTGACCAACGTCTTCTCCTCCTGCTCCTCTCCCTCCTCCAAGGGCATCTCCAAACGGCGCCTGCGTGCCACTAGGAGCCTGGACCCGGCCATCATCAGACACTATGGCTCGGAGGAGGCTCCGGCGCCGGACCCGGACGGGTTCAGAGCCTCCAGCCGGGAGGACGCGTCCAGACCAGCCAAAATCAGGAGCTCCGCGCAGCCGCCGCCCTCTCCCTCAAGCCCCTCCACCCCCGCGGAGACCTCCGCGAGCCCCCACTTCCAGTTCGAAGAGGACTGGAGGGGCGTGAGGAGGAGTGCGGGGTGGGAGGGCCCGCTGGTGCCCCGGAGCCCCAGCATCAGCTCCACCGGCAACTTCTTCTCCCCGAGGAAGTGGCTGCAGAAGAAGGTGCAGCACGCCACCTGCCACTCCTACGTCGTCTGGAAGTCTGAGGTAAAGCCACTGGGAAGCATTCTGTACGCTTGTGTAGTTGGTGTGATGGTGGGCTATCTAGCTGTGCCCAGGGGGGCGTCACACCAACCAGTGATGTCATGGCGTGTGGGACAGGTAACCTGGTCCGAGTGGGGCTCTAGCTCTAATCTATCTATCTCTGCATTAAATGCACCTTTGATATTTGGAGAAGCACAATTATAGTACAACAATATGTATAAATATGGACAAAAGTATTGGGACACACCTGTTATTCAGGGTTTAGGCTACTTTGTGGACAGAGTTGGGGAAGAGAGCCCTTCTCTATTCCAGCATGACTGTGTCCCAGTGCACAAAGCTAGCTCCGTAAAGACATGGTTGGATGAGTTCAGTGTGGAAGAACTTGACTGGCTCACAGAGTCCCGACATCAACCCCATCCAACATATTTGGGATTAATTAGAATGGAGATTATGAGCCAGACCTTCTAGTCCAACATCAGTGTCTGACCTCATAAATGCTCACAAGAATGAATGGGCACAAATTCTCACAGAAAATCTTCAAAATCTTGTGAGTCTTCCATAAGCGCTCCATACTAAAGTCTATGTGTTTGAATGCAATATAATTAAAGTCCATTTTGGTGTTATGGTCATGTGTCCCAATACTTTTGTCCATGAAGTGTTTTTCTCATATGTGTATATTTTATATTTGAACATATCTGAATGTCAAAATACAAAAAATAAAAAATGCAGTTAATGCAGACAGTTTTACTTGTTCAGGGCAGGGAGGGCTAGGTCTGCCCTCTGAACATTACAAGCTGCCACTGAAGCAGAAATTCTTTCTGTAGTATCTTTCTACATCAGTTCCTTTTTGCTGTGTTACATTTTAATCAGCTTTGATGGTGCACTCCTGGTTTTTTCTCGAGGTGGCTTCCTCATTTCAGTGTGATGAAGTAATGGATGGGGTTGTCCTTTTCCAGCTGTTTTTTTTCTAAGTTAGTTCCTTTTTGATGATGAAGCTGGAATGGGCCACCTGCCACACTTCTACAGTGGAGAAAAGTGCGGTAAAGCCACTGCTTAGTGTTGGGAAATGCAGTTTTAATGGGCATAGGTGGGCTGAAAGTGGACTGAAGTGTGATGATGCACTGAAAAACTTATTTATTTATTTTATTTATTTGTTTGTTTGTTTTCAGAAGACGGTTGTGGCAATTTATATTCCTGTTTATATTCAGGTGCATATGCTGAAGAAAGTTTACTTGTTTATGTACACTTTAAATTCTATACTCAGCAATACTCAGTGGTTTCCCAAACACTGGATTAAGCCCAGTCCTGGAATACTATGCAGTGCCAATATAACATGGTGTTGACTAGAGAGATATAAAGCCCTGCAGTATTTGGCCGCAAACCTGTTGTCTGGAGTGATATATCTCCAGTCAGTACCTTTAGTATGATCCACAGTGGTGTTTGTTATCCAGAACTAATCAGCCCACATAGGTACCTGACCTCTAATGCTCCTGTATCTGAATGCAGTCAAGTACTCACAGTCACATCCAGTATAAAGGCTTCTCAGGCTCTTATTGCTACAAAGTGGGGCAAACTCTATATAACTTGGAAGAAACACTGAGCAGGTGTCTGCAAACCTTTGGACTGTGAGGGAAAGTCTGTTTTTTTCTCCAGTTATGTTTTAATCATTAATACTGAGCTGAAAATTCCCACTTTAGGCTTTCATTTCATTCTGCTCCAGTCTGATGACAGCACCTGGACTGCTTGGCTGTTGCTCATGCCCTACACTTCGGATTTCTAGAACAAAATGATCCATAAAAGAGAAGTACGGCGCCCAACTAACTTCTATTCCTAAGCTTTTAAGGTGCATTTGCTCACAAGTGGATGAACTAAGACGTTCCTCCAGAGTCCTTTTCTTACCTTGGCTGCTTTTCATACGTGGTGGTCCGTAAGAGTGAACTGGGGTTTTAATTGGCACAAATACAAGACAGTAAGGGAGGAACCAGAGGTCCACACTGACAGCATACCTTACCTGCGTGCTTTATGTTCTTATTAATAGAATACATTTATGATCACTTTTAAAGTTTCAACACATGCGATTGAGTTCATAAGTCTATACGCCAGTTTAGCTGCTTATGTTGTGTCACTTAAAGCAATGCATTTATTTATATATTTGTATATAAATGACGCAGAGTGTGAATTACCCCTCCATAATTGGGGGGTACTGCCTTCCTTACACTGTTAAGAAACACCCCCCCCCCCCCAACTGCTATTTTGGCTCTTTTGGGGGGGGGGCGGGGGTCTGGGTCTTGATCTGGGGGTACAGTACCCCCAGTACCCCCTATAATTCGAACCATGCCTACACGAGGTTAGCCCTGCCCATCCATGATTATGTTATAGGGAGTCTTTCTCACCTTGGACCATGAGCGTCACTGCCATTCAATCTTTTCAGAGTTATTTGTCTGGACCCCCACCCACATTCAATATAAAATATTAGTTCACCCAGCGCTGTTGAATCTTTCGCGAAAGAATCCATTTCACTTAATCGATAGGAGAATATACACAACATTAGAAATCCAAGCAGCCTGTCTATGCACTGATGATTCACTTCACTTGCATATGGTGAGTTGGAGGCAAACCCAAATTTTGTAGTGGTTTGTGTATTCTCCTATCATTTACATTTATGGCATTTATCAGACGCTTTTATCCAAAGCGACTTCCATTCCCTAACTATAGGGGACAGTCTCCCTGGAGCAACATGGGGTTAAGGGTCTTGCTCAGGGACCCAGTGGTGGTTTTTGCTGAAGGTAGGATTCAAACCCATGACCTCTTGGTCTGGAGGCAAGTAGCCTACCTGCTGAGCTACCTCCACCCCTATCAATTAAGTGGAATAAATTTTAAATCTTATTCAAGATTTAAGATTCAGCAAGGATTTCCAAACACCCCACACGCCCTAAAAGGACGCATGCAGCAAACCAAAAACCCACTCACCCAAACCCCGCCCCCACCCCAAACCCCACCCCCACACGTAGACCGATGCGTCCCCCTCACATTAAAAAGCTTCTGACGTCCTTGCCCTGGACCCCTTTGGAATGAGGCACGAAACAGAGGAGCCAATCAGAATAGAGCCTGTTTAAATCAGTCTTAAGAACGCAGAAACAAAAACAGACTGTTTAGTTCTAAGGAAGAAACAAAGATGGGAAAACGATTGTGTAAAAACGAATCCTGGCTGGTTTTGTTAAACAAAACCACACAGATGTTGCAAGCAGACCACAAGGATAAAACAGTGGAGTACACTGAGGCCTTTAAAAATATTTGGTTTGGTTTTACTTGCGTTGGTTTATTGCATCTCCTTTTTTTTGAACTGGTTTCTTCTTGTCATGTTGTAAATCCTCACTTTTTTGGTTCATGAGTCATTGCTTATGTGTTACCAAGGCCAGTCTTTCAGACATGGATTATCTCTGATCCAGGACTATAAAGGGCCTTCAACTGAGAATCCGTGTTGACAGGGTCAATTAGTCCAGGACTATCCTTAATCTATGTCTGGATAACTGGCCTTTGGGTTCCGAGACATGGACTACGCCTAATCATACAGTAAAGGACACAGTTAATATGGGTGTTCTGCAATGAAAATCCCTTTTAGTCCAGGATTATACTAAATAGGTGTGTGGAAACCTGGCCCTCATTGTTAGAGCAGAATAACAAAAATGCCAAAAATGCAACGTCTTAGTGTATATTTTAACAGCATTGTTCGCTGGTATGTAGTTTTAACGTGTCCACTGCGAGGCCAGACATATGGAGCATGAATGAATAAAGTTGCCGCAGCAGTGGTGCAGATAATGAAATCCTTACAAAAACATACTTCAGGCTTATTTTTAGCCCCAGCTTTAATGACTAAATATTTGGCCGCTGTCCACACACACACACACACAGGCTGTGGTTGGGACATATCAGGCCTTTCCCTTCTCATTTAAACACTAACTAACATGTGCTGTGTGTGGAGTTTCGAGGTTGATAGCTTCTCCCGGTCATTTCTTTCAGCCAGAACTGGGTTCGGGATAATCCAGGCAGACTCTGAGTTTAGAAACTGACTTCAAGAGGAAGCAAATTCAATATGAAAAGCGATTGCATGACAAGTCAAAGAATGCAAAATGCAATGCAAGTCTAAAAACTAAACAGGATTAATCATGCTCTTAATAAATGTATCCACATTATGAAGTGAAAGTGACCATTTGTCATATGTGGACAGCATGAAATACTTCCTCTGCATTTAACCCATTCACCAAGTGAAGCAGGGGGCAGTCAGGAACACGGCGCCTGGGGAGCAGTGTGTGGGGATGGTACCGTGCTCAGGGTACCTCAGTGGTGCCTAGCGGTCTTGGGAATCGAACCCGGACTTTCCGATCACAGGGCGAATGCCTTAACCACTAGGTTACCAGCTGCCCCATGCTCAGAAAAGCAGAATTTATCAAACAAAAATGACACATTTCACCCACCCCTAAGTGGAGGCAACATCGGTTTGTTGGGTCTCAACATTTTCAGGTCATATTTCATTAGTGAATTTGATTTATTTTCTTTCATATGAGGCCAGTCCTGCTCACTTGCAAGCTACTGGCCTTTATCAGAAGACAAAATCAAGCTGGGAAAGGGAAGGTTAGCACATGCTTTAATATGACATTAAAGATGTCGACAGGCCGTGATGAGTCGCTGGAGGCCTATGAAATTGTAACAGTGATTTTACATTTACTGTAACACTCAGATTCAGATTAGATTCAGAGGCTTTATTGTCATAAACATGTGATGAAATTCTTATTGCTACATTACTCCCATCACAGTGCAGCGTTGCAGTGTGCAAAATCAAAGTCCAGGACTAGAGGTAGAGGGTTGTATTATCGTTCAAGAGCCTAATGGGCTTCTGTGGGTAGATGCTCTTCGACAGCCTGGATGTATGGGATTTCACACTCCTGGGGTGCCTTCCTGATGGCAGGAGTGTGAACAGACGCTGTTGTCGTTGATGATGTCGTGGGCCCTCCCGATATCCCTGGCAGTGTAGGTGTCAGTGAGTGAAGGTAGGGCAGAGATCGATTGTGCAGGTTTTTATCACACATTGGAGAGCCCTCCTTTCCTGAACGGTACAGATATACTCCACTATGCACCTGTAGAAGCTGCTGAGGATTATGGTCGACATCCCAAGTTTCCTCAGCCTCCTCAGGAAATACAGTCTCTGTTGGGCTTTCTTTGTGTTTTGGAGGCAGTTGTGAGACCAGGTGAGGTCCTTGCTGATGTAGACTCTGAGGAACTTAAAGGTTTTCACCCTTTCTACATCTGCCTCTCCAGTGTGGATTGGGGTGTGCTGCAACAGTGCATTTTGCATTCTATCCCCGTTCTAGTGGGCCCCTCTGGTGGGCCCTTTCGCCCGGCCCCTCTGTGTAAACGTTCAGTGGTTTAGTCCAGTCACGGTCTGTGAGAAGAATGAGGAGTTTGTTTTTAAATCGAATGCAACAATAAAAAAGGAGAAGACAGAATGTCGCTGTGTTTTTGGGAGGTAAAGGTGGGTTCACCATATTTACTGGAGCTGTTACTAGGAATGAAGTTTATGCTACTTTGACTGCAGTTGTCAAATGGAAATGATGCGACAAAATTTTCTAAACAAATACATCCTTTTGCAAATCGCTAGTGTATGATTGAGTATTTCTCAATCATAAATCAATGCACTTCGTTTTTTGTGCTGTCATGGCAAGAGAAATGTAAACGAAATGTGGCGCAGGGGAACACTATGCATGCATTAAAAAATGTCATGATCTATAGCTGGACAAAAGAGATCTGTCTAATAACACAGGTCAACAGGTCAAAATCATCAGAGGTTAGTTTATGTGGGTTTTGTAGTGTTTTCATGCTGATCTCAAGTCTGTTTACACGTAAACACGTACAGTTTTTGTGGTGAAGCTAGTTCTATACTGCATGATAGTTGGTATAATGATCATATAATAATCATATGCTGAGTGTTTCTGAAGAAACAGTGGTGTCTGACTGACACTGATCATTATATCTATGCCACAGTGTGGCCTGTCTGACTTCACACTGAAAATATTGAAACAGTTCTTGATTGGTGCTGCGGGTTAATAAAAAAATCATGCAAGTCTATGGCAAATCTAATATTACTCATAATTCAAAAAGTTGATGTGACTGAAAAATCTGAAAGCAGATCAGAAATCAGCATGAAAAGTGTGTTGTGGTTTCTGATGAGTACCAAAAAAATGGTTGACCTGTGTAATAATTAGAAACAGTCACAGGGATGCAGTAATGTTAGCTGAGGACTAATAAACATTAACATGTCATGCAGTGGCAGACAGTCTTGATATGCATGCACATTACTTTCCTTGCTGCATGCTAGAGACAACAGTATGGTGAAAGTAATAGTTGGAATTATGGCGCTATAAATAAATACAGTGTTGGCTTAGGGACTTTTGACATGTTTTATGACATGTTCTGTTGAGGCAAAAGAGATGTGACAAGGGGCCCATGCTTTAAATTTTCATGAGGCCCAAGTTTGCTACTCAAATATCTGCTATAAATATGTGGTACAATTAGATGAAGGTCATACATGTTTGGAAGAACTGGTTTTAGTTATGGATATAGACTGAATAAGTTGTCAATGATGTTTTACATGAAATTTGAAAACATCCCGCATGGGGCCAGCCAAGGAATTTCATAAATATCCTGTCCTAAAATCTTCAGGTCAGCAACACAAGCATTAGCGCGGTTTCAGTATGCGTGTATTATCACAGAAACGAAAAACACTTCGCCAAGCCAAAGGTCTAGAATGTTTCTCAGGCTTGTTTTTGAACCCCAGCCTTCGCGTTTTGTTTATGGTCCTTCAGACGAGCCAGTAGCAACGACTTATGTTTCACTGGGGACAGTGGGACTGTTTGAGCCTGAATATGAGATGACCTATCGGTCGTCTCTACAGAGTAACAACACATGCCCCACCCCTTTTGGAACAAATATGAGGAAAAGGGTCCCTTAAGAGTCAATAACAACAATGCTAATATCCATTTAACATTATGATATGCACATAAATGCTGACTGAAGAGGAATAAAAAGACTAAAGAGGACAGGGGTCACAGTCTTCACCTATGTATATCGCCTTTAAGGTGTTAAAAGGTGTCCAGATTTCTTTAGTTTTGCGCTGAAGCTATGAAGCCTCAAGTAGTATGGCTACATTAGCCAAATAATCGCTGCTTTCATTTGTGGTTTCAGATACTGTAAGACTTACCAATAAGAAGCAAAAGATGCAAATCTTCAATTTCTAATTTAATTAACAAGAAATTGTTTGTTTTTTTTGGTAAAATTGTGTAATTAGATAGTTAAGATGTTCACATGGGTTTGGTGTGAATTGCTGCATTCTAGGGGAACTTTTCGAGGCAGAATGGTTCACAAAGGGTTTTGTCTCTAAACCCTCCCTCACAGAAAGTTATTTTTTAATTCATTTGCGATGGAGAGCTACATGCAAGGTGTTACAAATCAGAAATAGTCCCCAAAGCAAGTTTGGGGTGGAGGCCTAGTGGGTAGGATACTTGACTCTGGACCAAGAGGTCATGGGTTCTAATCCTACCTTCAGCCTCCCACCACTGGGGTCTTGATCAAGACCCTGCTCTACTGTCCCCTGTAGTTAGAGAATGAAAGTCGCTTTGGATAAAAGCGCCTGCTGAATGCTGTAAATGTAAGTTTGTGCAGGGGGGTGCTTTATATGCCCTATTATAAGCACAGTGTCCCTTTGTCAAGGCTAATGCCCCTCTTTAAAACTTTTCAATGTGTTGCCCAAAAATCAGTTTTAAAGGTCAGATGATTGGCCAGTTATTTTCACCTCTCTTGGTTATAGGTCTGTTAGGGAGAAATATTACGGCAGATGGGCTCACAACTACGGTAGTGTGTTTTCCATGTTCTGTCTCTGACTCTGATTGGCTATCATGTATGTGTTTGTTGGCGAAAGAAACAAAACACTTATTTCACCGTGTCAGGTTTATTTGCTGCAGTGACAACGATACACAAGAATAGTTTTACTTGGATTTATAAAAGCCATCTGGATTCTAAAAGTTCATTACTCCTTTGTTGAGGCTGTGGCTAACCATAACAAAACGCATGGTGTAATTCAATATTATGGAGTACAGAAGCATTTTTCAGCTGGATTTTGTCCAATGACTGTTGCCACTGTTTTCAGGAGATCAACACAAATGTGGATTTTTTTTTGATCTGATCAGGAATGGTGTGCTTATATACAGCTCTTTGACTGGCTTCCTTGTAGCAAACATTTTCATCGATTTTATAGATTTTATAGATGGTGGGACATAGCAAAATCCTAGGAACCAACTGGAACACTTAAGCACTCTGGTAGTTACTTAAGCTCTAGGAAATGCAGTTTTGTAATTGTTGTGTATAATCTTATTTTGCAGAGGAAAAACAAACATTTTTTAACATATCTGACGTTTGTTTGAGATCAAAACATCCAGCAAAAATTGCAGACTGTAGACTGTAGAACAGAAATTAAAAGCAAATGCAGTCCATTGCAAAATGTATTTAAATACGCTATTATGTAATTATGTTTGACTAGTAATGTATGGTGAAGTAATAAGTCTGAGTAATTTCTAACGGTTAGGAATTGTACAGTGGAAAATGCGTAACAAACTTTCTGGCTTCAAAACTATTGTTTTTTCCTGTTTTTCCCACTAAAATGGGTCCTCGAGTTACAACACAGATCCGTTCCTTTGACAGTGATGTAACCCAATTTATAGTGTAGGCTGAAACACACCCTAGTCTGAGTGACTTACTGATACTCAGCTTTAAAATCACAAACACACAACTAAGCCACAGAAAAAGGAAAAGGAATACTCTCTCACTCATACGCTGCGTTACTGCGTGTTCTTCTGCTGCGTAACTAAACTAGTTCACCCACGTAGTCCGTAAGTACAAGGCTAACGGTGTAAACGTTGGATGTTGGACTGTCATAACCCGAGGACCCCCTGTATTTTTCATGGATGCTCACATAAGTTCTATTCTAATGCTAATTAAAGTGTGGAACCACATTCTATTGACTGAACACACTAATACATTCAGATATTGTCTTTATGATGGAGTGTGTGATTATAGCAATGCATTAACATAAAAAAGGCTAAATTAAGGCTCATTAAATAGCTGCTAAGTGATTGAGTACGCAGATGTGGCCTTTGTGCACAGAGATCAATCGTTGTGCAACTCCTTCACCTCTTTTTCTCCTCTCCTGCTGACTCATTAATGGACTAAGCAGATAGAGGATTTACGGGCGATGCATAATCGGCCTGTGTCTCACATGCGTAAAAACTTCGCCCTTGTGCCCTCTTCCCTCAAGCATGTCTGTCTCCATTAGCTTCGCTTTCTCTCATCCAGTGCAGACACCACTTAGAAGTTCAAGACAAATCAAGCTTGTACGAAGAAAACTAGGGCAGCGGGGAGATGATTATTGGCAGGCATTTGATTGGTTACCAGACCGCCAGTGTCAATGTCTGTTCGAGATGGATTTTGAAATAATTAAACCAGTGCCTGTTTTCTGAACCTTGCTTAATCTGTGGTTTTATTTTGAAGGAGACTGCTGGATTCCATCAAGACCAACTAGAACATTTGGTGAGACCAATGACTAAGACCAAGACAAGTCAGAGTGCAAATATCAACGACTGGACTCAAGAACGTTTACGACATTTAGTAGACGCTCTTATCCAGAGCGACGTACATCAGCTTTAAGTAGCCCACAACTGTTCTTAAACCTGTAAAGCTATACTTAAATCAACAACAGCTTTTAACCAAGTTACTGCTGGCTAAGTTACACACCATAACAAACCCTGTCAAAGAGAAAAACAAGTCAGAGATTAATACACAAGTAAGGAAAACAGTTGAGAGCGATTTGTTAAATATATAGGAACAGATGTATAAGAGATGCGCAAGAGGACTGATTAGTCACCAAGATGCTCATTAAAGAGGGGGGGGGGGTTTCAGACGACCCTTGAAGACATTGGCGGACTCCGCAGATCAAAGTTATTGTAATTTAAAAACATGTAATAACTGTAATATACATGTAATATAATAACTGCTACTGTCACACACAATCAAACATAAAAAACAAAAATGAACAAATTACTTTTATTTTAGGTCTTGGAAACAAGAGAGCTTTCAGGGTAGCCTCCGCCCTCAAGTGGATGGGGGAGGGGGGTCCAGAGAGCGAGTGAAATAGCAACAAATGCCAAGAGTGTAGGAGAGCAAACACTCTCTTAGACTGTTTTCATTTGTTGAAATCAAATTTTACTTATACACGCTG
This sequence comes from Hemigrammopetersius urotaenia, assembly GCA_037974485.1. Taxonomy (NCBI): domain Eukaryota; kingdom Metazoa; phylum Chordata; class Actinopteri; order Characiformes; family Alestidae; genus Hemigrammopetersius; species Hemigrammopetersius urotaenia. The sequence goes on along the minus strand of JBBPDC010000084.1, from coordinate 17,350,723 downwards.
AGTTAAAATAGCTTTAGCCTTATTTTCCTATATTGTTATCAAAAAATATGTAAACGTATATCTAAACACTGGGGCAAAATTTGGGTGTGGCCTTCTGCAGTACTGCACGAAAATACTATAAAGGTGCACTTTCAACTGCCAGTCGATCACAGGTTGCAGTTTTATCGTTGTTGGTAACAACAGTACCAAATGGTACTAATGGGTGTTTTCCTTGCAACTAGAGCCCGACCGATAAAGGATTTTGAAGGCTGATACCAATACAAATATTTGTTGGTTTTAAAATCCGATATTCCGATATATCGGCCGATATATATATAAATGATCTCACTCGCGGATAACTGGTTCTCTCTGCCCGACTCTGGCTGGATCAGCAGGTTGCAGGATGTGTAGCGCGT
>JBBPDC010000084.1:17335625-17345625 GCA_037974485.1 Hemigrammopetersius urotaenia | reverse complement strand
CCCTTGACCCCCCCCAGTGTGGTCCGGACCCCTTTCCCTTCCGTTCATTAAGCCAGCAGTTAACATGGGCTCAGGATCAAACCGCCGGAGAGGTGAGCCCTCTGTGCTGATCCTTACTAAATCCTCCAGGGTTGAGTCATTAAGTGAACTGCGCACTTTTGATTCTGTTTTGTGCTGGAAAGCCACATTCACTCAGCTGCTGAAATTGGCAAAACAAGCATGATCTTATTTAGTAAAATAGTCTGTAATTATGAGCAATAGGCAGTAAGAAATGCTGCACAGCTGGTCTGGAAATGGATCTTAAATGAGGATTTTTGAGCAGTTTTTACTCCACTTCAATATTGAACCGATTCCTCAGCAAAACATGTCGATACCAGTTTAGTAAAGTATCAATCTCATGTTTTCTGAAGGTGGTTGCATCATCTAACCATGACTCATGACAGAAAACTGAGAAGGAACGAACCCCACGTGTATGTGTGTTACCCATCATGTTTTCAGTCTGATTTCTGTTTCATCCTTTGCTATTTCTATAGGAAGATTAGGGTCTTCATTACGAAATGGAAGACTTCTGCACCAGGTTATTAGTGGACTTGCTGATGAAGCTTTTAAAGCAATTTTCTCATCCTGCCAGACTAATGTACAGGTATTCAGTGACTCGTTCAATACTGGATCCCTTTGAAGAGAAAACAGTGAAATATTTTTTTTGCAATGAAATAAAGACTAGAAATGTGATGAATATCACCAAATACAAGGTCTTAAGAAAAGGTTGACCCACCAAGCTAAAACCAAGATCAAAGTCATAGCATGCAAAAACTGATAACAGTATTCTTATAGGATGAAATTAAGTCAGTCAAGGGGATTTATCTGATCCCTAAAATTGGGTCTAGTTGGGTCTATAACCACTTGGCAACAGTTGAGTGCATAATCAGCCACACTGCTTAGGTTCAAATAGCTTAAAATTGCTTTCAAAACTAAACATCTCCCTATACTGGGGACATCAGCATCACCACTGGCTTGATGACTTAACATCTCCATAAGGAATTAGTATCTCATAATAATGTATTAGTATCTCATAAAGCTGACGTTGTATCTTATAATTTATTAGTGTTTTGTAATGATAGCTCAGTTTCTTATAATAACGAGTTAGTGTCTCATAACCATAGCTCAGTATCTCATTATAGCGTATTAGTGTCTCATAATTCTGACTCAGTGTCTCATAATAGCAAACTAGCACCATATAATCAAAAAGAAATACATTTAGGTTTGAATCGTTCATAGCTTTTGCCAGTTATGAGAAACCTTTTCACTATTATGACTCGTCACTATTAGGAAATGTTTGGATTAGGAAATGAAATACCTTTGATCTTGTTGATGGTATTTCTACGTTTACATTGATACTGGATGACTGACAGCATATTCTTGATCCACTCAATGCACACAATTTTACCTTCAGCACAGATTAGAAGACTCCGTTAAAGGGACCTAGAAGTGGATATTCTGTTCTATCAGGACAAAAGATGTGTTGGAGAATCTACAGGTGTAGTGTGGTAACGCATTTAGACTTAGGGTCTAAAAAAACCTATTCATTTTCTGCCTGGTAATGCAATGCAGTGCTCTGTATTTACTATAATCTGATTTGAAATTGTGTTTAAAATTGTGTTTTGGAAATGTGCCCAATAAATGCAAGGAAAACTGGCACTATATGCTTTCAAATCAGGTTGCATTAAGGGGGATTTACCCTGGTTCATCTGTGTATCTGTGAATATGTGCAGGCATTGTGTGCAGATGTTAATGTGTTATAACACAATATAATAATATAGTCAGGACTAGGGGTCTGTGTGTACAGCAGACTGTACAGAAAATCTCATGCGTTGCTTCTTTATCTCTGTAAATGAATACTGACATGCCTTTTTGAAAAATATTATGAAGGGTCGCTCCTCTTCTGCCGACCAATCCTCGAACTGCTCTGTTTTGTGAGTGTCTGGTCAAGCAGTGACTGAGTTCCATCCCACCCCCAACATTCCTGGATAGTAAGTGAGCATTCATTTGGAGGTGTCCAGGTTGTGGCCACGTCAAGCTGTGCTTAGCCATGAACAGAGCTATAAAACAGCATACTATATTTCTGAATGGCTGGGTAAACTCTAAAGATATCAAACTGTCACTGGGGTGGTAACATCAAAATGTATTTTCTTGTAACCTATGCATGAATGTGTGGAGCTGTAAGCTGAACAAATTGATATATTTACATTTACAGCTCTGGAAATAGAAGAGATCACTGCAAAATGTTCAGTTTCTCTAGTTTTTATCTTTTATAGGTGCAAGTGTTGAACTGAACAGTGTTGCCTTCGTTTTTTAAGAAATGCTGACAATATTTTAATTGTTGAATTTCCAAAAAAGTTGTTTAAAGCATCATTCTACAGTAAATGACAAAACATAAAAGTAAGAGAAATTATGCGAAGTTTATAGAACTTGAATAATTCAAAGAAAACAAATCTCTTCTTCACTCTTAAACAAAATGGCAATAATTACCTTTGACGAACTTCTAGTAGTGTTTCACCATCCAACTGGTCACATTGTGAGAGAAGAGTGTTGATGTTTTTATACTTTTCCTCATTAAATAAGATGTGATTCGGGTGTTCACTAATCAGTACCTCATAAAGCAGAATGAAGTGCTTGTGTAGGAATTTAACACACACTGGACTGGAATGGTTGTCACTCACAGAGATGCTGATTTCAAATCTGTTCAGAATAAGGAGCTGGATCCAACTCAGGCAAAGTCCAGCCAAGACCTTTCAAGCGTATCTTTACAAAGATGGTTTTATTGGGACACACCTGTTCAAAGACTTATAGGCTTTAACTGCTTTAAAGAATGTGGGAGTCTTACGTCGTTCTGTACGTCTGTTATAACAAACCACTGTATATGTTCTGTCATCTGCTCAGCCAGAAGTTCTGGCCTGACCATGACCTTGCAAATAATCTTCTACAACGCCTGACGTCTGTCTGGGCACGGTTCAACATCTTTCGACTAATCCGGCCAAGAAAAGCGAATACAGTAGTCATGTGTGTTAGCTGATGGGCAAATGTGGCATTAGCTTTGTGATATTAGAGTCGAGGAAAGTGCTAGCATATGCTCAGACCTCTCATAAAAATAGGAATCCATCAGAAACCATGAAACGCTTTCTCCTGAAGTTTCCAAAAACAGTATGGCAGTAACGCACCCCAGCTGGTTCGGCTGGTACTCGTGAGCGACATCTAGACTTTCACCAAAGAAGGTAAGAACAGAAGCTTAGTGTGAGGGCCAAAGAAAAGCTGTGAATGTTGCAGCTTAGGCTACAGCGACACCAAGTAGAGTGGTGTTAACAAGACAAGACAGTTTGGGTATCATTACCATGTAATCTAAACCTCAATTCTGAACTTTTTGACTAACGTCCATTCACTGAGAGTGTTTTTACCTTTATCTTATCAAAGTAAGATGCCCCAGTCTATCCACTTCCCTTTGAAGACGCGTCAAGGGTGTTGGCCCAGAATGCAGACATCTTTGGAATGCAACAAAGAGTAGATTACTGTGTCTTGAGTAATTGAACTCCATAAACCCTGCGCTCTGCAGTAGGAGAATCACTCAGGCCGAGACAAAACATCCTGAGGGAAAGATTGTACGTTTCCATTTATCTCCACATTAGTCTGTCTCTGAAATGACCAACCCAACCGTTTTTTGTATAATGTAGGCCAAAGTTACTCAAATGAGAGTGGATTAATCATAATACACTGGATACTAGAGGCCTGTAATGAACATGCATGAAGAATAATTGTCTTCCCAACACCTTACCACACCATGTAATTTGATCATGTAAGAATGTATTCCTGTTTATCTTAAAGCCCTTACAAAAGTATGCTTTGGAATACGCTAACAGTCTTTAGCATCAATTACATACCATTTTTTTACCCAGATGAACAAAACTGCCTTGTGAACTAATTTCCAAATCAAAAACCACCCACACAAAAAATATAAAAATGTTCATAAGACTTTTTAGGAGAGCATCTCTATAAAGCATGACATTCATATAGAGGCCACTGAGCTTGATGTGCTTTTAGCTCATGAAGCCGATTTTTGGACTACAAAAACAAGTAAGTGTTAGTAATCAGTTGTCGAGTAAGCTAACATATGAAAAGTCCACATTTTGAAGCACAATTTCAGTTACACTCAGTGTTAAAATACTGTGGTATTATATACCATTACTGTATGTACGTCTAGGACAGGCTCCAGAAGGAGGCGACAAAGCTAAAGGCCTTATTTGCCAAAAAAGAATTTAAAAAATAAAGTCAGAACAAAAGAGCAAGCACACATTGACATCTTTTACATCAGAGCTCATGGATGCACGTGGTTTGTACCCATGTGTTTAACGGTGTGTTTAAACGAAATGAAGTGAGGACTGGATTTGGCAAACATTAAACCCACAAAAAAAGAAAGAAAATAATAATAAGAAAAGAAAAATAAGTTCTACTTATTAATCAAAGTAAGATATAAATCACTGTTAGGTTTCTAAAACAATGCAGTGGTCTCTTATTCTTTCCTGCAGCTGTGGTCTGAAGAACTTGATATTTCTGAACAAGATCTGCTCATTTTATTGATAAGTAATCCTTTGTGGTTGATATGTGGTTGTTATTACTGTGACTGATATGAACTGGTTTTACAGAGGCCCACGCTGCTTTTCAAGTGACCCCTGACAGCAAAGGGAAGGGGAAACCAGGGGAAGGGGAAGTGATGGAGATGCTGTAGCCACTCCAGGGCACCATGGTCAGAGGAAGGGCAGGGTTTACATGTGTCCTGGGACATTTAGGCTGAGGGATGTCCATTGAAGGAACCACACACTGCATTGTGGAATTTTGGAATTCACAGTGTAATAAATAAATATCTGAATTTCTGCTTTTTTGATTGTATACATGAGTATTGTAGAGTAATATTTTTATTACTAGGTCTGTTCTCAAGACTGATGTAGTGGGACATAATATCAAATTGTAATTCAAAAAAATATAATAACCAATGATATTTGCAAATAGTTCTATCTATTTATTTGTCCGTATGCTTTTCTGCCAAATTGAATTCCACTGACTGGTTAAGTCTCCTACAGCTATACCAAAGCTACGAGGGTGAAATAGGAGTCCAGCTTTTTTGAAATCCTCAAGAAACGATAGGATTGATGAACCTGTAATGGCAGTTGGCAGATGCCCATGTTAAACACCCACCCAAAGAAGACAAAGCATCTTCTGAAGGCAGGACTAGGCAGTTGTGCCACTTTCAAGCTCTACATTCTTATTTTATTTTTTTTATTTCATACCAAATAGCAAGAGCTCTGCTTCGCAAATATCATTATCGGTTCTCAGTTGTCAGAACGAGGCCATGCATTTCCATTTTTGTTATCTATTTATTAGTGCTGGGCCGTTAACGGCACGAGATTCTTATCACGCGATAAAAAAAATATCGCCGTTAACTGCTCCCCCCGGACAGAGGGAGCTGGGTCAACACTATGCAAGATATGATGAATTTCACCTTGATATTTCAGTGACTTGTTCGGTTCACGCACGTTTTAAACCTGTCTCGGTCTCTCCCCTGGACAGAGTGAGCTGTGTCAACACTACGCAAGCTATGATGAATTTCACCTTGACATTTCCTAGTATGACATTTCACCTAGTATTTATTTATTTTATCATTTGAAATTATGAAATTTATTTTATCTTTTTTTGCAGATTTTTTCTTATTTTTTAAGTCTTCATAAAAAAATAAAATGTTACACTCATTAAGGCTTAAGGTGGTCTGGGGGTTAGGGAGTTGCCCCAGCAATTAGAAGGTTGTGGGTTCAGATCCTCAACTTCCAGTGGCACCACTGAAGCACTCTTGAGAAAGGTAACATCCCCAAATGTTGTGTTGCTGGCTGCCCACTGCTTCACTCTGTGAATAGGTTAAATACAGAGAAAGTATTTCATATTGTTCACACACTACGCATGTTTTGTTTTTTTAATCTCTTTTTTATGTTTTTTTCCCCATTTTTTCCTAATAGTGAATGTGCAAGAGGAGGAACTTCCTAACCTATCTGTCTTTAGTAATAGTTCAACTGAGCAAGGCAGACAGCCATAAACAGAAGAACAGAAATGTGTCACGATTTGATTATCCTGTACGTGCAGGGCATGCGTAAATGTTGATGCGAATGAGTCTGATGTCCTGCCCATCGTTCCTGGAAATCTGAATAAAATATACACTTCAAGTGGCGATGTGACATCTCGGGAGAGAACCTCTTTGCTCGGCTCATGCGAGCGTAGATGGAAAATCCACAGTGTACAATAGCAGGAGCCCACACACTACGATGCCCACAAACACACTGTAACTAGGCAATAGGTTTATGATGTTTTGAGTTCTGATGGTATGCTAGTGGTCCGACCCATTGCGAGTCTTACATCTATTACCTAGACACAGTTTCAGAAAGGAAAACATAAGGAATACGTTAGATTTGTTACAGTACTGAACCAAACCAGTTGTTTTTTCCCTCGAATATCGAATTCATCATTTTATGCTGATATTGGCCTAATACTGACTTATTTTGTTTCATCAAAGTAAGAATAAAAGGCCACTGAGAGGTGAAATAAATCAATTTGTTGCATTGCATCTTCTCTCAACCATCTCCAGTTCTTCATTCAGGTGCCGCAGACTTGCTGATGTGGTTTAGAGCAGAGGATAACTTACTGTGAGTTACAGGAATGAACAAAACTTCACAGGGGTGCAACGATATACAGAAGTCATGGTTCAGTTCACAACGTGGTTTGGATGTCATGGTTTGCCCCCATTGTTTATTTTATAGCTCACAGTAAGTCAGACTTTGATCTAAACCACATTCACAAGTCTGCTCCACCTTAATGATGGACCGGATGAGAATGGAATGGGTTAAAAGTTTTCGTAATGTTTTAATGGAAACATTTGGGTGAATATTGACTAGTGTTTGTTAGCATCTCCCTGTCTCTTTAAATGTATAACACTATTAGATGTTGGTAATGAGCAAGTCCTTTGGGGCTTCAGCATAAACATCATGTTCCTAAACTTCTTAAACTCATGTAATTCAACCCAGCCAAGGCTTTAAGAGTTTATGTCTGTCTGACACAGTTTCCTCCCTTCAATATATGCGCCACTGACATGCCGGAGGAAACCAGGCTGAATCCACTTCCTTTGGTTCCCATTTTCATTTCCTGACCTGCATCTTAAAGCCCACAGGGTGGGAATGGGCTGGGGTTCAGACAGGGACAGGCCTTAACCCCATTTTAAACTAAAGTCCCTCTACTTATCTGATATTTAAACACAGCTTCAATATGTTTCAGCTGTGCACCATTCCAAAGACTTCTCAAATATGAATAATATATTCTTTCCAATTTAACCTCACCACTAATATGCCCCCCTTGTTCTTTTCCAGCATTGGGGGGTTGTGTGAGTTTCTTCTCCCAAAACTGTCATGGACTTTCGTACACATCCTCAAAACGCTGCTGTTTTGGGCTTAAAAAATCGGCCCAAATGGAAAACAAACCTAGGGGGGCGTGTAACATGTCACAACACACTTTAAATGTGTGAATCTACAGCTAGGGCTAGCTGTAAATCAGCTCTATTTTAGTCACTTCTTATTGCTACCATTTTAGTCACTTGGTACTGTAGTTCATAGGTAAAGAGGAGACTGAAACAGTCATCTTCTTGGCATTTCTTAATGTGATGTGATTGGCAGAGATTGAACCTGATTTTGAGGCTTGTTTGTCTTGGAGAAGTGTACAAATCATACATGGACAAAAGTACTGGGACAAGCCTATTATTTATTGAATTCAGGTGTTTCAGTTATACCCTAGCATTTCAATTGTATTCCAGCATGACTGTGCCCCAGTGCACAAAGCAAGGCCCATAAGGACATAGTTGGATGAGTCTGATGTGGAAGAACTTGACCTGCCTACACAGAGCCCTGACCTCAACCCCATCCAACACCTTTGGGATAAACTGGAACAGAGATTGTGAGCCAGCCTTCGGCGTCTAACATCAGTGCCTGACCATGTAAATTCTCTGCAGAATGAATGGGCACAGATTCCTACAGAAATTCAAAGAAGAGTATCAAAAGGGAGTATCAACTATATATTTAAATCCATGTATGTGAATAAAGTGTTGGTGTAATGGTCAGGCATCTAGATTTGGTCAAATGGTGTAAATAGCTGATTGTCTATATATATATATGTATATATACTTCAGTCATTGAAACAAAAGGAAAAAAGTCCTGACTTAAACCTGTTGGTACTGAATATAAAAGGAATGGAAATGTAATGAATTATGTAACTAAATAATGCATTTTGCAATTATATTGAAACAGCAGAAACCTCCATGGGTCTTAAGGTGTGGTTCCTAGAAAACACCATCTTGTGAAGACCCTTCCAAGTGCACATAGAACCCCGTTTGTCTGGATTTCTTTTACAGTGTAGCAGAAACATCTGAAACCACATCAGATGTCTACTTTGTCCGTCCGCCGAAAAGGCAACACTGCTGGTCATTTCTCGGGACGCCATCAGAGGCAAAGTGATTTGTGATTGTTTTGCCAGAACACAAAGTTTCGACAGAGCGTTTCTGTTCACATGCCGTTCCCCACAACATGATATCATCTGTGAAGGAAGAAAAAAAGTGTACTTGGAAAGGCCTCATCTCACTGCCTAAATATTTGTGATATTGTCATGGTTCTGAATTTATTACACGGAAAGCCTCCTGGTTCACTGTAAAGCCGAGGTTTGCGGTGTTAAGGTCCCTTCTTAAGGATGTAGTAGTGGACTCTCTCGCTCTCGTTCTCTCCCTCTTTCTTGCTTGTTCTTTTCACCAGTCCTTACGATAAGGGGCCCTGGTAGAATTGTTTGGAATTCCAGGCCTTCGGTGCCTGGGGCCCTAAAGAAAAAGGAACCACGACTGTGACGCCCTCTCTCTCCTTTTCTATTCCTTTCTCTGTTTCTCCCATGCCACCTTCACAGTCAAGTTGTCAACATGCATGAGAGCAGAATGAAAAAAACCTGTGAAACTACCTCGGCACTCTTTAGATGCAGTCATTCAGAACTGTAATGTTTTTAAGGTTTAAAAGGTGCAGTCATGTGAGCCATTCATATATATATATATATATATTCTTTTGCTATATAGGAATAAAAGAATATACCTAAATGCACAAATATGTTATATTAAATACTAATATTCTTATTATATTATTATATGGTAATATTGTTTCACTATTAAAATGTAATCATCTAGTTCACCTTCATGAGCTCAAGATGTTTGAAAGGGTCCATATTTCGGAAAATGTAAGGGAGCTTATTGGAAAATATCAATACATGCATAAGTGGATTCAGTAGGGCTATAAAAAAAAAGAATTCCTGTGTATTAATCCACAAATATTCTTTTCATTGACCTGAATGTGGCCTGTAAAGGTGAGGAGCTGTAACAGTGTTTCTTAGTGTTTTGATACATTGTGGTACTGAAGACCTGAAGCAGAGTATTCAACATGGAAAAAGTTAACACTGCAGAAAAATCCACGCTACCCATGCTTTTGAGCCTTTGTAAGTCATTAGCTAAAACTAAAATAAGTGATATTAATTATCACTGTTGTTTTTCAATTTTATATAGAACGTAAAAATACCAGATCCTGTTTACAATGTCTCAAAATTTAATTACAAACAAATACATAATAGAGACAAATGACTCAAATTTACATCAACTTACACATGGAGGTGTGAAATCTTGTTTCAACAGCAAGGACAAGTAGATTAATGTTATAGTTCTTCTGGTTTTAACAAGCTAGTGTTTATATTTCAGCTGTCTGAGGTCTGGTGTTCAGGATGAGCTGCCGATTTGAATGTGAAAGCTTTTACAGAGTGAGTGTTACGGTTGGTGGCCGTTAGAGGCCACTGTTTTTCTGTTTAGTTCTGTCTTTTCTGTTCTGGTTTGGTTAGGGCT
>JBBPDC010000084.1:17321952-17335525 GCA_037974485.1 Hemigrammopetersius urotaenia | reverse complement strand
AGTAATTTATGTTGTAATGGTTATAAGATGTATAATGTGGCGGGGTTTATAACTTTGACATGATGACGTTAGGACTCAACGGATCCGGTTCAATCGAGACCTCGGATTCGTGATTTTCATTTAATGGATCCGGGTGATTCACCCGGATGAGTCGTGAATCGCTCAGCTCTAGTGTGGACTGGGTAGACTTTGGCGTGGAAATCAAGCATCAGAAACATTCCATTTAAATTCACTGTTTTTGTGATGTCACAAAAACCAACATCTTTATCTAAAAGGCACCGAATGCCTTGTAGCAACCTGAGGGGGGTCCACACATCAAACTTTTTTGTCACGGTTCGGTGGGGTAGGAGGATTAGAGACAGATGCAACAAAGCAAACTATTCCTTCAGGGGTGGACCAAACATGCTGACATATTTTTGTGGGTCTCAAGTGTCAACCAGGGGTCTTAGACCCCACCAAGACTCCCATAACTTTGCACCCTGCGTATCTGCCAGTTCAACCTACAGCAGCTTAGCCATGCCCATTCACGCTGAAGCTGTTGTAAATGACACACAATACAGGCTATACCCAATCAGAGCATATGTATTTTCCATATGTCACTGGTAACAGTAAACAGTCTGTTTAATTCTAAGGCTGGAAAATTATTCTTTTTTCCCTATTTTTGGTCCCTACACAAATGTTATAGGCCCACCTGGAAATCCATCCTTTAATGCAAATTTGTGTGTTTACTAACGTCTATAGTGGCAAACAGTCTAGTGAGAAAATCTACACCTGGACAAAAGTATTGGGACATGCTGTTTTGCAGGGTTTGGGCTAGGCTGCTTGCTTCCAGTGAAGGGCAATCTTAATGCTTCAGCATACCCAGACATTTTGGACAACGCCATGCTTCCAACTTTGTGGGCCCAGTTTGGGGAAGAACCTTTCCTATTCCAGCATGACTGTGTCCCAGTGCACACAGACATTAGACCTGGGTGTGGAAGAACTTGACTAGCACACACAGAGCCCTGACCTTAACTCCATCCAACACCTTTGGGATAAACTCCAAACTCTTGTGGAAAGTCGTCCCAATACTTTTGTCCATATAGTGTTTATTTGTGTTTGACATGGACAGCGAATGTGAAGTCAGTACTTGGTGCTCTCTAAGTGTCTCCTGATCGCTCCTCACGAAGGGTCACTTGTTTTTCTCAGATGGCTCCTCCAGCTCCCCCTTCATCCCTCCTCCTCCGCCTCCTCCTCCTCTCTCCTCCGTCTCTGAGCTCCTCCTCCGGCTCTTCATCGTTCAGCCCAACATCGTGGAGAGCAGGAGCTCGGAGCCACAGCTGGACGAAACTTCTCACTGACTGAATATGGGACAGAAAACGGAGCTTCGACGCGTTTGACCGAGCCATTTCCTCAAAGCCAGCGCCTGAAGCGGAGCGGCTTGTTTTTGCTGTTGGTTTTTTTGACCGTTTCTTTCAGCGTGCATAGATGCAAACTCAGCGTCAGGACCTCTCCAGCTCTCTCCCTCGTCTTTTTGGAGTTCGTGGACCGTCTCCTCTCCGTTCTGAGCTCTCTATGTGGATTTAGTCCCGCAGGAGATGGGGGACTCGGTGTTCTTCGACAGGCACATTTCATATCTCGTGAGTAACGCGTCCTCCTCGCAGACAGGCACGAGACTGGTAGGATGGATTTGCGACTGAGTTAAAACATTATAAAGAATGACAGAAGTGTGAAAAAGTTAGCTCGACTAGGTGGGCATGCAGTGCACGGGTCATGGTGTGCTCTGAAAGAGGGTGTGTGTATGTGTTTCCTGGGAGGAAATAGGGCTCGTCAGATGTTTCAGTCTTCTTACTGCAGATGCTGGAGGCTCTCTGTGACAGAGGGTGCAAGAGTTCACAGATCTGGAGCCACTTTCCAGATGAATGTGTTGGGTTATTTTATACACACTTCAGAGCCTTTCCTGGACAAACACATATTTGCTGTAGACTAATACTTAATTCAGCCCTGCTTCTAGATTTGTCCTGCTGAGTATTGTATTAAAAATAAATAAAAAATAATGTTAAAAAAAGAACACACATTTGCTGTTTAATTAATACTGTAATTCAGTCCTGCTTCTAGATTTCCTTGACTGTAGGAGTGGTTGGGGTGGGGGCAATTATCATTTTGTGATGGGCAGTTTTTATTCACCAATGCATGTTTGAGCAACTTAAAAATGCATAGTATAGTCTATAGGCTACTGACAGACTATACTTGACACAAATATAATCTCAGACAAATCCCACTTCATGTTGCATCCTACATGAGGGTGTTGGAGCAAGGCTTCTGCTGACGTTTGATGATAACAGGCCGTCTTCTACAGCCAATCAGTGGAATTTCATTGTAAAGTCAGTGTGTTTTGTTCGCTTCATTTTGGCTTAAGATTGAAAAAGTGTGTTTTAAAACGTAGACTATTACATCATATGGGAAAACTTGTGGGACTAATAACGGTTTATCTTATCTTAAAAATGAGGAAAACTGTAAACACCATGCTACCCAAAGCTAGAACCAGAAGCTGAAGACCAGAAAAAGTCATTTGGGTGGGTAATGTTAAAATTTGGGGAGTGTCCACCTCTGTCTACTTCTATGTCCAACTGTGATTTAATTGATTGATTTATTTTATCTGCTTTGTTGACCTTGGAGGAAATTATATGAGTCCTCTGCATTTAAGCCATTCACCTGAGTAAAGAAGTGGGCAGCTGAAAATGGCCCCCAGGGAGCAGTCCCCCAGGTGGTTCCTTACTCAAGGGTACCTCAGTGGTTCCATTTGCAGTCCTGGGATTTACACCCACAGACTTCTGATTGCAGGTGAACTCCCTAACCACCAGGATAGCAGCTGATCTGTTTATAGGGATCTTTACTAAAGTTATCTCCCTAGTGGTCTCTGTTGAAATATGGATATTCACTTTAATTGAACTGCAATCAGGAATGATCTAGAGACCATTCCGGACCACCAAATTGCTTTTCTGTGGATTCCAAATTGTGCTGTAAACATGTATGATGTTAAACACATTAAAGTAAAAGCTGTCCCTGAAAAAACTCGGTGCTAGTTTTCCCTCTACCCTGTCAGACGAGAAGTCACCAAATAGCCTTTGTTACAAACTAGTGCTGAGAATGTGTGCAGGACAGTGTTTATATCTGCTTGCTACTCTCCCTTTCAGTCATTAAGCATCCACCCAGTGTGCACCACTCCCTGCTTTTCACCAATTTTACAATTTTAGTGTAGCTAAATTAGCAGTACCTTTCAACCTTAACCTCAAGAAATGTGTGCTTCTTACTCAGCAAGAGCTGCATTTGTGTATATTTTCCCTTTATAGGAGCTAGCCGAGTGTCCCCACAGTGTCAAATATTTGTTTTTCTTGTGAGGACAAGCCAGATGTGAGAATGTTCCTGTTTTCATCTTCATGGGGACATCTGACCCCAATAAGGAGCTGAAAACATGGACACAATCACACATAAACACACACTATACCATCCTCCCTTCCAGTGCTTTGATAAGAAAGGCATGCAGCCAAGTCAGCCAAGCTTGTATCAAACATATGCCGTAATGCAAGCAGGTTACATATTTGGATACCACAGAACATCATTGTTTCCCTAATGAATGAGCTACACTATATGGTCAAAAGTATTGGGACGCCTGAGCATTCCACCAACAGAGACTTTAATTACATTGCATTCAAATACAAAGACTTTAATATGGAGCTGTTACTCCCTTTTCAGCTAGAACAGCTTCCACTCTTCTTGGAAGGCTTTCCACAAGATTTTGCCGTTTTTCTGTGGGAATTTGTACCCATTCATTCTGTAGAGCATTTATGAGCACAGGATCGCCAGTTCATCCCAAAGGCTTTGTGTGGGCCAGGCAAGTTCTTCCACACCAAACACATCCAGTCATGTCTTTATGGAGCTTGCTTGTGCACTGGGGCACAGTCATGCTGGAATAGCTTAGATTCTTCCCCAAACTGTGTCCAAAATGTCTTTGCATGCTGAAGCATTGCGATTGTCCACTGGAAGTAAGGGCGCACCTGGATTCAACAATTGTGTCCCAATACTTTTGTCCATATAGTGTATCTTCCGTTGTTAATGCCTGTTGATGTTTTGGCTGGAGATTTGTTGTCTTTGTTCTTTCTGCCTTACATGTTTATTCTTTTCACTTCATGATGTGTGGCTACATGCTGCATGCTGTGTTTTTTTTTGGATGGACGCTGATCCAGAACTAGCTTCCGGTGACTCAAATTCTGAAGTTAACTGATGTATGAGACACTGTGAAACTCAGCCGTTTGCCAGTGAAGCAACTCTTTAGATGCCGCTTGGCCTCTGTGGTGAAGGAGTAAATCATGTGCGTAATCACATCTACTCTGCCTAGTGTGCATGGCGGAGAGGAGCGTGGCTGTTTAGACACATCTGGTGTTAGGAGGAAACATGTGATGTACAGAGAAATGCGAAAGTCATAACTCATGAATACTTTGACAGATTCTCACAAAACCTGACACATATGTATCTTTGAGGATCATGAAAAAAAGCCTCAGATATTGGCCCAGTTTTGTTAACAGGAGGCTATAACTTATGGCTGTCTTTGTCTCAGCCGTTCTATGCTGTCCTGGCCTGTCTGAAGACCATCACACACCAGATGCGAGTCCAAAAATTCATACTCATTCATGTTTTTAATGAGTGTACACAACCACGTGTAGCAGCACTCACTAACATGCGGCACTGTTTATATATTGCCTTCACTGCGTTTGATAAAACCCAGAAAAAAAGCCACAGATGACATGTGGCTTGACATTTGTGCTGTGGAACCATTTTTTTTATGTACAACCTCATCTTTTTTGACCGCATTACTCTAATCTGGAAAGTTCATGGGTGGATGCCAAATAGAAAGGATTCATGCATTCGATTTTGAAGAGTTAAAAATGCTACATGATGCCACATAGCACATCCGTTGGCCCACAAAATTGTGGTTAAACACAGTTATCCACTTGTCTATTTGTTTAGAATGAGAACAACCACTTTTGCAGTCTGTTATGGCCTTTTAATCCTCCAGATAGAAGAAAAGGGCAGTAGATGTGAGCAATACTGCTCCTCTAGCTGCTGTATACACTAATTACACTATACGGACAAAGGTATTGGGACAGAAGGCTTGCCACAAAATTTTGGAGTTTCTGTGAGAATTTGGGCCCAATCATTCTGTAGAGCATTTCAGGCACTGATGTTGGACAAGAAGACCAGTTCCAGTTCATCCCAAAGTGGATGGATGGCAATGAGGTCAGGGCTCTGTGCGGGCCAGTCGAGTTCTTCTACACCGAAACTCACCCAACAATGTCTTTTTGGAGCTCTATGGATTAAGTATGTCTACAGTATTCAATATTTTAAACAACATTACAAGGACACAACACATCATGAATAAGTGTTAACCTTGGTAACATTAATAATAAGATTATCGTATAAAAAACGATGATAGTTTCAGTGTAAATGACTAAAGCCTTTAACAATGAAATACTTTTACAGGAACAATGTATGATTCTAGTTGCTTAATGTTGACTTCAAGCTGATAAAGTGTGATTACAAAGGAATAAATGGTTTAACCTTTTACAACAAGATAGAACAGTACTGTCCTCTGTTTATTATAAATTCTATTCATTATTTCAACAAATGCAAAGAGGGAAAAATGCCATTCTAAGCGTGAAAATAAGAGTATAAAAGAGTAAAAAAGAGTAGCAAAGTGTCATCTGGATTAACCTCTTTAGCTTAATTCTGATAACCATGGTCTTAAAAACAATTGGTATGTCATATTAATACCAATGTCAGTCATGTGCACTATATGGACAAAAGTATTGGGACACAACTCTTAATTGTTGAATTTAGGTGGCCCCTTATTTCCAGTTAAGGGCAATCTTAATGTTTCGGCATACCAAGACATTTTCCAGCTTGAGGACACAGTTTGGGGAAGACCTTGTCTGGCCCACACAGAGCCACAGAACATCAGTGCCTGACCTTGTAAATGTTCTACAGAATGAATGAGAACAAATTACCACAGAAACGCAAACAAAATCTTGTGGAAAGCCTTCCAAGAAGAGTGGAAGCTGTTACAGCTGCAAAGGGGGACCAACTCCATATTAAAGTCTATGTACCTGAATGCAATGTCGTTAAAATCCCTGTTGGTGTAAATATCAGGCGTCCCAATACTTTTGTTCATATAGTGTAGACCTGAATAGTTCAGCAAAGTTTAACTTTCAGCATTCCAGCCCGCGTTCTAAAGCTGTGACAGACCTTTTATAGGAATGTTTCATGCAAATTATTATTCTATTAGACCAGCTGAAACTAAACAGCAAAAGAAGCAACTTAGTTTGGAGCAAACACAGGTGCCAGTGATTACGTTGTGCATGTTCGGCTAATGGTGAGGTCTACCACACAGATCAATCTGACTTTTCTGGCTCTGGAAATGAATAATCCTTAAATCTGTCAGGCTTTTTGATGTCTTCATGCACATCTGACTGTAACTGGAGCTTTTTATTTTCATTCTATGTGTGGGAAATGCAGACACACTACTTGACTGAAGTAATGGTGTATAGCAGCAGTTGCTAAGAAAATAAGGCAGGGCTTCTATGACTAGGGTGTGGTTAAACATATGGGAATCATTAGGGATGTATTCACTGTTTTTTTTTAAAATGGACATCGTTTTTATCTAATTCTTGCATGACATTTGTAGTAATTGAAACGTCTTCACTTCAGCTCCTTTAGGAAAACATCAAAGAACACTACAGAGACCAAGGGCCAGGTGCTCACAGCCCCCTCTCCGCATAAATATGATGAAATGTGTTTGAAATGTCAGTTTAATCTAATCTTCTGATAGTGATAGGATTCTGTTTTCATTTGATGTACTGGTAGATTTCCCTTTTCTGTTTAGAGATGGTGAAATTGTTGCTACTGGTGATTGGCTAGCATTTAGCTAGCAAGTGTTATTGTTTTTAATTGCTTTTATTAGAAGCCTAACAAGTATTTGTCGCAGGCCTAGTTCAGTCAATAATGAAATACATTGCTTTATGTATTTATATATACCTTTGTGCACTCAATTTTACATTCAGTTTATGTATAAATATATATATACTTTTGAGCAGTCATTCCCTCTGGCTGCCTTTATGAATGGCCAGGTAGAAATGTTGCTTAGTTATTAACTATATTAGGCTATATGACACAAATGGGACACATGGTTATTTGATAAATGTGGATGGTGTATGGTGGTTTTAAGCTGGATCAGTAAAACACTATGTTTGAATCCGTGCTAGAGTTACTTATATATCTGCACTACCATAATGAGACATCTGAGATGCATTTAACCCAAGACCTGAGGATTTGGATTATCTTGCAGAACATCGATGTAGTAGTTTTTAACCAAATCCAAAAGCAATAGATGGATGTTTGATGAATCATATGATGAATGTTTAAATCTGTCACTTGTTGAGTTGAATTCCCTTGTTATCAGTGCATTCTTGGCTTGCTCAGCTTGTGTTTGCATGTTCTTAAGATATCATTGTCAGAGCACTCAGTTCCTTTGGGAAGTAGCAGGAGCCTTTATGTATAAAGAAACATGAATGTACATTAGAAAAAAAAATACTGTATGACTGGGTATGGCTGTGTTATTGGCGTTGGTGGGTTTGCATTTTACAATTTAAGGGGGATGCAAGTTTATTCCAGAGTGATGCCTTAAGATAACCAATAGGAAAAAACTGTTGTTGCTCATAAGGTACTTTAAGAGATTCTTTTTGGTGTCGTGATTGTTGTCAATTGTGAAATAGTTTCTTATCCCCCGGTCCACTGTGGCTATAGCATAGCAGCATGACAATCTTAACACCAGACCACAAAAGGTGATAAGACGAGATAACAGATCAAAGGCCTCGGAGACCTGCATGGGTGAAAAATATACAAAATAGCAGTGCATCCCGAATTCCTCCTGAAATGTTCTTCCTCTTCCTTTTTTATTGTACTTCTGATCATTGTAACTTGAAACGCTTGTTATGTTGTTATATAACCCTTCAGTCAGGGCCACTATTGAAAACAGTACAATGAAACAAAGTCCTTGACGACATCATGACTGTTGACAACTTGACCTTGAGTGTATTTAAACAAAACATAACACAATAGGAATACAGTTTTATAACCAATACCCATTTCTGTACAGGCAGACTGTCCTGTAGTAGCCTAAATGGACTGATGAGTCGCAACATGAATAACATTATTTGTACTTTAATGAGACTAACTACCATTTTAAAGTTCAAAAAAGTGCTAAATTCAAAGTTAATTTTATTGCAAGGCATAGCAGCAACTTTCAGATACTGTGCTTTGTTTTCATGTTCCAGCATGGATTTGATGAGTTTGTACAGAAAAAAGAACCATTGCATTTAAAAATACAATCAAGAACTAACAGTGCACGCACTGCACAGCTCTTGATCCAGATGAGCAAGACTGACTATCAGCATATTGCAAAGTAATGTGACATTGAATACACATGATTCAATATTCTAACAATATTTACAACCTTTTTTTTCTGTATTGACTGTTTTTATTATCATTTATATTTCGATTTATATGATCATTTATCATTTATAATCGTTTTTCTCAGCATTCTTTAGCCGTGCGACGAAAACCTAACCCAGATAACTTGTTATCGATGTCCTGGTACACATTCGTGTTTCTCACAGTTTGTCATAAAAAAAATCCCACTGCAGTTTTTCTCCAGCCCAAACAAATTGTAGTGCTTGTACTTTATCGACTTCCCAGTTGTAAGTTGTTTGCCTAAGACAGTAAAAAAAACAGTAGCTTTTTTCCATGATGTGAAACATTTTATGTGAAACATTTTATGTGAAACATTTTCATGTTTCCATGATGAAAACATTTTAACCGATCAGAAAGCAGCTCAGCCCAGCTGCGACCCACTTTCGGCCCTGCCATCGAGCAGTGGGGGTACGTCTTGAGTACGGGTTGCTTTATTTGTAATGGAAAAACCATTCAAAGTACAGCACAATGGAAAAGTGCCATATGAAGTAGAGTGACAGCACTTATACTTCATGGTGACAAGCTAAAATGTTCAAAACTGTTATGGATGAGTTGTAGTCTTTCAGTTCAGTTTTATTCCTCTTGCCTCCTGTAGTTACTATGAATTCTTAGTAAAGTGAGGCTGAAAAGGCAAAATGGGGAGTGAAAGTGGGAGCGATAAACAGGGCTAAAGAAAAAGAGGGGAAACAGTGTCAGTAAGTGCAGAAGAATGTTCCTCTTCGTTGGAAAAAGAGGAAAATTCTTCATCCTTCTGTCGCTCTGCATGCTGTTCAGTTTTGGAGCAAGAGAAAAGATGTTCCTCTGGTGTTGTGCAACTCCAAACATCCTCTCCTGGTCAACTCTGCAACTCATTTCCATCTGTGCGAGTTACCCGGCGTTCTTTACAGGCTCTCTGGTGGGTCGGGTGAGCTGCGTGTCAGCTTATGAGCAATGCTTCTGTGGAGAGGACGCCCAATCTGGGACTGGAAAACAATACAGTTTTATTTGGCTTCCACAGCCGTCATTGCCGTTCGGGAAAAAAAAAGTAGTGAGTGCATGCGAGGAATATCTGTGAAGTATATTAGAGCCATCTGTAATTTTGACAAGTGCTTTATTTCCCCCTGGTATGTCACCTTCTCACAGAGAACTTGTAAATGACAAAATGAAAATTGGATTATCATGGACAAATGAATGAACATCTTGAGGTAACTGACTTTGGATGCTTTATGGAAGTGATCATTATGACAAGCTCGAAAAAACGTTTGACGTTTGATTAGAAGCTGTGAAATGTTGCATTTAAGGCAGTTATCAGACGCTTTTATCCAAAGCGGCTTCCATTCCCTAACTACAGGGGACAGTCTCCCTGGAGCAACTTGGGGTTAAGGGTCTTGCTCAGGAACCTAGTGGTGGGATGCTGAAGGTAGGATATGAACTCATGACCTCTTGGTCCAGAGGCAAGTATCCTACCCACTAGACCCATGAGCTGAATGAAGATGAACCAAATAGGGGCAACTCATCTCCTGGCTCCGCTCAGGATGCGACGGAGGGATCCCACGATAGAAGCGAGCGACTGCAAAATCCTGAAGCGCAGCAGAGAACTCGGCGGCATGCTGACTATGCTTTCAGGTGTCACGGTTAAGCCTCTGACCATGACGTCGGGTGTGTTCTCTGATCGCGGGATTATGTTCGCATAAGCTTTCGCCATTACTGCTTGTATAAACAGAATGCTTTACTTTGTCATTTTTCTGGCACTACCCTTTGCAAATGACCAGGATTCCAGGTTACTGGTTGGAGAAGAGCGCCGCAGAAAGAGGGATGGAAAGAAGGACAGCGAGAGAGTGAGTGAGTGCTTGCTCTTTGGTTTCCAGAGCATAAACTTTTAATCCATCTTGTAGTCAGCCATGTGGCTGGGTTTTGCCTTCCAGTGACGCTCGAGGCATACCAGGGCCCTCAGCCCCAATACCTCAACGGATTAGCCGCCACTTTATCTGCTAGCTTTTTACACTCGGTTAGCCTTTGCACCCACAAAGCCTTAGAAGGGAAACGGAATTCCAATGCGGCGCATTACGTTTAGTCTCCGCCGCTCTTAGAAGGTCATCCTTTCACGGCTGATGCTGTCTGACACGGGTGCAGGTGCGAAGCTACAGGAGACATCAGCGCTGATGGGCTCTCGCCCATATAAACCAGGACTCAAACGCAGAGAGTGGCCAGTTTTTCTGGCCCCTCCCAGCCGAAAAGACATTCTGCAGCTATTGCGTAATCCTTTTTTACTATACAGAACATATGCAGGCGGTCGGGTCATGGTTCTCTTTAGCTGCCTCGGTAAATTAATGAAATCCAGATTGCCCATATACTGTGGATGTAATTAAACGTATTTATCATAATCCCTCTTTATTTTGAAAGACCTAAGTTTCTCGGGGGAGACTTCCTTGCCCAAACATGCTCGCCGGCAATATACTTTGTCCTCAAGAGTGCAGAGTGACCCGAGTGGAGAGGTGTCAGCAAGACAGGTCTGCCAGCAGAGACAAGTTGGAAATTCCTTCTGTTGTTCAAGGAGGAGGAGGAGGTCTTTCCATACCATACAGATTGTTTGTAAATGCCTTCCGTGCATTGCTGCACACGTGTTTCCATATCTTTTTTGAAGACTTACCAAGCCAGTAGCCCGAGGGTGTTTACTTTGCACTGACGCTCCTTCTGCAAATAGGCTGGTTCTAGGGACTGAGGGACACTAGCTTTGGATTTTTTGTTGATCAGATGCAGCTTTGTGATACGTGGGTCCAAGTTTAGAATCAGAGCAATTGCCAGTGCATGATGAGAGTCACACCCTTAATTGTAATTGCAATTGTGAGCAGGTTTGGAAAGCAGAGGGAAGAAACAGTAATGCCTTTTGGAAGCAGTCAGCAGTCTCAGGTCTCCTTATAATCGGGGTCCATTTGCACAATAAAGGATGGCTAAGATCATCTTAACTCATCGCTGCTATGCTTTTAAGAAAGTGGGCCCTAATTACTAAGCCCTAATTAATGTTGTTATTAACTTACATGCCTTTTTTAGGAAGTCAGTCATTGATTATTGATGTTATTAATGGACAGTAATAAGCAATTTATTTTACACAATAATTAGTTCCAACATAACAGTAAAAAGAATGGCAATTCCAATAAATGAATGAATCTGTTTTTTAAAAAAATGATATAAATCTAGACCTGTATTGCTTTAGGTTGTGCTTTATGTGGTCTAGCAGTATCAAATGAATCCGTATATTCATATAAAATGACCTATATTCATCTCACGCTACACGTTAACCTCGAATCTAAAATGCGTCCGCTCTTTGGATCTGTTTCATTTCCAGAAGTCTTTGCACGTCTGTAAAAAAGTGCAGGCCATGTGCTTTTATAGGCCTCTCTATAAATATTTTAACAAGCAAGACAGATTTTGTTATTCAAATACCATTGTAAAGATGAAATCACTCATGTATTTACGACACTGAACCATGCAGAACGATGTGTTATTAATGTTTTTTTTATTTTTATTTACAGAAAATCAAGACCTTAGGGTCAAGAGGTCAAATACCAGAGCATACGTTTATTAACGCAGGCAAGATATGATCTATATATATGTTCAGGACTCAATTTTTATGTGTATTTAGTTGGAGATTTAGTTGCAACTCCAGCTGGCTCTGGCAAGTGATTTCGAATTGGACCATATTTGGAAATCTTGTTGCAGAAGTGCTTTGTAAATGTAAATGTACATGGAGGAGCACGCCGGAGATGGAATGATGCGAGTCGAACGTAGAGTGTGACTTTGCGAATAGATCAGCATGTGCTGTTGTGTAACTTGTTTAGTTAATGATAAACAGTAAAGGCTGCTGCTGGAACCACATCCTGGACCTAACCATGATGATCAAACGCTGTTCTCCCTTCCTCTTCTTATTGTTTCTTGCCAGTCTAATGCACGACATGACAAGTCAAAATACTGATGCAAAATCACAATAATAATAAACAAAATATGCTCTGCAAAGTGTAACTAACGCATGTAAGTAGGTCAACATTACATGACACAAACCAGCCTACAGGCCTTACCACTTAGTGCCTGGGTCAGTGCCAGGGCCTTCATACAGTTGTTCTGGGATGTGCCTGGGAATGATTGATATTGAGTGGCCTGCATACATTTGTGTGTGTAGTATAGAACGATGAAATGATCTACTTTCTGTGTTTATGTATGTGTGTGGATGTGTGCATCACAGTCACAAGGAGAGCCAGCAGGGTGTCTGGGTGGCGGCCTTTGTATTAGAGGCAGTTTGATGGAGCTTCAGATATAATAGCTGAGATATTGGTTGGATTAGGAGAGCGGTGACCAAGGTTCTTAGAACTTAGAACTGCATGTGCAAAAAACTAAAGATTGCTAAAGATTGACTGTTATTATTTATTGTGTATTTTTGACACACAGACACACACACACACACACACGCACACACACACAGGCACATACGCACACACACACACACACACACACACACACACACACACACGAACACATAAGGTGTGGGATGCCACAACTTACTCTCACAGAACAGAGGCATGTCTTAATACTGGATGCTGAAAAACAAAGTTGTGCAGCAGTGAGCCACACACTCCAGACTGTATAAGCAGGCTCTTATCTAACTGAGGGGTATTACCAAACATCTGGAGAGGACTTGGACAATAAAAGCCCACTTCCAGACCGTACTAGACTAATTACTCCAATTCAACAAAATGCTGAATGTTCCGTGTAATTCAGATACAGAAAGCCAGTCGGCAGTTTACATTTTGGAAAAAGCATTCTTATGAACAGGCTTTAAACTGGATTTCTGCATGTTATTTCTTTTATGCACTAAGAAAATAACCACAAATAGCACTATGCATTAACTGAGTAATAAATGTAGGGTTCAAAAATCAAAATGCAATATTACTAATACGCAGGGGCGTAGCAACCGGGGGGGATGGGGGGGACACGTCCCCCTCACTCTTAGAAACAGGTGATTCTGTCCCCCACA
>JBBPDC010000084.1:17267570-17321852 GCA_037974485.1 Hemigrammopetersius urotaenia | reverse complement strand
ACACACACACACACACACACACACACACACACACACACACACACACACACACACACACACACACACACACAAATATAGATATATATACACACACTGTGGATATATGTATTTGTATATATAATGGATACAGCAGTATAAATATCTCTTATTACTTACCATAATATTGATACGCTCCTACTGCTGTCGATTCTAGAATACATTGCAACATTTGATGCAATGTATTCTTAACATATTGGCAGGTTCAAACGGTTGATGCTAGATTGGAGCTTGTACTTGTAGTGACTGCTCCCTCGCTATTCATACAGGAAACTCAGCTTGTTATTTCTCCAAAGAAAAGTAATAATAAAATAACTTTTTTATCTTTTCACATGTTTTCAAATGATGTCTGTCTGTATTTTTGTATCAAATTATGGAGAGTAGCCTAAATAAGTGTATCGATATGTACTTGAGTGAGCAGTATCCGTATCAGAAGAAGAACATTCAAAAATGATACCAATGCCTATTGATATTGCTAACAGATACTAATACTTGTAAATTTAGAAGTTTTTTCTTTGTAAAATTATCATTTTGGAGGTTTTATATTAAAAAGTATACCAATTTATTCAGACTGTCAGTTCATCCATAGTCTATTGAGCCTTGTTGTTAGCTTTTTACTGATATACCACAAATAAGTGCGGAGTGCCAATAAACAGTGCAAACCATGCTAATGTACAGTTATATTTTGAGTCAGAATGAAAACACCACATCTTCCTGTTTCAGTCTGAATTTAGTTCAGTTTGTTTTTAGGCAGCAGAATTAAGAGTGTAATATCTAAGGACCGCCCAGTCTCTAGGGATTAGCATTTAGCTTAGGTAAAGCCTGGCCATGTTTCTGTTTCCTGTCACTTGTTCAGCTTCATCAGATAACACTGCAGTCTCAGGGTGTTTCTTGCAAGGACAGTTGAATGGCGAATTACTTTAATGGCAGTATTTTCTCAATTCTTTCAGTTCATCATGGTTTTTGCAGAATTCACTGCAAAACACAATGCTAACATACACTGTATAGACAAAAGTATTGGGACATGGTGTTCAGGGTTTGGGCTAAGCCTCTTAAATCGTAATCCTTCAGCAGACCAAGACATTTTGGCCAAGTTTGGGGAACTTACAGTTTGGGGAATAACCTTTTCTATTCCAGCATAACTGTGTCCCAGTGCACAAACTACGATCCATAAAGACATTGTGGGATGAGTTTGGTGGGGAAGAACTTGACTGGCCCACACAGAGCCCTGACTTCAACCCCAATACACTGGAATGGAGATTGCGAGCCAGGCCTTCTCATCCAACATCAGTGCCTGAGCTTATAAATGCTCTAAAGAATGAATGGGCACGAATTCCCACAGAGACCCCAAAATCTTGTGGAAAGCGTTCCAAGAAGAGTAGAAGCTGTTTTAGCTGGAAATGGGGGCGTAACATATTAAAGTCTATGGATTTGAATGCAATGTCATTAAAGTCCCTGTTGGTGTACTGGTCAAGCATCCCATTTCTTTTGTCCATATAGTGTAGTACTATATACTTGCATCTATATTTCATTTGGTTTTGGTTTTACTGTTTTGCAGAATATTTCTGTTGTTACATATGGTCCTTATCAAAAGTAAAGGGATATCCCAGGCTAATGAGTCAATGTTAAAACACTTCCTATCTCAGATTAGGACTCAAATGTCTCAAGTAATTGTTTCTTAATGGTCCGACACAGGACTTGTACTGAAGAGTTGTGAAAGACCTCATCACAGTTCTCTTGCTGAGACATTTTGACTTCCATTTCCTTTTCTTTAAACAGTGCAGTGGGTTTCTTACTGTCCGTCCATCATTCTGTCACATGTTTACAGAAATGTCTAACCCCAGTAAGCGAGACCAAAGGGTGGGTGAGGTCAGAAATAAGGAACGATGCAGTAAAGATATAGTCTTGCTTCAATCTTTGTCTTCATTTCCCCAGTCTTTTGCGGTTGTCTCTAGTCTGAGAGGGTCCAGCAGACCATGAAAGTCCTCTCATCCGTCTGCTTCAGTAAGGTCCATTACCCTGCATTCTGAGAATGCTTCACCTCCTCGACCCGGCTCTCTTGTTAGTCCTGCTAATCCAGGGCAGGTCAGGGGAAAGGGTTAAGAACACATGTAATTCTCTTATCCAGAAGAAAAACAGTGTTCGCAAACCTGGTGTGACTCCGTCACTGTCCTTTTGGCTGTGAATTTACAGAGATGCCTCATGTGGTTAAAACATTACAACTGCTAAGGGCAGTCCATGTGTTAGGTTGTGTACTTAAATGAGCTTTTGTGTACCACAAACCACTAATAATCATCTGCAACTTCTCACCGAGGATAAGCTAAAGTCAGTTGATCGACCTCCCCTTGCTTATACATATACTTAAACTACACATCAATGTTCATTTTTAAAGGGAATTCCTCCGATTTTCAAAATGTGCAAATGCTTCAGATGTCTGGTTCCCAGCTGTGAACATATCACATTCGATCAGTTTCTCTAGAACACATCCATCCAGACTGAATGGCTCTGTTTACATCTTAGTCGTATAATTATGGGGAAATGTACAAAAAAATGAAGCTCCGTTTTCCACAGGGTCCGCGGGCGCAGCCCGGCGGAACACTGTGTGCTAATAGGATTAGGAGTTAATAGGAGTTCATTTAGCGGCTTTAAGAAAAGGTTCCCAGGTTGCTTTAAGAGCACTTTCTTTCTTTAACACAGACTCAAGGTCAGCTTAGTGCTTTTGATGCTGAGAGAGGAAGCCGCTTTCCTGCCGGTGCACTGCGGGGCTGGGGTTTGCCGGCAACTTCATGATGTAATACGTGTCACGATACAAGCATCAGAATACAATATCCTGCTTCATTATGTGGTTGTTTCTCAACTTGTTTTGTAAAGACTGGTTGTATGCTGTTTATGTTTGTTCTGATTTATATACTGTATATATATAACAATTAACAGTAACATATAACAATAAAAGAAGGTTCTGTACCTGAAGCTGCATAGTGTTTTAAATGAGCGCAGCAGCGTTCTGTGTTGAGAAAAGATATGATCAGGGCCAGCATGTCAATATTGCTGAACTAGGCTGTTGCCTAGGGTGGCTCTTTATTCCCTCTATTCTCCCACATCCGAATGAAAGGTCCCATGACATGTACATTTCACTTTATGAGATTTTTTAACATTAATACGAGTTCCCTTAGCCTGCCTATAGTCCTGCAGTGGCTAGAAATGGCGATGGGTTTAAAGAGTGATTTGATCATCCATACGGGGAAAGGTTACCTCCCCTTTCTCATGCTTTGCCCGGCCAGAGAATTTTGTCACCCCTCCCTGAAAAAATTTTCTCCAACGACAGTCAATGCCATGTGTGAGAGACCACTTTTACCTGTAGAGACTTCATGGCTTGCAAACGAGTGAAGCATGACAGTTGCTCAGAGCTTAGATGTACAAATGAGCACAAATGTATTCTTTAGTTCCTTCATGCGAGCCTCTGAAGAAGCAGTGGGTTCATTTTATTTTCGGAGATGTCCAGATTCTGGGTCAAACTGGAAAGCTTGAACGACTAAACATTAGCGCATGGTGCCGTGGCTACAAGCTGACCCCTCCCCCATTCTCCACCTCACCCCGCCTCTCTCCTCCTTATTATCATTTAAAGCTACAGACACAGAAATGGCACATCCTAGGGAATGTCAGTGGCTAAGTGGCTGTAATTCTGCAGCAAGGCAGAATTTCGGAAAGAGACTTTAGATACAGTATTAAGAGAGAACCAAGACCTATATAAAAGCATACATATTAGTAAAATCTGATTTCAACAAATAAAAACAGTGTAATACAGTCTATTACAGTCGATGTTTGTTCTCTTACACGTTTGCGGTTTACTGCTCTTTCAGGACCCCTCTCTGGACCCCCCTCCCTCTGTAGCTTAAATAAAAGATGTTCTTTATTGGCATTTGCATGTGATGCTATTTTTCAAATCTCAGTAGCTGTTATTATTTTTGCATGTTTTAAATATGACAGTCACTTTGGTTCTACGTTACATAAAAACACCAAACAAAGCATGGCGTCTTACACCTCGAGCATCAACACAAACTGGGGGAACTTACTGATAAGGCTCTGTCCTTTGACGACTACACTTGTCCTTTCTTCTCCAATGCAGGGTTTTATAGATTTTATAGTAATATCAGTAGCGAATAGCTTGCCACCTCCTGGATGCTGTACATGAAGCTCTCCCAGACTTAACCACAAGCACATCCAGCAAAACAAAATATTGGAGAGACAGGCATGCTGTTCTTCTCACTTTTTCCATAAGCAAAGCTAACTTTCGTGGCCCGACTGAGCCCCTCAGGAAGAGATGAATTTGACTTGGAGGAGCCTTGTCTAAGAAAATACCCACAAATTGCAGTGGAGCACAGCACTTAATCTTTTCCTAGGCCAAGGTCATCAGCGGATTAAAAGACAAATAAGGGTTTTGGTGACAGCAGGCAGACGGTCCAGAGCGATGCATAGATTCTACTGTCATAATTTTGCTTCATAGCACTCAGGACAACATCCTGACGTTATTATCCAGAAAGGCGTGCTTGAGTTTACGTCAGTTTGGTTGTAATTCTTTTTCACCTTACGTAATGTTGCTCAAGCCATAAGAAATATGCTAAAACCATATCAGAGGAAAAACTGAGTTACTCCAATACAGTACTGTAGTAAACAGTAAAGTGTATGTTTAAAGTTGTAATGTGTGAACACACCCCAGCACACAGTGTGAAATCCTGTCTCTGAGTGAAGCAGGGGGCAGCCAGGAACACAGCACCCAGAGAGCAGTGAGCGGGGACGGTACCTTTCTCTAGGGAACCCCTGTGGTGCAACTGGTAGTCCTGGGATTCAAACCCACAACCTTCCAATGAGCTGCATTTCTCTTAAGTACTTCAGAGAAATGCAGCTCATTGTACAGTTTATTAGTTTTTAATATAAAAACAGACCAGGTTTCAGTACAGGTGTCAGCGCTGGAGGTGAAAAGCGGGCCTTGCACCATCTGTAGCAAAAACGAACACATAACAAAGTCTGCTGTGCCCTCAGGTACCACAGTGTTGACGGTTTGTGTAGTCTGAGTATCACATAGGATGGGGTCACGGTGGAGCCAAATGATTCTGTATGTGAGTTTGGGGCAGTTGGTTGTTTGGAGGTTAGGGAGTTGCCCTGTGCAATTGGAAGGTTGTGGGTTCGAATCCCAGGACTGCCAGTTGCACCACTGAAGCTCCCTAGAGCAAGGTACAGTCCCCACCCCTACACTCTGCTCCCCGGGCGCTGTCTGTCCACTGCTTCACTCGCCGAATGGGTTAAATACAGAGAAAGAAGTTCACACTGTTCACACTGTGTGCTGTGGCGTGTTCACACTTACTCTCTTTGATAATATTGACAACATAAAACCATCGATTACGCCCTTAATGCCACTACATATAGTTCCACATGCCTGTGCTCTATTTTTTCAGGTTATGAACCTTCGAATTCCCTGTTCGTGTCAGACAGGTCACACGAAGGGCTTTAAAAAGATCAATACAGAATCATGCAGCTCCACCGTGACTCCATCCTATGTGATACTCAGACTACACAAACTCTCAAAGCAGCAACATATGGAGGAATTTGGTTCTAGAGTGAAGATTATGATCTGAACCCGTCAGTCCCAAGAAAAGAATGTACCTTTCTTTTGTATGATTTCTTCTTATACCTCACTTTGAGTCACGAAAACAACACATGGGGATCGGCCAACCATCAAAACGGTCACGTTTTGCAACCAGGAAAAAAAAAACCGTAGTGTCATAAAGGGGTTACACATTCCAGTTCAGTCATGGAGTTTTTATTGTCCAGAAGAAAGCATTGTAACATTCCGTTCTGTTCTACAACACGGGGCCAGGCGGATTTTCTTATCTTTCGCTCGACAACACTCTCCTCTGTATTGTAGTGCCCCAAGGAGTGTCTTAGCATAATCGAGCTCAGTGGCTCTCACAGGTTCATGCACACATGTGGGTGGCCGGGCGTTTGGAAGTCTGGTATGAATTATATCATGTGCAAAACTCTCGATACTATCGTATCATCACTGCCATGTCTTCTTTCTTGCTTTTCATTTTTTTTACATGGCTTACAAGTTGCCTTTTACAGGTGTGTGAAACTTTCATTCCATGAATGGTTTGATAGAGAAATTATTTGGAATCAAATCTCATTCCATTTACTTACTTAAAGGTTTTTGATCTCTGTAAAATGGCCATTCTGGTTTTGTTCCAACAGGTGACGAGGTATTGTTTATGCTACGTGCAGTTCGGGGCCACGTCCCAATTCGCTCACGCAAGACCATGTCAAGTAAATGACTCGTCATGGTATTTCGTGTAATTCCAAAGCATGATGAGTGCTTTTGGAATGATGTGCATGATATTTGACAGAAGATAACGTTCCCTGAACACAGGCAATAAAAGCCAGACAATCTTAACTTATCTCATATCTAAGAAGAGAGGCACCTGTTGGAATGCAGAGGTACGGAGAGCTTCTATCGTGTGTCAAGTGCCTCTCGGGGCCCCTTCCAGTGAGGTGAAAGATTGCGATCTCATAGGCTTGATGCGTGTTGGCCCACATGCACTTCATTTCCTCAGCAGCGTTCACAGTTAACATGTTTACTTTCATTTCCTTTTTCAGTCCTACATGTGAAGGCGCTTCTTGGCCGACTGGCCTCTGCTTAATCTGCAGGTTGCAGTATTAGCATTGCTGACCCATTTGTGAGGATATAAAGTAGGGGTTGCAAAATGTATTTCTTGTAATCGTGATGAATTGAAAATCCTCAGCAAAGAAGACTGACAAACCGTACCATACAAAGAGAGAGCAATTAAGTTAAGTCAAGTCACGAAGAGCTTTATTTATTTATTTATTAGTCCTGCTTTTTTAGTTTAAGGGCAGTGCAGTGTGTAAAATGCTGAAAAAATGACTGTATCTATAGTCGTGCTGGGTGTTTGTGTGTCACCTGTGAGTCTTTTTAGGTCTGTTTCCATTAATCAAACCACAGAAAATCCAAAATAGCAACGTGTGTCAAAGTGCCAGACCTCTATTTTCAAGCACCTGCTATTTATTTCACAGGCTTTTTAGGTTCCATTACCATAGGTATGGTAATTCCTAATGAGTATTTGAAAGAAACCAGTGGAATAGCTAATAGGTTGTCTCTCAAAGGAAAGAAAAGGTGGACTAGAAGAAAGAGTGTTTGTCTTATTTACTGACACAGTTTTGAAAAAGGTGCTCCTACTCATGCATGCTGTCCATTTCTGAACTGAACAGGTGCCCCTGAAGGGCAGTTTTATAACCATGTCAAGTGTGGGCATGCAAGCCAATGCAAGGCAATGCTATCTTGATGTTATCCAAATCAGCTTTTAATTATGAACTTTCAAGCTTTAATTAGCGAACGAGTTCACAAGTTTTTCATTACTGGCTTGTAGTGTGTAATAATCAAAGGAAGGTCCACTCAGCAAAGGAAAAGAGTTGTTGTTGGACTCTGTTTCCTGCTGGGGAGTGTGCCGCTCATGATTAAAGGCGCTGATGAAAAGAAATAGTCCTTTTGTGCAGCTGCGGAGGCTCTGAAAAAAAGGTAGAGACGAACAATCTGTAATCTCTCAGAGGTGGGAGAAGCAAGTTTTCTTTGAAACTTGATAGACTTTTCTGTATGCATGCATGTGGGAGAGACCGCATGCATGCGACTGAGAAAAAGAGGGAAAGAGAGTTTAATACTTTGGATCATTGGCTAGCACTTGCCTTTATCTGTCTTTGTGCTTTTTACTCGTTTTGTGTTATATCTTGTACATTGTATGTACTAAGAGTTTGGGACACACTTGTTTTTCAGGGTTTGTGCTAGGCCCCTTACTACCCTTACCCTTATGGCGAAGGGCCATTTTAATGCTTCAGCAGACCAAAACATTTTAGACAACACCATGCTTCCAATTTTGTGGACACAGTTTGGGGAAGAACCTTTTCTGTTCCAGCATGACTGTGTCCCAGTGCACAAAGCGAGCTCCATAAAGACATGGTTAGATTAGTTCAATGTGGAAGAACTTGACTGGCCCATACAGAACCCTGACCTCAACCCCATCCAACACCTTTAGGATGAACTGATAGGGAGCTTGCGAGCCAGACCTCGTCCAACAACAGTGACTGAATCTCATAAATGCTCATTAAAGCCCCTGTCGGTGTAATGGTTAGGCATCCCAATACTTTTGTCCATATAGTATATGTCTATCATTCGTAGATTTGTTAAAACCACAGCTGTTGTTCTCCCAGATTAGCTAGCGCTACCATCTCAAGTCTTGGTTTTACAAGGAGTTCCCTTTGCTACCGATCTGTCACCAACTTAATAACCCCCTTAAGCTGTTTGTGCCAATGCCAAACATATTTCTATAGGTACCATTCCTGACTTTGATAGCTCCTGGCATTCGTTGAGTGAATTGAGGCTTAAGGTATCACTTCCACTATCGTCAGAGTTGCCTTTACTTTTCACAGCATTGAGGCAGTCATGAGGCCACCGGCGCAATATTGCAACCGAGTGCTGTTTGAAAGATGGTGAAAGCCTGGTGAAATGCATACTTGTTCTAATTCGCTGTACCCACAGCACCTGTAGTTGACACTGACATATTGCATGTTTATGGAAATAAACGCTGTGCACAGCATTCTTACGGATGTTGCTCAATAGGACAGTGCCAAAACAGAAATGGTAACTGTGGCCTGGCAAAATATACAAATACATGTTGTTGTACTGTGTGAGGAATTGGGCAGAAAAAAGCCAGGGGGTTATCTGCCCTGACACTCTTGTATATTCATCCAATGACAACCACAAGAGCCAAGTGCCGGATTGGTCATGCACTCAGGCATTTTGCCAGCTGAACAATCTGACAATGCAGATATGTGTTAGAGTAACTAGTGTAAAAACACAAAATACAAGAACGCAATGCAGAGGCTATCAGTAAACAACGAATCCAAATCTAAAGCATGCAGTGAAACAGCTATCTATAAAATGACGAGGTCCACTATATACACTGCTAAAGTCGAGGCGACATTGTTGTGAGAATTTTACTGCATTCAGCCACATGAGTGATGTGAAGTTCAAATTTTGGAGGTTAAAGAATGACCTTGTACCAAATTGCACATCCTCATGGCAATTTGCACATTTTTACTTCTAGTTTAAAAAGTTTATATTTATAATTTATTGTGTGCGTTCTGTCCTTTTGTGAAGTCTGGAGCCATGCTGTCTCGTCTCACTGTATACGTGTATATATCTGAGAAGACAAAAGTACACTTTGACTCTTGACTTTGACTTCAGATTAGTTCTGAACCGTGCCAGCTGTTCCCGGAGGTATTGGATGGACCTCCATCACTCCAGTCCCACTGTTCCACAGTCTAGTGTCGGCAAGCTTCATGCTCCTCTAGCCAAACCCTGGCATTGTGCTCCAGAGTGTCTCAAAGGTTTTCAGATTGCATTTTGATGACACAGGTCAAGCAAATAAAATGTTCTTGTAATCATTTCATGCTGATTTCAGACCTACATTCAGTTGTTTTCAGTCACATCAACTTTTTGAATGATGAGTAATATTAGATTTGTAATAGACTTGTATGCGGTTTTTATTAAACCACAGGCACCAATCAAGTTTCACTATTTTCAGTGTTAAGTTAGAAAGGCCACACTGTGGCATAGATATAATGATCAGTGTCAGTCAGACACCACTGTTTCTTCAAAAACACTCAGCATATGATTATTATATGATCATTATACCAACTATCATGCAGTATAGAACTAGCTTCATCACAAAAACTGTATGTGCAGGAAAAACTAAACACAGCATGAAAAACACTTCAAAACCCACATAAACTAATCTCTGATGATTTTGACCTATTGACCTGTGTTATCTAAGCCAGGGGTGTTAACCTCCAGTCCTGGAGGTCTGTGGTCCAGCACAGAAACACCTGGCTCACCTCACCAGTTAATTGTCAGTTTAGTGAATGTGTTTGAAAGTGAAGAACCATCAAACTATTCAAGGACCAGAGCTTCACATCCCTGATCTAAACAATGTGCACCCACATGAACACCTGTGTCAACAATGGGTACATCTTAAAACTGCTGAATTTACTTCATTAGAAGTATCTCAACACTTCTGGACAAACACTGCATCTCAGTTAGCAAATCAAGCATCCCTTCGTTGGCACGATGAGCCAAAAGCGAAGCCTGCCCAATTGGAGAAAGGTTAAAAGTATTTCCTGTTGCACAATACTAACCGAAGTCATGCTAACAAAACCTGCTTCATAAAATACACTTTACTGTTTGACTCTTTACAGTGGGTGAACTAATGCAAGCTACACAGCAATTATTGCAGACCACTTGCTGCAGATGGGTCTTCTGGTCCTGCATTCCAGCAAATGCATTCACTTTGTCTCTTTAAACGCAAGCAGATTGACTGTCATGTTCATGATAAGTGGGAATGGTGTAGAGAAATGGCGCACATTGTACTCTAAGTGTTCGAAAAATGCAAATATTTAATTGGTATTGGTATTTGATTACGGAGTAAATGGTAAACATTAGGTGGTTCGAGATCAAATAACACTTCAGCCTTTAAGCTAACCGACTCCTTCGGCGCCATTGTTTGGTTTTGGTGAGCCGCCTGTGGCTTGAGGCCGCGGTGCAGAGGCGGGGGAAGACGGCGTTCTCCCTCCCAAGATAGACGGCACTATCCGTTAAATAAATGTGACAGGAGACTCATAGCAAAGCAATTACACAAGATTACAGTCTTTCCTCTTCTCGCTTGTACACAATGGCAGCTCATGACGCGACGACGCAGCATTGTTAGGACGCGCTGTAATTTTAGGGTATCTTTTCCTGCGGTCGCCGCATACAGCGCGTGTTTGTGTTCGTATTGGTGGGTAATTGGCAGAGGCTCACTATACATTACCATAGACTGTCAACTTTATTTTGCTGAGAGGCCTTTAGCGACCTCTGATCTCCATATCAAAGCCCTGCTGAACTGCTTTGTCCCAATATCGGAAAAGATAAACGGCCTCAAGCTTTCATTAGCTTTTTTTTTTTACTTGTGTGTTTTGTACCATAGTTATACTTCATTTCCTCCATTTTTCTTCATCTGATGTAAAATAATATAATTCAGTTCACACTACAGAACATTTTGGTTTGTGTTTCTGAGGAAACTTAATGCTGAAAGTGCACAAGTCTGAGCCAAAGAAAGATTAAGAAGGAGAGACCGGTAACTTTACTGTCATTTTCTCCTCCTTTGACCCAGCTGTCGAAAGTGCCTCATGCTGGGTGTTGTAATTATGAACAAACATCATTAGCTCCCTGTAGCGCTGATTTCCTGAGCGAGGGATTTACCATGTGGCATGCAAGATTACGCACATTCCATCGGACTAGAGAAGAGAGAGTGGGTGAGGAAAAGAGGGAAATGTTGATGGGGTGGGTGTTGGAGGAAAACAAAGCGAGATCTGGAACGGTGGGAAGGTAGAAAGACACTTCTCTTTTGTTGAGATGAGAAAACTCCAGAGGGGGAGTTAGGTTTCAAAAAGCCTTTCAGTTATTGTGTTTCAGAAAACCTGCATTTTATGTTCAGTTCGCCTTTAAGTGTTGCTGTAAACGGACTTGCTCAAGCCTTTAGGTCTGTCGCTATTAATTATATTCATAATCTACTTCATATATATTTGTGTGTGTCTGTGTGTGTTTTCTATATATGACACAAAATACTTCATTTGACTTCACATGCATGAAATTGTGACTATTAACAAAATCATTCAATCTTGCTGGTGTCAGATTGAGTTTTATGGAAAAAGGAAAAATGCACTTAATTTACAAAGGAAGACAATATAAAGTTATTCTTTCCTTATTCATTTAGGACCATTTCTGTTGATCTTTTCATTAAAACCATTTGCATAAAATGTCATATTTGGCATCCTGTTCTGTAAAAAATAAATAAAAAAAGCAACAATATGTCAGCAGGTGAATTTGTCCTATGTTTTATTAAACAGAGTAGCATAATGTGTAATACTGCTGTCCACCACATTGCAGGGTGAGGTTTAATTACTTGTCTGGGACGCCAATAAGAGACCCTGGTAATTTTGAATTTGGGTGCCTTACCAATCCATTAATGTAGATACTTATTAGAGTACTAGAGCAAAAAAATTAAGTTAAGCCCTGGTCATATGCCTGAATACATTGATGGGGTAAGTGAATTGGTTTTGACTTCCCTGGACAGCAATGGCTAGCTATTCCCAAACTATTGCGTACTTACGCTCTGTCACAGGTTTTTATTCTGTAATGGTGTCATAAGTACACAGATATTTGACACCACAAAACCTTCAGGACGTTATGTAATGCATGACGTTATGCAATGGTAACACCACCATAGCTGCTGTGTGTAGCCTTGGAGCTGCCGAGATCTTTGTGGTGGCGGCCTGCAGGTGCAGTAATTGCTTCCATACATCGACGCGTGGACCGGGCACAGCTTTTCAACTTTGTTTCCAAACTCCAGCTTTCTCATTCCAAGATAATGGCTACTTGTGGCCACAACATATTTCCTCTTTCCCATGTGATTACGTAACTACGTTCAGCACAATAAATTGTATTACCCTTACTTTTTTTTGTTTTATTTAGTTTAAAGCATTAGTCCCATATGTTCCACAGTTCTGTCAAGCCATTTTCAGGTCCTTTTTTTGCCAAGCGGTCTGTTTCTCGTCACTGCCTGACATAAAGTCTTGCATCATCGCATTATCTTCCAAGGTCGTTTTCACTTTTCCCTTTGTTGCTGTTGGCCTCATCTGGCCCCTCCCCATCCTCCCCACCAATCAAGCGCCAACAGACGATGGACAGGCCGCGGCAGGTGGAAGGGGCATTACTCTTCCTCCTCTGACAGGCCAGAGAGTGTCACCGGCATCCGTAATTGCAACCAGATGTTGATCCCATCAGTGTTTCCTTTCAATTGTATGCATAGTCTCCCATGCTGTCAATCAGGATCCTGATGGAAAAAAAATCGCAAGAGGCCACATATCCAGTTCTGCTCGGAGCGTCTTACCTCACAGGCGCAGATGTGTGTGTCCGATATCATCCTCCGAGAATTCTAGGAGCAGACATGTTTGTGCAGAGAGCAGATGTTTCTGTGACACATATGCATTTCTCTTTGTAGAGAACATGATTTTTCATATCTGGGCTGGCTGAGCGTCATTTTTAAGCGTTCTATGCTCTTCTTTAGCCTTCGGTGCACACTGGCCTTGCTTGCGTAAGCTGTCGAATAACTGTTTTTCAGATTTAGTCTGGGGCGGTATACGCTGTCGTCTGCAAAATGAGTTAGTCTTATAACCTTTACACTGGTATTCCATAAACAAGTGCATGTAATGCAGCATTCGTCTAATTGAGGGGCGTTTCCAGTGAAAATGAAAATGCAGCAGTGCTTCCATCACCTCCTACCGTGCAGTCTGAGGTCATGTAATATAAAATCAAGTCTCTTGGGCTTAACCTTTGTCTCACTTATGTTTCTTGCTTGAGGTCTGGCTTGAGCTATCAAATCTCTGGTATTATGTGACTAATATGAATTAACAGTGTCTGATAGTCTTAGGTGTTTTTCACGATTGTATAGGACATAATTTTCCTCTGACCTAGTTGTAGCTGACCAGCCAAGACATGTTAGGTGACCAAAAGGTATTTCTTTAGTTCAGAATGGAGCAATGAGGCCCGCATTGGTAATCATAAGTCATCAGTCACAGTTCTTTTTTACAGCTCACAGTAAATCATACTGTGTCTTAACCTATGAAACAGGCCTGTACAGCCTTAATGAAGAACTACGTGTTGTTTTGATTTGGTTCAGAGAGGAGCTACAGTACTAAACTAAAGAAGCAAACTTGGGGCACCAGACATGTCTTGGCTGATCAGCTCCATTGCGGTGCAAATTTGCTTTTTCAATTTTTCAACCCATTTTCAACCCTCTTCTCTTGGCATCCCAATCATTATTGCCATTAATATCTAATACTTGATTTAATCATTATTTCTTCATGGTTACATGAGGTTTGAAGGTGCTTTTACAATATATGCAATGGCTCGAGGCATCCAGGAGTGGTCTAGAGCCAATGTTTGTTCTTCTGGCAAGCTCATAAGATATCAACTTCTCTAATTCGTTCTTGTTCTGTTTTCCTGCATTCATGCTAAGTTCGCTTTATTGCAATT
Organism: Hemigrammopetersius urotaenia; assembly: GCA_037974485.1. Lineage (NCBI taxonomy): Eukaryota > Metazoa > Chordata > Actinopteri > Characiformes > Alestidae > Hemigrammopetersius > Hemigrammopetersius urotaenia. The sequence goes on along the minus strand of JBBPDC010000084.1, from coordinate 17,307,622 downwards.
TTCCATGGTGTTTTTATAAGCATCAACACACTTACTTCCCAGATGAGTTCTATTGCGTCGGCTGACAGACATCCCACATAGACTAGCATTGCGTTGAGAGATGTGGGGAGGGTTATCCTCCCTATTCAGAGGGAGCGAGGCCAATCATTCCTAACAGCAGATGTCTGCGGCATTTCTGGGGAACTTGTAATCCCCTGATGACAGGACCAACACTTGGATGATTGAACCACATGGTAGCCCAATATATTCATATATATTTGTCTTAGAAACAAATTCTGTATTAGTAGTAGAAGTACATGGTCTATTTTGTCATATGTGTATCAAGTCAAGTAGGTTTTATTTGTCATTTCTACCATATACACACACTACATAGTAAAAATGAAACAACGTTCCTCCAAGACCATGGTGCAACACAAGAGCAGTACAGAACAAAGAGCTCAAGAAAACACAAGAGCAACAAAAACAACTAGACAAGACAAGACAACGTTCAGTACGATTAAGAACAGCTACAGTGGGGATAAATACGTGTTTGAGTACACGTTCTGTATTTTAGTAGCAGAGATGTGTCTGGAACTGTATTAACTTCCTTTGCCTCACACATGAACCCCATCAGACTGACTGATTCCTTCAGCATTTTCAGTTGAGAAGTTATGAACTTGTGTTTCACACCATGAAAGCATTCGTCCGGGCTCCTGGCGCATCGGTTCAACCAGACAAGACTTGTTTTGTTTCGGATTGATACGGTGTTCCTCTCATTTAGATGTCGCGAATGCCTTCTGTTAGCGGCGCGAGAGCGTGTGTATCTGTGTGTCGCATTCATCATGGCTGTAATTCAATTAAGAGGAGAAAAGAACGTCCTTTGCGTCATACCACAAGCTGTTGTCGCCCTCATATTTTAGGCTGGGTGTTGGACATGTGCTGCGTGGGCCTAAAGTTAGACACAAGTGAATCTGAAGAATGTGCAAACTTCAAAACAATAACAGTCCTTCTCTAAAGTTTCTTACAGCTATGCCTGCTGAGGTGTGGAGCCTTTTTAATGCAGGCATAGAGTTCAGTGGTTCAGACATGACAGCAGATTCTAACTGACTTGACGCATGAGCCACACAGAGATGCTACAAGATTATAAGAGCGGCTCAGAACTGACCCTTAGAAGTTTAGTTTCCCATTAATTTAATAAAAGTTCGTTTTTTCTTTCTATGAGAGACTGTGTGCACAACAGCTCAAATTGCAGGTATAAAAATACCCCGACATATACAGTAGTCCCACAGTTTTGCGCGGACCAGGAGTCGCGGATTCAGTCACACGAATGCATTAAATTGAGTTTAAAATGAAATTATAGTGTTCTGGGAGCGTATTTAGGGGCACATTCAGGGTTTACACTATAAAAATAGGCATTTTTAGGCATATTTAAACCAAAATACAACAACACGGTTTTTCAAAAGATGCGGGTGCTCTTGGAACGTAGCCTCCGTGAAAAGCGGGGGATTACTGTATTGTGATATCAAGTGTATACTTTGACCATTAGTAGTTTCATTAGTTTCCATATGCTGTTGAGTTAGAAGTAATTGTGTAATTTTGTTATTACCAGTGATAACTCTGACTTGTATGTTGGGCATACCACAGTATTTTTAGTAGCACCACCCATGCTGTACTTGTGCCCACCACCACTCCTGCTGTACATGTGTTTAGGGCACATCATGCATCACACTACATTTCTGGGTGACATAGACTTCCTTTCCTTTTTAGCTACATGTCTTGGCTGATTGAGAACATGTGGGGTAAGGAGGAACTCTGTAAATTTGGCTTTGCAGTGAGCCATTCCTCTAAAAGCAAATATGACTCAGATGTGATTCAGAACTACGTTTCCTCTTTTCTTTCGCATGCAAGCCGCATGGGTTCTGTGTCACTAAGCGATGTAAACAAATGCAGTTGTTGCACGTGACGCAGAATAAAGGAAGAAGGACACTCAGCCTCATTGCAAGAGGTACAAATTTAGCCCCCCCTGTATTTGTGTGACCTGTCCTTTTCTGCTGATGATCCTTAAGCCTTTGGCCCTGCGACGCTTAATGAAGTGTGTTTGTGGCGCTGAGTGGTTGTCATGGAGATCATAGTACAGATCCGGCTATACACGCTTCACTGTGTTCCTGTCGCCATAGAAACATACATTTCTTTTTGTCTCACTTTCCATGATTTGCCCTCGCTCATCGCAAAAGCTGGAGCACATCCTGGATAATTGCTCTCACAACATCTGTTTACCACACGTGACCTGGGAGATAAACCCGAAATGTGCACTGATAGATATTGGTTTTTGAGTTTATGTCACAGTACAGTAAACGTAATTTAACAACTCTAAGTAGTGACTACAAGTAAATGTTTTTTTCAAATTTTCTTCAGAAGAATAAAAACCGAACTGAATAATGCATTCATATACACTAACAAGCCACTGTTTTAGGTACAGACTTACCGTTCAGGTGCACTTTGTACAACTCCAAGTCAGAAACAGATGGGACGGTATGGAAAATGCAAATAAAAAATGTAGTGATTCTTAAATCCTTTTTTTTCGTCATTGCCGAAAGTAATCCTTGTGTTATGTCTGTCGTGGTTGTGTCGGTGATGGCATCATGAATGCAGACTTTACATACAGATGACATCAGGACCATGCAAAACAACTTTCTGCACACATTACAAAGGCAGGTGCAGTGGCTGGAGAAGAAGAGGGTACAGGTCCTGGACCGGCCTGCCTGTAATCCTGATCTGTCCCGGGTAGAGAACGTGTGGAGAATTTTGAAACAAGAAATGAAACAACACTGTTGCACAGCTGGAGACGAGTTTGCAGGAAGAATGGAACAAAATAACTCTTGAAACTCAGATGTTACTTTGCTTGGAGTGTCAAAGTGTCTTAAGTATCTTAAGTGTGAAAGAATGGCAACATTACAAAGTGGCAACTGCTTTACTGTCTTGCAGGCCTGCTGCAGAAATTGATGTATTTTAACAAATGAAATGAAGCTGAACAGACAAAACATGAGACATCTTGTGTTCATACTCTCTGCAAGCAAGAAAAGTCTTAGCAAATTTAAGAATAACATTTTTTCCAATTTTCCGCACCATCCAAACTTTTTCAGATTTGGGATTTTAGTTCAGATTGTAATCCATATATTTCCCTTAATCATTCGGTTGACCTCTTTATCCTGTTCATCAATGGTCAGGACCCCCATAGGACCTTGAACAGGTATTATGCAGGTGGTGGATCATTTTCAACACAGCAGGAACATTGTAATGGTTGTGTGTGGTCCTGTGGGGTCATAGACCACTGATGAATAGGATAAAGGGGTAAACAAATTTATTACCACTGCAACTGGAGCAGACAGATGGTGTACAGTCTGTTTTGTATACTATAAAGTGTTTGTGGAGCTGATCCAGTGTGTTTGTATATATGTTGCACATCCGAATTTCTCACATTATTTGTCTCGTATTCCATCCCATGCACCCATGCTTACACCCACAACCGTCAGACACTGCTGCACTGCGGTAAACATTACAAGTCACTGACTTGTTGCTCGGACCAGGTCCAAGATCTGGTGTTGCCTGATGCAGCTGACCCAGGCTGGGGGCACTGCAGGCTCTGGAAGAGAACTCAGAAGTGCAGAAGGGACTACACTAGTCTTTTAGAACCCCAAGAGACTGCCTGTTCTGTTCATTGCTACTTTCTTATATCCGCTAGTTTGAAAACACATTGGACTCCCGCAAACCACAACTGGCTGCACAGCGAGGGGTGAATGTGAGACCGCTTCGTTTTTATTTTCATTCAAATTTGACTAAAGCATCCCTAATTAGCTATAAACTTTGCACTGTTTACACACCGAGTTATGAATTCATTTGTGGCATGAAGGCTGTGACCCATAATTTAGGAAGATCCAGTACATCGCCCACAATTAGATCAAATTAGTTTATGATGGTTCCAAAAAAGTACTGAATCAAGCATATTGTGGATCTTCCTAAAAGACGCCAAAAAATCCTGTCGTTTTCTGAGAAGTTCCAGACCTGTGAACTGTGCTCAGTGTTTGACCAGACTAAAGTTATTTAGGCAAAATGTGATTGTTGTGTGTGCCTTTTTCCATTCAGTCTCAGAATTCTCTCCCTTTGGAGCTCTACTGGCCTTTGACACAAAGTCTTCAGAACATAGAGTTCAGTACAGTGGCATTATGGACACAGAACAAACAAATATCGCTCTCAAACAGAGTTCACTGATGTGTCTTTAATGGAATAGGAATGATAGTGATGTTTATGAGTACCCAAGTGAGTCAGGCATCACATGGAGATACTTCACAGTAGACACACAAACAGCACAGTGACCTGCAAGTCGGTGTTAAAGTACAGTAAAAGTACGAGTTTTCTGAGCGGCGTCCGCTAGCTAACATGGCTAACGCTAGCACTACATTAGTTTGGTTTGTCATGTTGACTGTTAATGTTACAGAGAACTTTAGTAAAAGTTGCTCAGTGTTGGACGCCTGTGTTCCTCCGCGGCGTGTGATGATGTTATCAAACAACTAGTTGACTCGACTTTGTTGACAGATAAGTTGACTTGAAAAAGTGTATAGTATGTAAACATTTGACTGATGGTCCACTGTAGATTTTTTTTGTAGATGCCTAATATCTATACCGGCCCTAGGAGACACACCTTCAACGAATCGGCTCATTAACGGCCAGTACAGAGATAAAGTGAACGTGTTAAAGTGGAGACAGGACTAAAATGTTCAGGGCAAAGGGCCTCGAGGATCAAGGTGGGAGAAATCTGATCTATTTGATTCAGTGCAATCTTTATCTTAAGCCAAACGCTAAACCTAACCCCAGTTCTAATCCTAATGCTGTTGATCACAGTCTGAAGATTTGTAGAAACAAACCGTCAGAATAAAGTGTGGCAAGAAAGTAAAGGTATACAAAGGTAAAGGTAAACACATATGCATGTAGTTTCATGTATGTGAGCAGAATGGCAGTAAAGTCAATGGTTCTGCATATACAATATTCTCCCAAGACTTCACAAATGGTTTTCTGTTGCTGTCTATTGAAAGAGCAGTTTCTCCCACATGGAAGTCATTGAGGGTACATATACAGTACTCATGTTTTAGGCCCATGTGGCTGAGGCCTCTTAGGCCCTTGGGTGGAATGTATGGAGCTGCAGCTCATCTCAATGTAAGTGAGGGGCAACTGTGGGGGAACAGAAAAGACAGAAAGAAAGAGGAAAAAATGTGCTCTTAACTGTCCAGTTCATTAAAAAGAGAGGGTAGTTTTTGCCAAGTCAATCTCACACAGCAACCAAACTGGATTCAAGCATCTAAGCTTGCATTACAAAGTTTAGTACTTGGTTCCAATTAGGTTTTTGCTTCTATCTTGATAGTTCATGATGGTTGTGTAACCCATATCTGCATGCACAGAGCATTCATATGGTTGTAGAAAGAGGAGAGAAAAGGAACTAATTTCAGAAATTGACTGACCGTGCTGAAGGTTCCACACTTTACAGTCAAATGCAAAATAAATAGTAACTGTCCACAAGATACAGGTTTCATACACCTGTATTTGATTGGTGGACAAGATTTAGCAGGAACGCCTAAAAGATGATGTGTTCAAACTGGCCCATCTTGACTCTTAAAGCTGAAAATGATGGTTTCTGTGGAGGATTGTGAGATCAGACAAAAATGTTGTGTAAAATCAATACAATTCAAGTCTTTGATTATGGGGCAGCTGGCGGCTTGGTGGTTAGTGAGTTACCCCTGCGATGGGAAGGTCATGGATTTGAAACCAAGGACTGCCAGTGGCACCACTGAGGAACCCTTAAACAAGGTACCATTGCCACACACTGCTCCCCTGGCACCATTGTGGGCAGAAGAAACGCACAGAAGAGCCAAGACTTCCCTGTTTGACGATAGTTTGCGAGGCAGCTGGTGGCCTGGTGGTTAGGGTGTTTGCCCTGCTATCAGAAAGTTGTGGGTTCGAATCCCAAGACTACTAGTGGCACTTCTGAGTGTTCCTTGAGCAGGGTACCGTCCCCCCACGCTGCATTCCTGGCAGCCCACTGATTTACTTAGTGAATGGGTTGTAGGGCTGCACAATATATCGCAAATTTACCATCATCGCGATATTAACATGCGCAATATACATATCGCAAAAAAATACACATATCACATTTATTTGACGGAACTGCAATAAATGGTGTTTTTCCAAAGCTCTTCACCCAGAGCCACAGAGAAGAGGACAAAAAATCACTGGCCAGTTTCTTCATCTTCTGTTTTACTGTTACAGATTGTTCCCTTTGCTTTTTTTCTGGGTAAGAACTTACTATAATTTAAATTATGTTTACATTTATTTAAGATTTTAAATTATTAAAAAAATATATTTTTAACTATTTTCAATGGTTCAAATGTTTTATGGGAGGCATTAAAAGTAAATTCTTAAAAAAAAAAAAAACATGTTGGAATGGAATGGCATTTCATTTTTTTCCTGTGTCTGGAGTCTTTATTACCAGCAAATCCAACACTCAACAACATTATCGCATATCGCATGTTTTCCTAATATCGTTAAGCCCTAACGGGTTGAAATGCAGAGAAAGAATTTCACACTGTGTGTGTCACTTCACTTTACACTTTAGTTTGTGGTACATGCTTGACTTTCAGTAACAGGGTTTGGTCGTTATGAATGAGCTCAGAGGTTCAGAAGAAAACCTGCATTAAGCAAATAAATCAGGTTGAAGAGGACAGCGAGCTGAACCGAAGCATCTCTGCCTTAATTAAATCCAGTGTTTGTTTTTGCCTGCATTCCACCGATGTCCATGGGTGCCAGAAAGCCTTTAGTCACAGTTAAGTCCAAGGGCTGCACAAATGGGAGCGCGCAGAGTGCGCGGTTCTGAGATCTTCTTTCATGGACGTGCCCTGGCAGCTGCCTCTGTTCTCCCAGCTGTTTTTCTCCTTCTTGGCTCTCGGACGCTGTGACCCATCCACCTTTGCTTAGGACAGTTCCCCTTGTGATTGGTGACAAGCCACATCAGAGGCAACATTTCTGTTTGTCTGTGCAGCCTTATCCTATACACTGTGTCAAAGAAAGAGTTCTGACACAACAGAACCAGTAGATTCTGCTGGTAAGTTGAAATAATTATAAAAGCATTTTTAATGCAAAACAACCGCCTTGCTTCCATACGTTTGCCCTGTAATGCACAGCGATTTCCAAGGTACCTGAAGAATAGGAAGAAACCAGTAAAGGCAAGCAGAGGAACACCCTGTGTGTTTTCTTTTTGAAAGGAAGGACAGAACGTGCAGTTGCGCGCATGCTGCGAGTGGAGAGCTCTTTCTGTCTCACATGAACACTCGCCTTTTATTTCCCTTGCCCTTGCTGTGCTGTTCTCCTCAGCACTACTAACTGCTGGCTCTGGATACCGGCCTTGCGTCATCGCAACCCCAGAGGCACTCTGCACGCTGGGTCTGTTGTGATTTTATGGGCCGCCAACTCAAAACATTGAGTAGTAAATGCCAGACATCGCACTGCCAGAGTAACTCCATGTGAAAGAAGAACGCAAAGCGGGATATCTTTGAGGAAACGTTTCATGCTCATACTCTACGTGCACAGTTAATATACACACCAGTGCAGCTCATCATTCACATACAGTTGGGACAATGTGACAGGAACCTAAGAAACAACCCAGCTGGCACACATGTGATTGGTGATTGGCCTAAATATTGTGCAATTCAACAGGATCAAGTCCAGAAGCACAATCCAGAAGACTCTTTTCTGTTTTCCTCATGCAGATACGCTTGGAAGTAAGGGTTGGTTGGCACTATCAAAGCTACAGTCTCATTCATTCCATCTCCTCACACAGGTTACTTTGATTAGAGCGCTATCAGAGACAGAGTGGTGGAAGTAACTAATACCTGCTTTCTAAAAATGCCTCCCACCACCACTTATGACAGATTTGCAGAGGTTTATGTGAAGCTGTTTATATGAAGTACAAGCTTGTCCTTATATGCTTGCTAATAGACGTCATATGCTTTACATCTATTTTGTGACGTTCAGCGTGATCAAGTAGGCCGCACATTTCAGTCTGTGTACTATTAATCCAACTGATTGCGAAGAAACAGGGACGTGATTGACCACTATACACTAAAACATACACTATATGTTTGGTATAGTGCACCCATATCTGTGTTTGTGATCAACCAAAGTGAAACAGAGCATAACAGAATGAAGTAACACCCCATTTAGATGATTGTGAGCTTGGTGTGTGATGGTTATTCTCCTCTCCTACGTTGCAGGGTGACTTCACCTGGAATAGCCTGTCTGGGAGGAGCGTGCGGCTCAAGCCAGTGGCCATCCAGAGCCTGTCAGAACTGGAGCGAGTGAGGCTGCAGGAGGTGGCGTACAACCGGCTACACCAGGACTACGACCTTGGCTGCCAGATCACCATCCCTAAAGGTAAAGTTGCCAGGATAATGAATCAGAATCTGAAAACTTTATTGATCCCAGAGGGAATTGCTTAAATTCTGACTGCACAGGCAGAGACACAGAAACAGGGAAAACTAGAACAAAGTCTAAATAAATCCAATAAAGCTCTGCAGAAAAACTCAATATGAAATACAGTATGCTGCATATAAATAGTCATAAATACATAAATCAAGTAGTATATAAGTAAGCAGTATAAATAAGTTAGTAGCATATAAGTAGACTATTGTGCATAATAATAAAATATTAGGCATAATGAAATGATTTACCACCCAATAAGAAAACTGCCCACGATGTTCCACATGACGTTCCACATAATAATGGTGTTGTCCTGAACCAATAATTAGGGAAAATCAAATGTGAACACTTTCCTCCTGAAACCAAATCATGTCTGAAGTTCACTTCTGTACTTGAGCACTGGAGCTACACAGCTAGATTCCAGATTCTTTATTCGTCACATGCATAGTCATACAAGTACAACACACAGTGAAATGTATCCTGAACCGCTCCTTTCTGACTGTGCAAACATTATAAACAATAAGTAAATTTTAAATGAAAAAAATCTGGAAATGTTCTGAAACACAAATAAAAGAAAGAAATGAATACAAGTAAATATAAATATAAATGTAAGTAATTTTTTTTTTTTTTTAATATTAATCTGAAGTTTTCTAAACACAGATCTAAAGTAAGTTACTTAAACTTAAACAAGGACTGCTAATGTGGCTGACAAGCGAAATGGAAGCCTTTTTCCCACCTTTTACTTTTCAAAATGCATGTCTCACATTATTATCAGGGAATGCAAATTCTGTCCATATGCTATATACTGTCAGAAACCACATAAAGTCTCAGGCCTAATTGAGGTTTCTTAACATCTCAATATCATTTGAGGCAAGTGTGTAATGAATTGGGCTTAAGCGAACACATTAAAGGGGGATTAATGTACTTAATAGCTACATTAGCCTTGTAGAAATAAAGCAAATTACAGGCACCAATTATCTGATCGACTACGTTTGTGAGTAAACTGCATCAGTTAGATTTTTCTCACTAACCATTACTTCAAGGAGAAAAACAAAGGTGTTACTTGGTAGAAACCATAACAACCCAGAATTATATCTGAATCCCAAAAAAGGTAATGTAAAGTGCGGCACAGATTTGAACGAAACTGGATTTTTTTTTTCATGCATTTGCCATAATTATCACTCTAAATATGGACCAGGGGTAATATGTTCCGTTGGTCTGGCAACACACCACCAAAGGGTAAAAGGGGGATTTTTTCTATTACATTCTAGTACAGAATTATTCCTATCTAGTTTTGGTTATTCTAAACCGTTTGTCCTGACTCTGAATATCATAGTCCAGTTGTGTTTCAGTTAGTATCACCCCTTCTGGTTGATGGACTCTCATGTTTTTACTACAGGCATTACAGTGTAATATGTTTGAGTGGAGCTTGCACTAGCATGCTTTTGTCATATGTAACCTGTTGTAGCTCCAGGATAAATCTTCTCCCAGTTCTGTTGCTTTCAAGTAGTTACTAGTAGTGCTGCTGTATGAGGTACGTGAGGAAAAAACTTTGAACTGAAAAGTTAGATAGCCGACTAATTTGCACAGTGCAAGGGTAACCTTAGCCATCATCACAACAGTTACGATCCCCGAGAGATTTGGCAGGAGCTGCCAATGAACTGGACCCGCATTACCATTTACAACAGACAGGATCCGAATACAACTTTGAGGTTTTGTCGGACAACTCCTCGAGGGGCCATCCTGAAATGGGGAAAGGAAGTATTCTGTAAGATGATTTCCATTCGCTCCACGGTGAAGGAACACTTCGCAATTACGTTTTCCATTTAAAGGCCGCGACTTAACCCCTCTAAAGGCCTCACGTAAGCAAGAGAGTTCATAACTTCAGAGAGCTGTGAGGTCTGGAGTCTCTCTGATCTGTTTTGCGTTAACAGAACCAGTCTGCACTGCCTGACCAACAGCCAGAGGCCTGCATCCTGTCACGGCTCAACCTATTACTGGGAGCACTCACGAAACATGAAAAAAAATACAACCCAACAAAAAAAAAAAAGATGGATAAAAGCTTTTGAAACAACGTTTTTGGAACGTACACCACTTATACACTGAGCTGTAATCAGCAGGTCCCATTCAAAGCATGACTTGGAAACGTTTGACGGAAAATCACATTTACAGACCTAAATGAGCGAACTTCAGACACTAAACTAGTCCTGGCCATATTTGGGGGATTGCTCAGTGAACTATCACCTTAACTTCAGGAAAACCAAAACCTGATATCGAATAACTGAATAACTGATAGCATGCACTGACACTGTATTCAGATCAGCGTGAAGCGGCTCCTCCGGCCGAACATAAACAAGCTGTTGTTTTGGTTCCTCGCTAAACCCTCCTTGAGCGTCTCTCACCACAGCAATTCGAAGATAGCTGCTGTTGGTTGAAGCCGTGGCCCCGCAGGACCAGCAGAGCCACCTGGATCCATCACAAAGGCAGGCTTCGCTTCTGAGACTGGAGCGCATTCAGACAGACGTGTAGGTGAGAAGCTTCCTGTTTGAAAGCTTCAGTTACGGCATCAAAAAAGCCCGTCCTCCGGAGTCACGCACTTAAAACGGCTCGTATATTAGCCCTTCGGCCCGCATTCCTCTGCACGGGTTATATCTCTCCCCCCTCAGAATGATTTAATGCGCTGGTCTGTGTTTCCTATTAATTCCAGAGCTCAGGATGCCCATGTGCTAGGGACATTTCTTAGTGCCACGAGTGCCGAGAGGCTTATGCGGACGTTCGGCGTGGCCCAGTCTCATTATTTATCTCGAGTGGAGCGCCTGCTGGGTGAAGGCAAAGCCTCAAAAGCCAGCAAGACACGGGAAAGGAAAGTAAACACTAACTTTGAGCGATTTCACGTGGCGCTCGGCTGAACGGAGGGGATCGGAGACTTCCTGGGTTTTCCGTTCAGCCACGCAAACCCCATCTGAGAAGAATCCCAACCATTTCCTCTTGCTCCCTTTCTCCCCCCCCTCTATGTCTATCTGTCCGTTGTGTTGTGAAGAGTTTGTGGTCCTCTCAACTATGGTTTGGTTTGAAAAGGCCCTCCTTTGCTGATCTAAGATCAGATTTTTAATGTGCAGGTTTCTTTTATCAGTTTAATGGGTTTCTGATATAAAGCCAACCACAGCTTTTTGATACCGTATGCTTTTAATTGTACGTTATCGTACTTCACTGATTGCTTTGTAGTTAGAGGTAGTTGTAGTCCATTGAAATAAAACTGGTGAAACCACTATTATTATTTTACCTTCATAATTAGATTGCATTCACAAGATATGTCTCCTTATTTTTTTTAGATAAAGATCCATTCACTCTGTCTTACTCTTGCTAAAACGTTGCTTTTCCTCACTAATCCGATTTCTTATTAAACCCAAACCTCTCTAAAGGAATCCCTCTTTAAAGGGATACAGGAATCCCCAGTGAACCCTTTCTGCCTCAAGACTTAAAAAATAAAAAATATTTCTATAATGTTGCCATGAGTTTGACGGACTCGGATAACTCCAGTCTGATTCTCATCTATGATGTCTGGCCCTCTTTTAATAATAGCCTCCTTTAATCCAATTCAATGTTTTCAAAATCAGGAGATAATTCAGCTCTTAAAAAGAAAGCCATCACTAGCTGGGACTTAACCTGTTCAAAGTGTTCCTGCCTCCCTCTTCGCCATCCTAACTTTCTGGTCCATGCATGTTGTCTGAGTTCATCATATTTTATAACTGTGGTTCTCAAACTGTCCCAAAAAAAATAAGTGTAACGAATGTAATGTAATGTTTATGTCCACCAACGTACAAGAGCTTGGCTTTCAGACCACCATCTTGTGCCATTACCTGCTGGAAATTCCCTTTGTTTAAATGTGCATCCTTTTCCTGGCAAAGTAATTGTTGTATATCTTTAAAACTACATAATAAGGACTGTGTTGTTCATTTGAAGATGCATTAACATTGTTTGTACCTATCTGGACAGAACCATTTTTTTGATAGTGTACGTTTTATGCTCCTTATTGTCATTGTAGCACATACTGTAGTATAACATTGACCTGTAGATAGTCTATGATGAACACTTCCCCCATGTCAGCATTTACATTACATTTATTTTATCCAAAGCGACTTCCATTCCCTAATTACAGGGGACAGTTTCCCTGGAGCAACTTGGGGTCAAGGGTCTTGCTCAGGAACCCAGTGGTGGTTTGCTAAAGATAGGATTCAAACCCATGACCTCTTGGTCCAGAGGCAAGTATCCTACCCACTTGGCCACCACCCCAACTATTGGCTCCACTGTTGCTCCTCCAGGAGCTGCTGGGATTTACTTAAATGACATTTGACAGACATTTCTATACACCATGTTTCTAATGATTGGTGCTTGTAGCTCTGTGTCAGAGTAGAGTGGATTAACCTAGAGGACCATGGCCCTCTGAATAGAGCCCTCCATTCCATACAGTCCTGTCATGTTAGTTAGACTGGGGCACGTAGGCCTAAGGAAGTCGACTGCGGCTGCATTCCTAAGCCAGGGGGAGAGCGAAGAGATTTGTTTTTAAAGTGAATCTTGGTCAGTTGTTGACAGATGCCACCGTTCCATTATCTTTTTTTAAAAAACAACACATCAGATAAGCCACTTTCCATGTAGAGCCCTCTCATGATATAAAACATATTTCAGGGATTTAGCTGTTCTGAGTCAGAGACCAACCTTTTATACATTTGTTTCCGTCAACACAGCTATTAAGTGCTCAGTTTTCAGCATCAGGGAACGGCAGGAAACATGTATTCTACAGAAAAGAACTGAATTCATTTCAGTTAAAAGCACTTTTTCATTTGCATGGATAAGCTTCTTGTAAGTACCTCCAACATCTCCGGCGGTGTTTCTACTTCTTACCATCGTAATAATCCTGTTTAGAGATTTACACTTAACAGTCACTCCACATCTCTGCATTTGAGTGCATTTTTTAAGCAGCGTTCTCGGAAACAGGCTTTTTCAATGGCTACACATCGTTTCTGACCCGCGGTGTTCAATCATCTTCTCACACCGATGCAGCTTTTCACATCTGAAGCAAGCGAGGCTTGATTTTCTTTAGGCACTGTTTATCCAATTAGCATGTTTTTTTCTCTTATTTCTCATTGACCTTCCACTCCCTTAAGCAAGTTGTGTATCTTGTAACTAATCTCCTCTGAAATATCTCTGAAAAATGAACTTGTTCATAATGGCCTGTTTGACTGGAAATGAAAAAAATGACTGCGGTGGGCTGGCGAGTGCCCGCCTCGCGCCTCGGGATCGGCTCTGGGTACCTTTGACCCTAGTAAGGATTATGTGGTTACAGTAAAAGAAGGAATGAATGGAATTGAATAGATTAAGAATTCTGTTCAACACCTGAATGCGGATATGTATATTCACAATATTGAAAGTATCCAGCCCCGTGACGAGAGTCAGGAGGAAGTGGAAAACGAGATAGGGAAAGATGAAAACCAACATTCTTTTTTGTGTTAAACCGATGTCCTAGTCTGTGATCAGATAAGGCATTACCCTTGTTTCTACTGTGAAATCCCATTAACCCCTGAACATGTGTTGATGTGTAGACTCCATTTTCCTCCATGTGTTCACAGATGGTCAGAAGAGGAAGAAGTCACTGCGGAGGAAGTTGGACTCCTTAGCCAAAGAGAAGAATAAAGACAAAGGTAACTTGGGCATGGGCTCTCTTTATTTGACCGTTCATATGCTACAAACGTCATCTGTTCTGTGGGGTTTTATTTACTGGGTCTCGCAAAGTATCTATTAACCTCCCGATTTTTGTCATTTCTAATTCCACCTGTTAGCTCAGTATCACACAATACCAGCAGCACTAGGAAAGTGAAGGCCAGTCACACCCCAGAAGTCTTTTCAAACTGCTGCTAATGCAAAGTCATGGGACAGCTCAACATGCTTGGAGGAGAACACTAACTGCCAATTCTGTTCCATCAGTTAACAGAATGATGGGCGGCAGGGAAGGCCATTCTATGCACCCAGAGAGAACAAATGTGTAAAGTGGCAATTTATGTCACATGTGAACACACCACACCACACAGTGTGAACAATGAGAAATTCTTCTCTACATTTAGAGTGAAGCCAGCTACGCAGCACCCAGGGAGCAGTGTGTTGGGATTGTGCTTTGCTCGAGGGTACCTTAATGGCACCACTGGCAGTCCTGGGATTCAAACTCATAACCTTCTAACCCACCAGAACACTAGCTGAACAAGTGCCTGCGATTATTTAGACTTTAGACACGGATGGCTGTTATTTAGACACGAATGGCTGCAGCATTTCTGGGGACCTGTCCCATGAGGACCCAATGATGGGGCTCACATTTACACAGCTGCGCTACCTGGGAAGCAAAATCTACATTTAATAAACAAGAATATAAGCTATATATGAATGGCATTGTATCATTACTGTGATTAAAGCAAACAATATGAAGTACATAGTCTGAGCTGCACTATAAATCCCAGTTCATGCAGCAGTAAAGAAAGCTTTTATATAGTGAAATGAAACATGGTAACATGCAGAATACTCAGTAAAGGGGCCAAATTCTCCAAATGGAAAGCAGTTAAAAAGATTGAATGCAGTTGAGGAGTTACATTATCGCAAAAACTCTAGTCACAGTGTCTCTCTGAAGTCTTCCAGGAGTCGGCTGTTAGTAAAGCAGCATGCACTGCAGTGGAGAGTTTACTGACAGGTCATCATTACAGGGGGAACTGGGGGGTACAGTACCCCCTGATCAAGACCCCCCCCAAATAGTTCTTAGCAGTGTTATGAAGGAGGTACCCCCCAATTTTTGAGGGATAATTCACACTCTGATCAACAGGCCTCCCCACCATCTCCCTCAGAAGCGCATCGGTTTGTTTTCCCCTCCAGCGATTCCGATCATTTTTCCAAACCAGTGAGTTTCACGAGAGACAGGGCTTCTATCATTGCGTCAAACTTAAGGTGTAATATGTGGACTGCAAAAAAAGGAAAGAAAAGAAGAAAAGAAACGTGGGCAGGGGGTGAAGATGCATTTAGTACTGTGATATATTTAGAAAAGTGTAAAGCTCTCCTTGTAAGGGGACGTAGTCAAGAGCTAGTTGGCCCCAGACGGCATATTTGGCACGGTGTCTCAGTTTTGAGGGAAAAGAATTAAAACGGCAGGGAAGCCACTGTGTCCCACGGCTCAGCCAGAGTGTTGTGTCTGGCCGGTATTGAGTTTACAAGGAGAGAACGCGTAAACAGATTTAAGTCATGGCCTTGTCTCTTTGATGCCTGTAGGTTACTGTGCAACTGTCCATTTAATGTTGTTTCTTTTGGTAGTTACATGCTCTCAGGGACAGGAGAAATCACCATTGCTCTTGGAACTGATCTTGAAATTGGATTTTTAAGCATTAAGGGCAGGTTTTGAGATAAATATGGGAACAAATCAGATTTTTCTTTCCAAAGCGGATAAGACATTTGCTCATTTAGGTTGGCACTGGAGAGAAAAGACTAACGTGGGTACATGTAATGAAAGTGTATAAGTGAAAACTTTTGATTTGAATGATTTCTGACACGGCTTCGCTGTTTACTTGATGCTATTTGGCTCTCAACATTTCTTGCTGGCCTAAAGCAACGTCTTCACTCTGGTCTGAGTCAGAGATGGGAGTTTTGATTATGTTGTTTAAACAAACCATCACCAGCCATTTAGTGTCATTTCGACTCACTAACTGTTGATTCCTTTATGCTGAATTTGCAACGGGCAACGCACCACCTTCCCTCAGCCTTAGAAATTCCGCTGCTAGTCTTAAAGGGCACTTAGTGTAGAAACAACAATAAAACAGTAAAGCCTGGCACGGCAATTCATTTATGCCAAGGAAACTATTCTTAAAGCACAGAGCTGAGCCAGAACTTTTTCGTTTTACACACCAGCACTGCAGAGTTCCTTCATCCACATGTTTACTTTTGCTGTTATATGCATACTGTAGTAATCTTTTCCCTCGCCCTTTAATTACATGTGGCTGTATATGGGAACATTCAAAACCCACAGCTCCTTTGAAATGTTCGGCCTTATTTGAGTTGCACCCCCAACACACACTTTCTCCCAGCATGCCTGATTTCTCTCAAACGCTGGTTGGTCGGGGCTGCTGACAGAGGACAGCATATGGCCTTTGATCTAGCCGACTGACGATATACCATTTTCACTGGCCAGCTGTCCATACTAGCGCACAGTGAAATGCACACGTACACTGTATGCACAGCACATTTAATATGGAATGCTTGAGGGTTTGCAGAAATGGCTGTGAGCAGCAGTGCACCTCCTTCTATAAAGACGCTTACTGAAATTAGCCTTGCATGTGAATTTAGACCGGTCTCTGTTGAAAATAATGTGGAACCCAGTGTTGAATGAACTCTGAGGTGTTTGAGATGGTCCACCAAAGTGTAGCTGGTGGCCTGGTGATTAGGGAGCTGCCCCTATGATCAGAAGGTTCTAGGTTCAATTCTCAGGACTGCTGATGGCACCACTGAGGTACCCTTGAGCAAAGTACCAGAGGTTGCAGTTGGTTGCCCACTAGGTGAATGGGTTAAATGCAGCGGACCCTGTTCACACTGTGTGCTATGCTGTATTCACACGTGACAAAAGGTTTGCTAAAACTAGCATATGCATAGGCCACGCAAAATGTAGGAGGATCACATAATACAGTGGATGGAGATCTTACAGGTGCGGCTGATGATGTGTTCCACTCAGTGTTATTAAAGTTTGAGCAAGTCACCACGACTAGCTTAGCACTGAAATTCTTTTAGCATTGCGAGTGTATAAGGTGTAAGGCACTTTTTGCACCCTGCCTATGCTCATACGTCTTATGAGTACTTGTAAATATAGGCTGTCTTCATGAGGTCTTGTATTTTTATCTGAACAATGCTTTTTCAAATGGCTGCTCTCTTAATATTAACTGCACATCCGTGTGAAGGCACATGGCCCAGTGAATGTGTGTGGAGCAAGAACACCTTTTTGTTTCAGTGTCAAAACAGGCCAAAAATATGAAGGATGACTGAAACTTATTTTTCTAAACTCTGTTGCTGACAAACGCAAGTGTGGTATTGATCGATCTGTAGAGTCTACTTTTTTACCATTTGTTGCAGTAGGTTATAGATGGGGAAACTATGTCTATTAAATTGTGTCATTTATCATGTTATCGCTGGTGATAATTGTGATGTATGGTTATTTAGCGTTATTATTAATTCCAGGTGCTGGCTTGGAGCAACTTGGATGTGAGAACGTGCTGATTTTCTTCCTCTGTTCCTCTCAGAGAATGCACCCCAGGCCTTTGCCATCTCTCTGTCACAAGTGATCGCCAACGACCGGACGCACAGGCAGCGTCAGGAGGGTCAGCGGCTGGATCCCGCCCCCCGGGAGGAGCACAAAGACCCCAGTGACCTCGTCTCCTCCATCCTGCAGTTTGCCACCAAGCGGCCCATCAAGGAGCTCTCCAGCAGCAACTCATCACTCAGCTCCACTTCGGAGACAGCTAATGAGTCCACCTCGCCCAACACACCAGAGGCAGCACCCCGCGCACGCAGGAGGGTAAGGGAAGCTGTACTGGTCACTTTTTGAAAGAAAGTACACTCCATTTTTGTGTAATGCACCAATAACATCTGCAGAGAAGAACCACCATTTTAGGACGATTCCACATTTGTTTTTCACTTTCGGCACGGAGTTCTTGGGATCATACACAACACAATGAGCTTAATTACTGAGAGTTCGACTTATATATTAATTAACCGTTTGTATATTTTAATGTAGCATCTGAGCTCTAGAAGAATAAAAACCAAAGTGCCTGAAGACTTGTTTCCTCTCACGGTAGTGTTCTTACTTAACAAACATCAAAAGGATAATTTCGAAACCCTTAGAACTCATCGTATTAATAAAATCTGATTTCTACTAACAAACAGTGTCAAACCGTCTAAAACCAGTGTTTGTTTTTCTACATGCTCGATGTTTGCTGCTCTTTCACTTGGCGTGTCGCCAATCAGCCGCTCTCTGGACCCCCTCCCTCTACAGGTTTTACCCATCCGCAGAGACCTGAAATAAGAGGAAATTTGGCATTCTTGTCCTTATGGGCGTTTGCATATGACACTGCTTAAAACCCTAGTAGCGGTTATTATTATTTCTTGATTTTTAAATGACAATAACGTGATACAGGAATACCAAACAATCAATGACGCCTGACACCTCGAACACAAACCGGGAGAACTTCTAAATATTTTGTTGTCTTCTCGACAATTTGTTGCACTGTCGGCACAGATCTGTGCTGCTCATATTCTAAGGGTTAAATATCTCTGCAACCTTGCGAATGATGACTGTGATGTCTTCGGCAGGGTGGCATGTCAGTGGACTCCATCACCGACTTGGATGATAACCAGTCCCGTCTGCTAGAGGCACTACAGCTGTCCCTGCCAGCTGAAACGCCGAGCAAGAAGGAGAAGCATCGGGATAAGAGACTGAGTCTGAACCCCATCTATAGGCAGGTGCCTCGCGTGGTGGACAGCTGCTGCCAGCATCTTGAGAAATATGGTATGTGTGGTAGAAATGCTGCAGTTAGTTTTAAAGTGAAAAAGCTGTTAAACACAGGCAAAAAAAACTCAACTCATGAGTATTGCAGTCTTGTAATCAGGTATGGGTGGTTGAACTCTGCTTTTTTCCACATAGGTCTGCAAACAGTTGGGATCTTCAGAGTGGGCAGCTCGAAGAAAAGAGTGAGGCAGGTAGGAGTGTGAACACACCTCCTACTCCACACCACATGATGTATCATGAAGTGTCAGTGTTCCATTGCACCGTGTTGCTCATGCATTTGTATTCTAGCCCATGTGATTGAAATGGTAAATACAATGAAGCTGTAGAGGTTTGTATTCGGATGCTGTTAATGATAAGCAGGCTCAGGTTTTTGTTCTTCTCAAGTGCTCTTGTCTTTGAGTAGTTACTCTGCTACTCAGTATCTTCGGGTAATGCTAGGCTTTCAGAAGTCTTATTGGATCCTTTCTGAAGTGGTTTTCCTTGGATTGCTATCTTGCTCTCTATTGTCTGATGTTTTCCATGGATCTGCATCGCATTAGAACATTTAGTGCTTGTGTTGTCTTTCTTTAGCATTTAAAAGAAGACACTTTCTTGGACATGCTTGTTGTCTTCCATGAGATGTTCATTTTAGCCACACTGGGCAAAAATGAACATACAGTGTTCCCCCACGAAGTCGCGCTTCAGTTATTTGCAAATTTCTTAGAACCGAACAAAAAATAGTTCGCAGAAACCGCCAATAACTGTGCTGTAATACAGTTATTTTTTCATGGTAATTTGCAGTTTTTCATGCATTTTAGTGTATTTTAAATGCATTTAAAATTAATAAACATGTAATTGATTAATTTTGCAACATAAATATTAAAGTAAATTTAGATCAATTCAAATTTCCATATAAAATATAAGTGTATAAATACTGTCGAGAGACACAAAGCAACTGTATAATGGCTTCTGCCCTGCGACACATCTCTGGCCGATGCAGTCCATCATTTTCCCGCATGGAGCTTTTCTCTGAGTGTTCTCGTGTTTTTGTTTTGTTTTTCCTAAGGCCCTGTATTTTTATTACTGTGGTTACTCTGCTTATACCAAATAATGGTATAATTACAGTAAAGTCTATACAGGAGTAACATCGGGATTTACATTCTAGCACTGCGGAAGACAGCAGTTCAGTGTACACTGTACAGTACGGATGAAATGAAAGTGTTTTGGGAACATATTTGGGAAGCATTTTTTTTTAACCACAAAATTGCTTTTCACAATTCGCCGGTGCTCCTGCAATGTAACCCATGCATTTCGGAGGTTTACTGTACTGAGCTTATTTGGTGTAGTGTGTATGGGATTTCTTCATGAATAAAACAGCAGCTGTTGTTCAGTATATTTACATTTGCCAGTAAACTGATATAATGTATTGATGTAACATATTTATTATAATATGCCTAAAATGTTGAGCTGCTCATGAACGAACAGGACATTACGTTTTTCATTACGTTTCTCATTCTCTTTCTCGTTGTAAGAGAATCTGGTCACAGGCCCAGATAGAAATGATAATCATTTCTTAATCACACGGCTGTTTTGACAGAAAAACAAAGCTTTTCATGTGAGAGACTGGGAATGAAGCTGGAAGACGTGCCATGCCTTTTTTTGCTGAAACCCTATGACGGCTTTCCTCTCGCCTCTATCATTTTGCAATTCCACGACACAACAATGGCTGATGTTATCTTTCATTCACATTGTTGCCAGTTTGTCTCCTCAGCGAATGGGTTCCCCCCCCCCCGACAAACAGTTTATGTCAACAAGTTCAGTTTCCCGATGAAGGGACACGTTTCAGAGCTTCACGGCAGCCTCTGGAAAAGTACAGTTCTCTTCGTCTTGGCACACATTTAGTGGAAAAACACCGACTTCGCACAAACAGTGTCTCTATTCCACAATTAGTACATACGTATCACCCAGTCCTGCTGTGCATCAGAATCAGGTTGCAAAGGAAGCAGCAGTGCTGTGAGGAGAACCTGTTGGATGAGGTCTAGTAGTTGGAAGGATTTTGGAAAGACCTACCGCAACATCAACAAAAAAAGTTAGAATAAAAGCAAATATGATACATACATGCGTCACGGCGCACTGAGTGTTTTGTTCATTTACGTAACACGTTTCATACTGTTACACTCAATATTACACGTCAAAAAAGTGAGACGGTTTACAGAGCTGATTAAACTATAGAGCTCGTGCTGCTAATGGTGTCCGCTGTCTGAGACGGACTGAATTAAACTGCACACATTCTCTGATTATCAAAGCATGAATTCCAGCCTCTAGTCGCCCTCTCAACTTTTAAAGGGGAATTCCATGCATTTCAGCGAGTCACCATGCAGTCACAGTCCAGCTAAAACCACTTTTTTTCCATTTAAGTTTATTTTGCCTAGACATGAATTTAAAATGTGCTTGGCAGTTGCTATAGACACCTAGTCCAGCAACACAGGCCTTAAAAAGACAGCAATAGAGAGGAAACTAATCTGTGTGTGGAAACACACAGATTAGAAAAATACATGAAAGTCATTTATGTGTCTGCGTGTGTGCGTGAGTGTGTGTGTTTTCATGCGGTTGTGTCTGTTTAAGCATCAGAATATTTCTCCTTCATCGGTGGCGGTACTGATGTGTGTTTATTTGTGTACTGGCACATATGGAAGCTACATGCTGTAATTCATGTTCCATGTTTAGACGCTTCCATCTGAGCATAGTTACATTAATATGCACGTCTCTGTGCCGCAGCTGCGAGAGGAGTTTGATCGGGGTGTGGATGTGCAGCTGGACGAGGAGCACAGTGTTCATGACGTGGCCGCGTTGTTGAAGGAGTTCCTCAGGGACATGCCTGACCCGCTCCTCACCAAGGAGCTCTACACTGCCTTCATCAACACCATGTGTGAGGAAACCTTACTAAAGCTATTTCTTAGCCACTCTCTGTAGAATAAAATAATCTGCTTTAAGTCTGTTTTAAGACAATATTTGAGAATTTTCCATTGTTTGCCCGAAGATCCTTTTGAAGGATCTTTTTTTTTCTGTGGAAACAGCTTTTGTGAATCCAGCCCCTGAACTGAAGTTGTCGAATCTAGTTTATAATAAGGTTTTACTTTGCTAAAATGCGTCTGTCTGGGAGTGGATTTAATTTGAATACGTCAAATAATACATTTTAGTGGATTCTAGTTGTAAAACTGTGTTCTGATTGACAGTGATGGAACCTGAAGACCAGCAGATCGCCACACAGCTGCTAGTGTACCTGCTGCCACCCTGCAACAGTGACACTCTCCACCGGCTGCTGGAGTTTCTGCACACCGTGGCTCAGCACGCTCACAACGGACACGACAAAGATGGACAGGAGGTGGGATATAGATTTAGATAGATATAAATTTCATTGTTATATTACAACTAATTGGTCATGTTATAACCATCAAATGCTAATTTTTTCCACATGTTTAGTTTCAAACTACATGCACTACACTACACTCCTTTCTGCAGTGCTGAAGGAGTGTTTTAGATGCAATATGAATAAAACAGGCTTAAAAAACTACACCACAACCAGACTAAGCCCTATTTTGTGGCAACCCCCTACAAAATACAGTAATAATCATGTCATCTTAGTATTACAGTACAGAGTTAAATTGCACTAGCCATGAATGCTCCCCATTTGATTCTGTGCCCCACTTGGATTCCACCCCCACTCCAAAACTGATACAAACTGGTGCCATCAACCAATTTTTTCATGTTTATGTTTATTTAAATGCATGGTTGTGGTAAATAACTGTAGCTTTTAGAGCAAACGGGGTAATGATTTGTGGCTCTACTAGAAAAAAACACACCTTTGTAGTAAGGCTGGGGGAAAAAATTGAGCGTATTACTCCCCTAACGTGTGTAAGGATCTCAGTAATGCTTGAATGGTCCCAATACTTTACTATTTTGAGGTCAGTTGCTAAGCACCAATAAGTAGCTTAGTGAGATCTGTTGATCCAGCATTAGCATCTAGATTTGGGTTGTTTCGCACTTCATAGACTAACAAGGATTAGTGTAGCTGGAATTCTCCTACTTATGAAAAATAAAGTTATGAATAAGGCCAATGAAGGGTTTTTTAGTAGCTGGGTCTCACTGCACAGGAATGCACTCCACAGGTAACTGATACGGTGTAATGGAGACCAGTTGAATTGCACGGCGAACACCAGAGACAAAAGGCGAGGCCGGTGACTGATTTGGACAGGCTGTCCATGCAGTGCTTTGTGTAAATATCCTTCATTTTATTCTGCAGGCATCACTGGATTTCATCTACTCCTCTGGGACCAACTGGTCTAGATTAGAATCCTCTGTACTTATCATTAACCTTCATAAATCATTTTCAGGCATTAGATTACAATCATTAAGCACCATCTGTTATCTAGCTGTTGCACAGTACGTTGATGCCACACTTGTCAATGGGATGACCTCAGTCAGCACACAGAAGGTCATTATCTAAGGGAAAAAAACGTGCAAAAATTGGTCGGAAAACAAAAGTGCTTTTCAGTCTGTGGTTCTCCAGTGATGGTACTGCCTGGGGGGCTGTTGGCTGTCTGTTTTTTTTTTTACCACGAAACAGTAAAATAAATGACCAAACATAATTTGAAATATGTCAAATAATAGTGTGATAATTTAAAATAATTTAGATGAAGGGCATTGATATGACAAAACTAAAGAAATGGTCGAATTATATTTCAGTGCAAATCAGGGCAAACCGTTTCACTTTTTGATCCTGTGGAAATCATCCATCATAAAAAAATGGGTACAAACAGAATGATTTGTTGATATTCGTTGTGGAATGCATGGATTAAAGTTCTCCGTCGTTATGACGGATTTCCGTCAACTGAGGGCGCTAAAGGTTACTAATGAGATTGATACAGATCCGAAGGGGAAAAATTGGGACGCGAGGGGTGGAGCTGAACAAGCTTCGGCAGACAAAGTTCTCTTTGGTTTAATTTTCTTTGGTTTAATTACGATTTAATGATTTTATGGTTTCGGCAGTTCTCCTAAACATTGAAGGCTGCGGAGTAGCCTCTCGACGCTTGTTTAAGATGCCAACTTCATAGTAAGAGAAAATAATTCCCCAGCATTTAGTGCCACATCAGTCTCAAAGGCTTTTAATGTCCCAAAACAAAGACGAGCTCAGCAAAAGGGCTTCTTGTTGCCTGGCGCATCCAATAATAGTAATAATAATAATAACAATAATAATAATAATAGGGCACAATAATAGGCTATATTCGCTAATAGTAGCTAAAACAGCTCGGACTCATTCTGAACCGTTTTTGCCGTGTGTCAGGGTGTGTTACTCTGCTGAAAGAGCCCAGTACCGTTAGGGAATACTGTAGCCGTGTACTTGATCTGCAGCTATGGTGTCTACATGTCAGAGTAACATCCACATGAAAACTGTTGATATCATCACCCTGCCTCTGTCGGCTTGCTGCAGTTCACCACGGTGTCGTCTCTAAACTAGGTGACGTACACAAACGTACACGATTTAGAACAAAATGTGATTCCTCACGTCAGGCCACTTCATCTAGTTCACATTTTTGTCGAACATGTGCTTCATTTAGCTCTTTACCCCGTTACCTTTTTCCTGGCCCTTTGCTCATCCTTCCATGGACCTTTTGTCGTAGGCATACCAGGAACACCCCACAAGACCTGCCGTTTTGTAGCTGCTTTGACCCAGTTGTTTAACCATCATAATTTGGCTCTAATCAAAGATGTTCAGATCCTTAGCCTGGCTTCCTGTTTCAAGAACTGACTGTTCATCCGCTGCATATCCGCTTCCACCCTCTGACTGGTGCCATTGTAACAAGATAATCAATGTTATTCCCTTCTACTCGCAGTGATTCTGATGTTGACTGTTCAGCGTAATCATAATGTAGGATTGTGTCCATATTATGCAGCCCTAGCTTGATGTTAACCTGTAAGAAGATTCGGGCCTAATGCAGAGTCAAGGGCTTGTAGGCCGGGACTGCCCTCATGGCACTCACTCTCAGAGCAGCGTACTTGGCCCAGTCCACTTTCCCACACACCTCTCTGGCCCTATCTGCCATCGGCCACAGGAAGCTGGACTCATTTCACGCTCGGGAGGGGAGCACTGATCAGCACTTTTATCACACTTGCATTCCCGCTGCGACATGGCAAGGGGGGCGACGGGCTATTTTGTGAAAGGACTAAAGCTGAGGCGGTGGTTAGAAAGGTTCCTGGGAGTAAAGCAAAGGATATATTTTTAGTTGGAAATGAGTAGAGGTTAGTAGCATCTTTCAATCTGCAGAGCAGACTTCGTTAGTTATTTTTTTACTGGATACTTCATTTGTAAATACAGTCCTATTTTTGCTTTTGTGAAGGTTTTTAGATTGATGTAATTAGATTTGGCAGGAATGTAGCATTAAAAATGAAGTATGCTCCTTCATTTAGAGAGCCAGTAAGCATTCTCCTAAATATAACCAATTACAAAGGCTGTGTGTGTACACATTATTTCAGTACTTTCATAGTATTCTGAAAAAATTACTTTTAAAGTGATGACTCCTCTCACACTCACATTTATTTCTAAGAACATATATGTAGTACTCTGCAAAAGTCTTGGGCCACTCCTCTTTTGCTATGAAAATGAGACGATAGGTACAGTGATCTATTGCATAAGCAAACATGCCTGTATATACAGTATATAACACAAAGAGAGTTTGTTTAATTCTAATGAGCTCGAAAGTCAGTATTTGGTACAAACACCATTATTCTTCCAAGGCAAGCTGTCTTGGAATTTCTTTAAGTGGTCTTTAGGAATAGTTCTCCAAGCTTCTTGAAGGACATCCCAAAGCTCTTCTTGGGACACTGGTTGCCTTTTGTTCTGTTCTCTGTCAGGATGATCCCACACTGCTTCAATAATGTTCAGTAATGAAATACGTGTGTTTGGGATCGTTGTCACGCTAAAAAGTCATACGCTTGCCAATCATAGGCTTTCCAAGTGATATTGCATGATGGATCAGAATCTGGTACCTTTCAGCTTTCATAACTCAGAAACAGTTTTGACAAGAGCCCTAACACCGCTGGCTGACATGCAGCCTCAAACCACCAAAGAGCCTCCACTGCGTTTTATAGATGGCTGTAGGCATCTATAAAATCTGAATTTGGATTAATTGCTCTTGTTTCACTCCAGTTCTAGTGTTATTTAGCATACGTCAGCATTTTCTCTTCCCTTCCCTAATGGCTCTTAGGGAATTACCTTGCTAGTGCAAACATACTATTTTATTTTATTCATAATATCTGTGGCATATTGAGTCAATTAAATTAAAGAAACGATAACGAATGTTTTACTGTGACAGGCTGCGAAGTGCCTAAAGATACAAGGTGTCTAGATAAAAGTGTTCCAACCACTCAGCATTCAGCACCACCAGTATACTGATCACCTCCTGATTCAGGATTTCAGATGGTCTTTGTTCTGTTTGAATGATTCATATGTTGGTCACTGTGTGTCTTAACCTAAAAAAAACATTATTCTGAAACTGGTCAGGTTCAGAAAAAAAACTCCAAAAATGAGAGTCTTTAAAAGTCCTTCAGGAAGCCTGGAGAACTGTTCCTCAAGACTACACTAAAATACAAGAAGGTCTGGGTCTTTAGAAGCAAAATATGAAGAAATGAGGGGCACTTTACTGTACACAACTGAACTATTTTAGACTATTTTAGTCATAAGTTTATCATTTTGTCTCATCAAATCCAGCAGCTTTACTGAACATCATATTTTATGTCCATATTTAGCAGCCCCTGTCCATTCACACTCATCCATAGCCATTAACTCACAGTGTCAAATGAACAGGTTTTGGAGAGAATTACTCTTCTTGAATGACAAGTCTGTGTACGTAGTTCATAAACCATGTCAGTTTTAGATTTTGAGAACTCAACTAGCTGCTCTGTTTCATATCTGTCTATCCACAGGTGACAGGCAATAAGATGACATCGGTAAACCTGGCCACCATCTTCGGGCCAAACCTGCTGCACAAGCAGAAGAGCTCGGACAAAGAGTTCAGCGTGCAGAGCTCCGCTCGGGCCGAAGAATCCACAGCTGTCATCGCCGTGGTGCAGAGGATGATTGCCACCTTTGAGGACCTCTTTATGGTGAGGGGGGGGGCAGTTTATGATTAACCTCAGTGGTAAAGATGCAGTAATTCAGAGAATCTGTGTGTTCACCCCTTAGAAGTCTAGTGTAGCTTTTACTGTTGTTTAGCTTAAACTTCTTTGGCAAAACAAGGCTGTTAGTATAACAACTTCTCAAATGATAAAAGATCTACTGTTTCGAATCTGCTTTAGAATACATTTCGTGCTTTGACACAATTTCTTGAGGTTAAGCTCTGAATAAGATATACCTCACTTGCAACAAGTGTGACTGCTAAGGGTTAATTCTGTTCATAGACTTTCATTCCAATGTTTATCTGACATGCCAAGCTGTAACACACCTGACTGTCAGAACTGAGTGTGTTAGATCGGAATCTTGTGTTTGCAAGTCGCCTTCTGTTGCATGTTTCACTAATCCCCGCTATCTCTCCATCAGCCTTTTGAAATCCAAGTTGACGAGACTGCTCTAGTTAAAGTCTCTGTTAGACAATAGGAGCGTCTTGCAGAAAGAAAACAGTGCTGCGTGTGGCGGAGCAGCTCCAGTTGGAGGCTGGATATAGTGGCTTAGCAGAGGGGCCTGCGGAAGGAGAGAGGCTTTAGCCGGTGCCAGCTTTTAGGGTTAAATCCCCCCCCCCCCCATTTTTTTCAGCCTTTTTACGCTTCAGCTTCAGACTTGAGTAGCAGTGTTTAGGATATACTTCGTGGGCTCTGTCAGTTTAAAGATAGAAATAGTATAAATATTTGCATACAGTGCTGTGCAAACGTCAGAGACTACATTTTCATTTAGTACTTATTCATTTTGTTCTTTCAGAGAAGTAGAGAACATATTTCATAGAAGATGATTAAATCAAATGTATGAGGTTTTTTCTACTTTTGTGCACCTATTGAACTTCTCCCTTATTCCGGTTTTAAATCAAACCAGTCGAACCGATCCAAAACTCCTTAACCTTCACACAAGCAGCAACCCACACACCTCGCCTGCCTCAGTTTCTTCCTCGTGTAGATCTAAAATGACTAGAGAAAAGATTTCTGAGGAGATTATATAGAGGATAATCCACTTGCATAAGGAAGAAAAATGAAAAAAGTTCAGAGACTAAGATAGAAGTAAATACAGTCTCCTATCAACCATGCAAGACCACAGAAACCCAAACTCATCAGATAAAACCGCTTAAAGTGTTAATTCCAAACAGAAAGGGAAATATCAAGCTCCACTCTTGCTTCAGGCCTGAAAAACATCTACAGGTGTTTTGATGGATCCTGTCCACCATGAGAAGACAAACATTGTGGATCTGAAAGGACGTGTCGCTGTTCCAGTAGTCTTTACTTAGAAAAGTAAATAGTGGAACAAAAAGTAGAACAAACATTGCATTACAACACTGAAACTAGACATCAGATATGTGGAGTAAGACTTTACTGATACACCAATTGGACAAAAGTATTGGGACACCTGACCATTACACCAACAAGGTCTTTAATAAAAATTGCATTCAGATACACAGACTTATATACAGAGTTGGTGCCCCTTTGCAGCTAGAACAGCTTCCACTGTTCTGGGAAGGCTTTCCACAAGATTTTGGCGTTTCTGTGGGAATTTATGTCCATTCATTCTGTAGAGCATTTATGAGATCAGGCACTGCTGTTGGACGAGAAGGTCTGGCTCCCAATCCAGTTCATCCCAAAGGTGCTGGATGGGGTTGAGGTCAGGGCTCTGTATGGGCCAGTCAAGTTCTTTCACACCGAACTCATCCAACAGGGTCTTTATGGATCTTGTTTTGTGCACGACACAGTCATGCTGTGTCCAAAATGTCTTGGTATGATTGTCCTACACTTAAAGCCCTGAAAAACAGACATGTCCCAATGTCCCAGTGCATATAGCGTAAGTGTAAATCTGTAGCCGGAATTGCTTAATTTTGTAATAACAGTTACAATCCTAGTAAA
This sequence comes from Hemigrammopetersius urotaenia, assembly GCA_037974485.1. NCBI lineage: Eukaryota > Metazoa > Chordata > Actinopteri > Characiformes > Alestidae > Hemigrammopetersius > Hemigrammopetersius urotaenia. Next base: position 17,278,464 of record JBBPDC010000084.1, on the reverse strand, counting down.
AGTCTCCCAAAATGAATGGAGACTGTAATATGGACATAGTATATATTGAAAAAAGAATAATTTTCACTTAATGGCCATAATAACTGGAAATGAAATAAATGAAACAGTGGTCTCTCACTTTGGCGCAATACCGGATGTCTATGTAAACAATGTTTTTGTGTCACTGTCAGAATCAGATGCTTCGAGAGTGAGTCACTGCAGATGCAGCTGTGGGCTTCTGAAATGTCTTAAATTTATCCCGCCTGCAGTTTTTTGTGTTGCGACTGGTATAAATTGGTTTAAAGCTCTTTTACACATTTACTGTATTAAGAGTAATTGATTTAATTGTAGTGTTATTCGCAGGTGTCTCCTGATCTGCAGAACGAGGTGCTAATGAGCTTGCTGGAGACTGATCCTGATGTGGTCGACTACCTACTGCGAAGGAAGGCGTCACAGTGAGTCGCATGTACACATTTTATAGATCCATGGCTTGTCAAAATGGCCATATATTACTATAGAATATGCATATTGCATTTGTTACACCCGTGTTGGGGGACCATTGCACATCTATAGATATGTGTCGCCCTCTGGTGGCCAATAGGCCAAAACATTTTAACAGAAAAAAATATATTTAACCTGAGATTTACCTACACAGTAGCTCTTGCCCCTTATTCTGGATCCGTTTTTTAAGGCATTAACCATAAAAACAAATTATTCTAATAACTACTAACAATCTGAAATATCTATGAAACTAATTTGTAAGTGAGAAATTCAAGTCTCAGTCATATTTTATTATAATTTGTGTGATTGCGTCCACACGGTTTTGTTATTATTATTATTATTATTATTATTATTATTATTCTTTTTTAAGCAGAATTTGGCATTTCTCCAACTGTTTTTGAAATACTGGCATGTCAAAACATCCATTAATATCCAGTGAAGTGCCTGTGATGTTGATCCGAGGCTGAGTATTGAGTGTTGAAAAAGTCAATATTTGTGGTCAAGTTGCCTCAATAATAAATGGGGAGAGAGAGCAGATCTCCATTAAAATGTGTCAGACAGTCCGGACAGGGACAAAACGAGGAGGAACACAAATACAGAGAAACAAATACAGTTCAAAACGTTCAACAGACTCGTAAACACACTTGGTTCAAAGTCAGGGGTTCAGCAGTACAGTGTCAGTTACTGAATGAAGAGAATCAGAAGAGCAAAAGCGTCTGTTTGGCCATAAAACTATTGTTTGGTTTCCTAACACTGGTCTACAGCAACCATGCAGTCCCACTTTGTATTTTCTTGCCCATGTGTATCTAGTTAATTTCTGCGTTTGTAAATCTTCTCTCCTCATTTTCTTCCTTCAGGAGTCCAGACATGTTGAATTCAGAGACCACCTTCTCTCTGAATGAGCGGAGATCATCCAGTGACTCCAACAAGGTGTCGAGTGGCGAGGTGTCCCCCTATGACAATAACTCTCCGGTGATGTCAGAGAGGAGGGGTGGAGACGGAGGCAGCAGTGTTGCTGGAGGAGCCCTCAGCACCGAGCGACTCTTCCGCGTCCCGGAACAGTACACCCTGGTGGGACAGGTCACAGGCCGCGCCAGGGACTCCGTCTCAAACCCTTGGTCTCCAACAAAAGGTGACACAAAATAGTTTGGAATTGCTTAAGTTGCATGTTATCTGGCCAGAGGTAAATATAAATGTGTATGTTCTATCCATGATTTATTTTTATCAGATATTTCGGAGGAACATGCCAACATCTGGGGAGCATGGCACTCGACACTGAAGCCATGCTTGAAAGAACAAACCTATACAGGTACTGCACAAGCAATAAACTGTAGTTTGAGTGTTTTACATACACTACCGGTCAAAAGTTCTGGAAAATGAGTTGAACATCTGAAAGGGCTCATCTATGTTCAGGATCATATTACAGTGTTCAAATAGTAGTTTATGGACAAGAATATTCTGAACAGGTTGCTCTTGGTGATGCAACACCCCCAAGTCACATGATAATACATACAGGTGGGATGGTGTTACTTACATGGCCGAAACTCAAGAGTAACATCATCCTTCAAGAGTAAACATCAGTCATTGCTGGCTAGTAACTGTGCTAGTTTTTTATCATGTTTAAAGATTAACTTTTCCCTCAAATCTTATTCTAAGTGGTTAAATAATGTTAGCATGTTTGGTTCCATTGATGAAATTGATGTGCTTGTTTTGCCTGCAAGGGTTTAAGCTCTGGCTCATAGCTGTGGTTTTAAATGAGAGTTGTGCAGTGTTAAGAGAGCTGAATGGGAAACAGGTACCAATTCCACTTTGGGCATGGTGGCAGCTGGTGGTCTGGTGGTTAGGGAGTTACCCCTGCGATCAGAAGGTGGTGGGTTTGAATCCCAACACTGCCAGTATCACTAGTGAGGTTCCCTTGAAAATGGTACTGTCCCCACACAGCTCCCCAGGCGCCCCCTGTTGTTGACAGCCCACTGCTTCACTCTGTGTATGAGTTCACACAATGTGCTGTGCTGTGTTCAAGCATGACTGTAAGGGGTCACTCTATTTACTTTGTACTCTATTTCTTTAAAACATTACATGTTCTTTATTACCCATAAACAATCAAACACTCAGAATAACCTTAACATCCAAGTATTTGTGACTAATTTTGCCATTTACTAATGGCCTCCTGAATGTGGGCTGCTTTGTATACAAATGATTCTTACATGGTTCTCACAATACAGTCAATAGACTTGATTTAAAGCTCACATTCTGCTCTCGTAGTTATTGTTTCATTTCATATCCAGTGTTCCAGAGTACAGAAAAATGGCTCTGTTGTTCCTTATGTTCCCCCCACCCTGAGATCATTCAGTGATTACAGTGGCTCATTATTAGTATGAGTTAACAGGGGATGCTGGTTTGTTCTCACAGGTTCCTATGGCAACATGTCCGAAGGGAGCTCCCGCAGCTCACAGGAGGGGATTGACAGTCACCAAGGCGACCCCAAGCAGCCTGCGCGAACGCAGCCCGCTCTGGGTGTGACGGAGTGCTGGCAGCACACTGCAGTGAGTCGTGTGTGCAGCAGCCCTCAGTCCGGCCAGCAGCACCTCCGCCTGAATCTCAGCCCGGACGGCCAGTCGGCCTCCAGCAGCTCAGAGGACCTTCCGATGGGAAGCAGCCACAGCACGCCCAGCCCCACCATTCTCCCTAAACCAGCATACAGGAGCGATCCGCGCCCCCCTCCGCCCCCTTACGGACATTCGAGTCCGACTGCTTTGACAGTGTCATCCACTTCCTCCTCGTCTCCCGCTCCTGTGGCCTCGGCTCAGCAGTGCCCCCAACAAAGCGGAAAAACTGTCTCTCAGAACTCGTCCTCTTCGTCAGGGGGCGCTCTGACTCCCCTGAGCGCGGACTGGCAGGACTGGCAAAGAGACCGGTGGCAAATTTGGCAGCTCTTGTCTTCGGACAATGCGGACACGCTGCCCGAGACGCTGGTCTGAGGAGTACGTTGTGGACCTCGAGAGGTACCCCAGAATGGGATCGACGAGCGCAGTGCATTTATACAAAAGGCCACTTTTATGGCTGTGTTTGGCCCAGTCTGTGACGGAGCTCGAAGGCACTTGTGGCAGTTTTGTCAGACTGCAGAAACGCAGACGAAACACACCTGGTCCAACTGAGGAATATTCAAGGCAGCAAAACAACTTCACACAGTTGAGCTGAGGCACGTTCCGGTCCAGATAAAGGAAGCTCTCCATCACTTCTCCTTGCTTAACTTTGTAGTGGAAGCATTGATCTAACTCCACCTAATTTGTTTCAGTTTGATGTTTAGCGTGACGATCGTTACATTAAAACAGCAAATCTTGTAAGCTGGCATCACGAATAAGAGAAAGCTGAGCAGAAGGGAGTAAAGAAAATAAGGGCTTGTTGTAATTTGGAAGGAAACGGGCCTTTGATGTGGCTCTACGTGCTCTAATTCTGTGCCACAGCCGCATCCTCTGAATGCAGAGAAAAAGAACAAAACTGGTACCTCAAATTAGTCTAGCGAACACCCGCTCCAACCTAACGTTAAACTGTCAAATCATTAAATTGTTGATACTTTTATATGGGAAAATAGAGAAATACAGTATACTCGTACTATTGTTTAACTGCTGTGTACGTCCGCATTGCTCTTTTTTAATTTGTACATTTTTTAAAAAATTGTGCACTGAATAGTATGGCATGAGGTAAAATGTACCATTTGTTTTGTTTTTTCCAGTTCCCCTTTGTATATACACCATAAAAATATTGCAAAAAAGCTGCTAAATCACATGTACACTCTAAAGCTTCTTGTATATTACTTCTCATTTTGCCTCCATCGTTTTATTAAGGATATAAAGACAGGGGAAAGCCGTTTTATTGCAACGTCAGCCTTTGAGTGATGAGATTAAGAGATGAGAGCAAGTCTCTCGTCTCAGAATTAGAGCTGCCGACATTTAGGACATTTATATTAGACCTTTAGCACTTGAGAAGCTACGTGCACCCGGGCTGATCTGGTTTTCAGCGAACTGAACTTCAGACGATTCTCTGCCTCCTTGGAATGAACAGTGCCTTTGATCTTTTAGCCTTGCCTAAGAGCATTTCATTCAGAAAGGATTTAAAAATGACATAGGAGTAGTATGTTAAACAGCGCTAATGGATTTTAATACATTGGTTCTAGTCCAGTACTCTCATTTAGAAGCAAAAACTACTTTTACAAGATGTTTCAGCACGCACTCGCCTCTTCACTTTTAGGTTCAAATGAGTTTCAGGAGCTTATATAAGCAATGGATGCAAGTTCCAATGTATTACGTTGATCACAACGAAGAGCGCAGGAGAGCTAGTTAACATAGTCCCAGGAACTGTAAAATGTGATGTATTTAAAATCCAGAACATACATATGAAATCATTGTCTATGAGTAACGTTTCAGTATCTGAAAATTGACTGACGTCGCAGAACCTCCTTTTTTTCCAGGTGTCTGCTGTATTGTAACTTTCCTTCCTGCCGTCTTCGCATTTTAATCCTTGAATTGCAAAGAAAATCAACACATCAGTCATGGAAACAATCCTCTTCCTCAAAGGGGTCTCCCTTATTGTCTTGGGTAAAGCTTCTCTTCACCAATCGTAAGGCTTCTGTGGCTTGTCCTATCCCCATAGTCTTAACACAGCTATGTGTTTCCCCACTGCAGAGAATCTTACCAAGTGAAACCCAATGATTAAGCCAAAGCCAAAATTAGCGATTATGCTAGCAAGCATATTTTGAACCTTTCTTTTAGATTCCTTTTTGTGTTTCATCTAAACTTTGCTGGCTGTTTAATATAAAGCTCAATCATGCAAATACATTCCCTGGGACTTTACGAGGTCAAAGCAAATCGCTTGAACTTTTTAGAACCACTGACCAACACTAGCAGCCCCTCAATAGCATTTCCCAGGTCATCCCATGTCAGATTTGTTCAAATTAGAGTTCTTCGGGACACGATTTTGAAATATTTTTCTACTGTTTATGCTCATTTCAGTCATTTGTTTTTCTCTAAATGGCCTTTGAGTGGAGCTCTAGCAATGCATGTTAACTCAATATCTATTCCTGCATATTGTAAGAGAACTCACTGGCTCTTAATCAAGTGAAATCAGTTCAAGGTTTTTCTGTGGAATTTCTGCACACTGACTGTGGATTTCTCTCTTATCTGAACACTACAAACCTCTATTGTGCTGAACAGATAAACACCCAGAGCCAGACAGGCCTCACTTTTACTGTAGGAGGAAAGTAAAAAGGTGTCACGATCTAAACCACTGTGCTTTGTTTTAGCCAACTCTCACATGTTTTTGGTTTTTAGGGTAGCAGGCTAACCGATTCAAACACTTTTTCCAAATTTATGCTGAATACAAAGCTAACCAATGACTAAATTTGTAATCCTTTAGGTAAATGATAATTTTAGCAATGATCACAGCAGGTTTGATGTTTTATGGTCCTTACCAGCGGCTAATTAAAGCAAAGGTTACTCTCAACTTCCCTCACTCACTGGGTACTGACATGCTGACATTTTTTTCATCTATGGTGGCGTTCCAGTTCGTTATTCAATATCTCGCTTGCCAAACGTTGTTTGAATTGAAAGTGCTCAGACCGGCTGTAATTTCGGCTTGTTTTGTGAGACATACTAACAGTGTTGCCATTTTTGGGAGAACAGTCCCAAATCTCGACGCTTTTACTGTGGTTTAACCTCGATCCCGGTTGTGTCCTGTGCCAAAATGTTCTCTCAGCAATATTAAAGGATTTCTGATCTGTTATGTAATTATGTTAATGATTTTTGTGAGCCCAAATATAAGATATAAAGATGTTATTACTTCTATATTAGTCAGTATTGTAATAAGGAACAGTTTGTACTCCAAACAGATGCTTTTTTTTGTATGGTCCGAAATTTGCAGTGAAGCTTGCTTAAATTTTTTTTTATTATTTTTTTTATTTTTAAATGTGTTTTGTTTGTTTCATTAAAATAAATGAGAAAGCAAGTTGGAATTGTGTGTCATATTTCAAGGCTTAAATGAAATGTATACAGGATACAGTCGGAGGTTAAGATGCTAATTTAAGAACATATAGTATGAATCCGAGACACAACAGGGTAAATGTGGGGGTTTTGAAAAGTGGTATAATAAAACCTGCTATAATCGTCCTGGCTGATTAGGGCTACATCTTAATACAGCATGATATCGATGGCAGGTTTCTATTTTTATTCTTTCACCTACACAAAATAAGGCTTAGGTCATAAAATGTTAAAGGATTATTTGAAGACCACTACAGTCCTATAGCTGCCATATGATTGGCTCTCTGGCAGTGACATTATTTGCTTTTTAAAAAAAAAAAGCATCCTAAAAATCACCCCAAAGTTTTCAAAAGAGCCCGAAGATGAAGTGCATCGGTTGTAAATAGACAAAAAAAATCAATCAAAAAAAAATTGTAATCATTAAAAAAAACAACACACTTTTCTAAACCAGTTTTTCATGCTGATTTCAGATCTGCTTTCAGTTTTTTTTCCCAATATTTTCAGTGTGAAGTCAGACAGGCGACACTGGCATAGATATAATGATCAGTGTCAGTCGGCTCCCACTGTTTCTTCACAAACACTCAGCATATGATTATTATATGATCATTATACCAACTATCATGCAGTACAGAACTAGCTTTATCACAAACACTGTACGTGCAGGAAAAACTAAACACAGATTTGAAATCAACATGAAATCTGCAAGTAAAGATTTACTTGCAGGCTGCAACTTAATAAGAACGCCCTACATAATATTGAAGCTCAACCATATTTGAATCATCAAATGAATGATGAAAGAAAACACCTGATTCAAGACAAAAGCCTCCTCCTACAATGATCGCATGATGGGGCCAAATCTAAAATCTGTTATGCTATGCACAGCTATGCTATGATTAACTCTTGTAGGTTAAATGTTCTGAAGTCACTTGGATAGTATTTGATAAAAGTTATATTAAATAAAAGTACTGGGACACACCTCTAAATGATTTAATTGAGGTAGTCCCTTACTTCCAGGGAGCAGACCAAATCATTTTGGACAACACCAATCTTGCAACTTTGTGAACACAGTTTTGGGAAGAACCTTTTCTATTCCAGCATGACTGTGTCCCAGTGCACAAAGCAAGCTCCATTAATATAGACTTTAATGTGGAGTTGTTTCCCCCTTTGCAGTAATAACAGCTTCCACTCTTCTTTGAATGCTTCCCACAAGATTTTGGAGTTTCTTTGGGTATTTGTGTAGAGCGTTTATGAGGTCAGACACTGATGCTGGACAAGAAGACTTGACTCACAATCTCCGTTCCAGTTCATCCCAAAGGTGTTGGATGGGGTTGAGGTCAGGGCTCAGTGGGGGCCAGGCAAGATCTTCCACACCGAACTCATCCCACCATGACTTTATAACACTTGCTTTGTGCACTAGGGCTCAGTCATGCTGCAACAGAAAAGGTTCTTCCCCAAACTGTGTCCACAAAGTTGGAAACATGACTTTGTCCAAAATATCTCATTAAGATGCTTCACTGGAAGGGCCTAGCTCAAATCCTAAAAAAAACAGTAAACAAGTTTGTGATGTACATCATATAATTAGGGTGTCAAATTAACGAGTTCATTTCGATCAATTAATCACAGAAATAATAATGTTTTTAATAATTTAACCCACATGAACTGAACCGGGTCCAGTGTTAACCTGGTCCAGTAGCACATGCTACCCATAGAGATGTGCTACCGCGCCCTTCTGCGCAATTCTACAGGGATTCAGTGCAATGAACATAAATCTGTGCCGCCTTGGGACACTGGCAGCTGTTTTAGCTTCAAGGGAGCATTTTTCCACACTCTGCTTCACTGTAGCATTTCTCAGTGTTAGAACCTGACTGTATAAACTGGCTCTATGTACCTCTAAAGAATTATCAACCTATATTCTTATTTAAATAAAATATATTTTTCTCTGATTATGCATATTATTTTTCTATCAGTGCTAAACTGACTGTGTAAACTGTATAAGCTTCAAAGGAGTAGCATAAGTGTCACGGTCGGTGGCCGCTAGAGGCCACTGTTTTTCTGTTTTTTGACCCTGTTTTCTGTTCTGTGTGTTCTGTGGACTTTTATTTTGACATGTCTGGTCTGGTTCTGTTCATTTTGTCACTGTCTTGTTATCAGCTGTTTTCTGTTTACTGCTCCTTGGTTCACAGCTGTCTTGTTTTCCCTGATTTCTGTTAGTATTTAAGCCTGTTTGTGTTAATCCTCCCTCATGTGTCCATCACCTCATTTTTTAAGCTGCATCCTGTTTCCCGGTCCTGTTTATTCACGTTCCTGTTGCCTGGAGGCCCACGTTGCCTATTTCTGTTCTGTTTTATTTTCTTTAATAAACTTATCACGAGCATGAATCCTCGCCTGTCTGCCTTGTCTGTGCTCCGAGGGAGTTCAGAGTCGTGGGCTCGCGCCCGCGACTCTGACAATAAGTCGAGAGACTGCCTATAAAATATATTATAAAACATTTTTCTTAGATTATGTATAGTATTTGCCTAACCTGAACTGTATAAACTTAAAGGGAGCATTTTTCGATAAGGCAGCGTCATTTATCAGAACACCTGTTCTTGTATGTTCATTGTCTTGAACTGCACCTTATAGACGGACTTAGCTCTATCGTTGTTCTTGCTAAATTTTAAAATATTTTTGCATCAAAAATGTGTGCGATTAATTTGGATTAATTAATCAGAGAGCTTGTATATAATTCAATATATTTTTTAATTGTGCGGCACCCCTACATATAATAAAAATACTATGCACAATGTCCTCACAACACTAAAGCATTTGGCCTTGAAAAAGTATACTACTAATTCTGCTTGGATTGCTGTTGAAATTAATTGGAAAACCAGTCAAGAGTTCTTAGTCGGGAGACCAACAGCACATAAGATTAACTGCTGATCTGAATGGTTTCTCTAACACTGTCTATTGCCCAGTTTCTCATGATGTAAGAGCTCCCTCCAAAATCTTACTCCCCCAGTTTCTAACTAAAAGATGAGACCTTTTTAATGTCTTTACTGAAATTGCCCTAATGGATTTCTTTCTACTGCTGAAATCTTCATTAACTATGGAATAGGTTTTAAAAAAACAAATTCTCACTCCTCAGAATCTCTCCCACATCTCTCAAAGGCATCACTATCCAACATGAGCTGAATTATTGATCAAAACAAAGAGTTAGAGACCAAAACTAGAGGAGAGCAAATCATCTTACTCATGAAAGTTAGTGTGGAACGTGGTCTTTCTTCTTGTCTACTGCTTGCACTCAGCAACAGAAGAGCTGCTTCATCTTTCGGGAAAATGCTTGAACTGGTGCACATTGGAAATGAGATCAATGAGATCAAATATTGTATGTATTATATTACATAATTTAAGAGGAATATGTAATACAGCCCACCAACAAACATACAGTCACTCGCACCTCATCTCAGAGCCCCAAGGTGGCACCAGACACTGCGAAGGTCAGCGTAGTTAAGCACGGTGAGGTAAAGCTTCATTTATTTGATTTTACTTAACTTTTAGAGGGAAAACTATCATGATGAATCCAAAACAGCAACAAATCTGGAATCAATATGGCTTTCCAAGGCTTCTGAGAACTCTGGTTAGGAATTGTATAAATGAAAAACTTCTGGATTTTAATGGAGCTGTCGTTCAAATGCCAGGATCTTCAGCTTTATGGACTTTAATTGAGAAGCCCCAAAGATGCAGCCAATTTCTGTTAGATTAGTTCCTAAAAAGTTGTTGTTAATCCTATTTTCCAAAAATCAATGTCTAGTTGAGCAAACAGCACACACGACCTACATGAAATCAGCCTTTAAGAACATTTTAGTAGTCCGATAAGTGAACACAGGCACTTGACCCACTCATACCTCTAACAAAAAAAGAGTGTTTTTCCTACTGCTTGGAATTTCCCCTTCAACAGTATCCCACGGAAGCTTAACCATGTGATTATAGTCGGTTGCTGGAACGCAGTGGTTGTGTTTGCCTGAAATTCCCGTCACAACTGGATACCCAGGACGACCGCAGATCATTCCTCCCTTTTCTGCTCTGGCACCAGAGTTGACACTCAGCTTGAATTTTCTTCAGTGGCCGAAACGTCTGAAACCTCGACTTCATGGCTCTCTGAAGAGCTACGCAAATATGCCTGAAGGCTCACATTGATTTCTGTGGGCAGGAACTCATCAGGAACGGAATATAAACTTTCAATATAATTGCTCTCAACAGCTCCTACAAGAGGCTGTGCAAGAGATGGCATGATGCCACTTTTCCAGACATCTATGTTGGAACCTTAGTCTCGCGTAGCCAGACCTTCAGACTGACGGCTGAAGGTCTGGAATTCATAGCCACTTTCTTTGGCCAAGGCC
>JBBPDC010000084.1:17227674-17238078 GCA_037974485.1 Hemigrammopetersius urotaenia | reverse complement strand
TACACACAGTGGTTATATACATGCGAACCACTGAACCATTGAATACAAATGAAAAAAGCAAATGAGGCTTAAAATGGTGCTTGGGGATACAGGATGACACATTATGCTCATTTGTTTATGGTTGCCTGCTCGTCACATAGATGTTTCTTGAGGCTCAAAACGACCACATTCTGACAGTGCTGACTTGTATCCTATCGTCACATCATTGCTGTTTTCTTCCCCCATTAATAAATGATGGCAGGGATGCCATGCCTAGGATACCTCACACATCTACACACACACACACACACACACTGCAGACCACATCCCATAGAACAACACATATTCACATGAAATATTAAGAGCATCATTTGGTGGACTTTGAATGAGATGTCTGGTAGTCTCTGGATGAATGATAATTGCATCCATGGTTATAGAAATAGACAATAGTTTATGCTTTCTGATATCTATGCTCTTGCATAGAAAAAAACTGAACAATCCCAGTCAAATGATTTATGGTAAATGATTTATGATATGATTTATTTATTATTTATGTTGTATTGTCTCCCCAAAGATATTGTACATTTAAGCTTTGCAGTGCATTCTCAGTAAAGGGTGTGTACATATTTCCGTACATTAGAAAATCGAGTGTTCCAGGGCACCTAAAGTATTGCTTTCAACCGTGTGTGACGCTGCACTGTACAGCATTCTGCATTATTAAATGGTGAACTTTAGTTCCACTATAAACTCTGTGTTCTAATGATAGCACGGATAGAAACAATGGCCCATATTTATCAGGCACCTCAGAGTAAGAGATCCTGGATTTCTTTAGTTTTTTTATAAAATGTGTAAAATGCATCCTCTTAAGATTAACATTTTTTTAGATGTTTCCTAGATGTTGGTAAAATGCTTAATAAACTAACAAACGTGACAGAAAAGCAAATTTACATTGAGATGTGACAGAGCAATTTGCTTTCCTATCTTTTGCAGGAGGCAAAAAATGAATGTCCTTACATCATCTGCTAATTAAGGGCGTCTTTCTGTGGGTCATGTCAGTGTTTAGGGGATCTTCATTACACAAAACTCTGGCATCTTAGGGTCGGGTAGTATTAAAGTCTCACATACATCAGAATCAATACAAAGTGACAAGCTGACCTTGTTCTCAAAGCAAAGCTGGGGCTGATGACAGGCCGTGCTGTTGGAGCAGATAGCAACATGGGCATTTATCAAGATGACAAGCTCAAGGGTAAAAGTTACTTTTCGAATGCGGCAGCAGCCTGGGAGATATTCTTAGTTTACAAACAGCTGTGGTGCCAGAGCCTAAAAACAGAAAAAGCCCATCCAGGCAAAATCTCCCAGGCCCTCGTGTCCTTGTCTAAGCCACCTGTGAGGGCAATTTGTTTGTTTGTCACTGAGAATGAAAGTGATGCACATGCTGCAAAAATAATAGCTTGAGGAGTTAGAAGTACTGTATGTAATAGAGATCAGTAGTGTATAAATAATACACATGTAGTGATCTTTCTTATGGTAAGACTATTGCACATAATAAGAAATTGCACATGAATGTTTTAAGAGAAATTGCATGATATTGCACATGGTCGACACATTATTAAGGTTTTCAAGGATAAGGAAAGGAGGTTGACTGAGGAAAGCATGAAAATACGCAGTCCTGGCACTGACGAGGACAGATTTGGAGTGAACTGTTCTTCAAAGTTCAGCTCTATCTTACATAGTGCTACTGTCCAGCGCCAGTGCCGAGGCTGGATACCAGGCCTTCTTCCCAGCGTGATTTTGGCCATGCACTCTGATCTATTCACAATGAACCGGCCCTCCTCGTCCCGAAATGAAAGCTTCTCTTGTCCTACTGCTATGGCTACCCTGGCCTGGCACCCGTTCTGCAGCTTCCCTCACGATATTACTACATTCCCCACATCAGTCAAGAACAGAGTCCACAATGAAAATGGAAAGTAATTTGTTTACTGAGGCTTTTCCCTCACTGGGGGTTTCTCCAGCCCCATTGAAGGGATCTTGAGTGCTCTCCAGTGGCTGAGCACACAAAGGAGCCTGGGAGTGACAGGTCCAATTCAAGGACTGTACGGTCAGGCGAACATGACTGTGCGGCATTTATTCATTCACTCCTGTCAGCTTCTTTGTTGTTTTGGGGCACCCTAGATGAAGTGGCAATCTTTTCACACACATCATTTCAACTACAACGGCAGGCTTTGATAGACTTCACACATAAAGGGGAACTGACCCCAGTGCCCATCATTTGATAGTGAGCATGCTGGGCCATTTATGAGAGGACTTTCAGTTATGTAGACTGGAAAAGAGCTTTTGTTATCCAAGGATTTAAGGAATGTTTGTCCTGCTGGACTGGATGATCCCTACAGGATTAAAGCCAAGTCTTTGGTGAAATTATGAAAATATTTGGTGTATTTACTTTCATATCCATCATATCTGATATTGCTCCTACTAGAGTCTGTGGTATATAATAGCAGTTTCGGAGAAAGTATGAAATATACCGATTCCATTTGCCTTGGCGAGAGAGAAAGAGAGAGTAGGCTGGTCTCTTCTTTCTTCACTGTTGTCTGTGGTCCAGCCATATACATCAGTGCTAACAAATACACTAAACTATCTGTTTCTAATTAAAACTAACATCAGCATCAGTCTCGGTTGCTCTATATCTCGTCTGCTGTGCTTAGCATTCTCGGTGACTCCCTAAGCGAAGCTCCGTCTTTATGTGCGGTCCAACAAAAGCAGACAAAAGCTAGGATTGTGTCCTGCCAATATTTGTCTCCTGATAAATCATGCACTAACTGGATGTTATGTCGGTGCATCCAAATCATTGACATGTTTTGCAACCGCGGTCAGGCCGGGGCCCATTAGGCAGATGTCCTCAAAACAGATGGTCAGTTAAACTCGTCTCTCTGTTGTCTGCTAGGGATCAAGTGGACCCATAGAGATTCATACTGGGAAATGAAAATGATACAGTGAGCAAAAGGTCTTTTGACAGAGAGAGAGAGAGCGAGGGACAGAGAGAGAGAGAGAGAGAGAGAGAGAGAGAGAAAGAGAGAGTACCGTTAATAAAATAGCGAGAGCAGGTGCATTATAAATTGTTAACAGCCATCCAGCACACTCAGAAGAAAATAAACACACTACACTAAGAAAAAAAAAAACCAAATGAAGCTATCATATTTATTTTTAGGTTACACTGACTCTTTCTGTTTTAGTGGCATGGATCCACTAACAAATGGTAAATTTGTTCCTCATATGGAACTTCCCCCGGTTTGTGTTGATGCTCGAGGTGTCAGACGTCATGCTGAGTTTGTGTTCCTGAGTCACGTCGAACCAAAGTGACTGTAATTTTAAAAATGTGTAATAATGAGAACCGCTACTTGGGTTTTAATACAGCATCACAAGCAAAGAACATTTCTTTGATTTTAGATCTTAGAAACAAACATCTTTTATCTTTGAGCCCAGGAGAACTTTCAAGATAGTCTCCGCCCACAAGAGGGTGGGGAAAACCCTCAGAGGGAGGGGGTCCGTGAGCGGCCGAGCAGTAGAGCAGCAAACAGCAAGAATGTAGGAGAACAAACACCAGTTTTTAGACTGTTTAACACCCTTTACATTTACTGAAATCAGATTTTACTATCACACTCTCAGGGTTAAAAGAAAAAAGAAAACAGTCAATGCCCTTTTCCCCTGGGAAATAAGTTGCTTAAGGTAAACAGTTGGTCCCTAAAAACCATGATTGATCTTGAATGGTCGAACAAAGGCTTGGTTTATGCGGTTTCATCAGGAATGCTAGGTGGATCCACTTTGTACTGTCTCGAGACGTGAGGGGATGTGATAAACGACACACAAGTGCAAGACACATCACTCAGGATAATGATGAATGGAAACTTTCCAAGGCATTTGAGATTGCCAGAGTTGTCCTCCCCTTATTTTTTTGCACAGTAAAGAACCCTCCAGCTGTCTTATTATTTCTGACGGCTTCACATTCCCTTAAATGTATATCCAGGTCCTGTCCAATTTATTATTATTTCATGAAGTCCTTAAACCTCCTGCATCAACAAGTAGTCAAAAATTCTCTTTCAGTTCACTCTATCCTGATGTTCTATGCTCCCGCAGTGCCTGGTTTAAGCATTCGAGTAGCTGGTAATCGATCCGTGTTTTTATTTGTTTCTTAATGGTATTAGAGCGCCATTTAAATGCAGCCTCACGCTTCTTTTATCCTCCCTTTGGAATGCCATTATACTCCAGGAGCAACAAACTAATCTGAGTTCTGTCACCCTCCTAAGGCCCTTCGATTTGTGCTATTGACTAAGCATCCCGGGAATGTTCAATGATCAGGCTCAATGATGCAGGGCTAAGCAATCCTTGTAGGGTAACTTCATTACCATGCATGGCTGAGCTCAGAACAGGAACATGCAATGCATACAGTGTCACTTCTGATTTGTAGGCTGATCTTATTTGCAAATGATACCCTTTGTGCTGCTATCGGGCTTCAGATGTTCTCACGAAAAAAAAAAAAACAACACAACAGAATCAGTGAACCTTCCTGCCACTCTGGCCAACCCAACAGAGGAGAGACTTGGAAAAAAAAAGGCTGTCGGGAAAGGATAATATGGACTCAGTGTGTGACCTAGAGCAACAGATGTGTAATCAGCTTTAGATTTCTGCTCTCTGCATGGAAGCCGGTTCCTTTGTTTCAAAGTCACAGTAAGGGCGCTCTTGACTTTGGCCTAGCAGCGCCGTAGGGCTCCTGCACCAAGACATCTAGAAAATTAAGCTGGAAGTATTGAATCTGCCAAGATTTCCTCAGTCTGGGCAGGCAGGCACTGTGGGCCTGCCATAAAAAGGATTTAGGAAATTTGATGCAAAAGAAGTCTGCATCCATTCACTAACCATTATGTGGTCTGTGGTACTTGCCATAAGGGATGTGTCCTTCCAAAATACCATGAACCTGAGCGATCTGCAATCAGTTCGGAATAAAAAAAATACAGACGCGTAAAGAGGTTATTTGAGGAAATGTTCTTTCAGGGGTTGATATGCTGCTTATTAGATATTCTGGACTGCTTTGGCATCATGAAATACTGCCTCTTCCCCAAAACTTCCTTTTTATCTTCTTTTTCTGCTTCACATTGAACAAGCGGAGCAACGTTCATTTGAGGGTGATCCTGAAGTTCAGAGATGCTCAGCTCTGAAACACCATTTGCTCTCAATGGCTTCTGATTAGACCATCAAAAGCTCTTCCTCTGAACCCAACCACAACCCCCCCCCCTGAAAGAATGGCTCTAATGATGTGGTAATTCACCCCTGCGTGGGCTTACCATCAAGTGATTGGCTTGGGAGTCTTAAGATTGCTCTTTTAATGGCTGCTGCTGCCTGCAGGTCATTCTAGCCTGTGCCAGAATGCACAAGAGTGAATGCTTTGTGTGAGTGGAGGATTTTGGGGTGCTCAGCCTTGCTCCTCGATATCCATCACACTGCCGGGTTTAGTCCCGATTTAAGCTCACAAAACGATGTCCAATTTTCGAATGCTTCTGAAGACCATTAACAGCCGCATCAGATACGCGAACCCTTTGAACACACCGCCATAATCCCAGAAACTTTAATTTATTCAACAGTACTGTGGTTTCAGTTGCATAACAACAGAAACCACAGCACTGCATAAAAATGAAGCTGACAATCGGTGTCTTACGCAAATTGTCTTGACCGCGCTCCTTTGTGCATTCGGCTTATTGCCATTTCCTCAGATGGATTATTGAGCATGCACCTGGTGCTGATATTCAGTAATTAATCTTCAGCTTCATTATTCAGTAACTACTATAGACACCTTGGAAAGTTTATGAAATTTTTGTAGGTTTCCAGGGCATTTTATAGATATTATCTATACGGTACAAAAAACACTGACCAACTAAATCATTACGGTTCATTACGCAGCGAACATTAGCCATGTTTATTGCAATACGTAAAGAAAAGTGTCTGAAATGCTGAACAAGGACCATTTGTATTCATAGTTTTGACAGTATTTCATTATATAAAGTATCATCATACATTTGCCTATCTTGCATATCTACTGTTATATATTATTCCTTAGCTACTGAAACTACTATATAGTTATAATGCCATCAGAGTGAAGTCCTGAACTGTGGCCAACATATGGACCTTTAGGGTTTAAGGGGTCAGATTAGGATAAGACTACGAGAATTGCAGTCTGACAAATCTCCATAAGCGAAGACTGATTCAAACTTGAGATTGATTAAGATACACCCCCAACTGGCACTTGCACTACACACAACGTTTTACATTCTGTAACTTATGGGCATATTATAGATACTGTCTGTACAAAAGCCACTGATCAACTCCATGTTTAACGACACAGAGAACATTAGCCCTGTTTCTTGCATGTAGTGCAGCAAAGTGTATAAAATATCGTCATACACTTCTGGCATATCTTGTTATATCTTCTTTGGCAGCAACTGAAACTACTATAAAGTTATATAGCCAGCAGAGTGATGACCTGAACTCCGGCCGACATATGGACCTTTAGGGTTTAAGGGGTCAGATCAAGATGAGACTACAAGAAGTGCAGAGTGGCAAATCTCCATAAGCTGTAACCTTGAGGTTAAGAAAGATACACCCCCAGCTGGCACTGGCGCCACATACAGCGTTTTACACGCTATAACTTATGGGCATGTGGTCCATAAAGTGTATAACTACGACACCATCCATTATTTTCGGTATAGAATCCGTTCATGGTCTGGTTCTCTCCAGCATATTTCAAGTATAATGAATGTTGCAGTGCCTTAACCAGCCCCATATTTCATTTTGCACTACTGTCTCAGCCAGTGGCTGGGGATAATGTACTGCCCTGATATTAGTGTAACATTATGTTTTGGCCAGGGAGCGTGGCAGTGGGAAGGTGTAATGAATCAAAAACATCTGAGAGAGGCCAGAGAATTAGACACCCCATTACTGGTTTTCCGCATTGGGAAAGCTGTGGGGAGAGAGGGTGTGCAAGTCTTACTTAAGATTATGGCATTCATTACGCTCCCTCCACTCCAGCTTTCTGAGTGGTGCAGCTCAAAGGCACAGCCCTGGCCTTTTCTAGCACTATAGCATCTCGCTTACCGCAGCTCCTCGGGGAGCCATTTTAACAGTCAAATGTATGGCCCCTGTGGTGTTTGGGCTCTCTGAGAAATGGCTCATTGTTATGGGGTGAGTGGACGCTCTTATGGATCTCACAGCGAATGAAACTGGTGGCTTCTGCACAAAGGGAAGCTCTTTACAGAACTTTTGTTTAAGATGCTCATGAAATTTCAATCCATCATCATTACATGACATCCCAACCAAGCTAACAAACTTGACCTTTGAGTGCTGGCCAGAGACGACGTTCATAATTGGATTACAAATTTGCTGCAGAGCTGAGCACTAAAAGGTCATTTCATAACTACGTCTGCAATCATTGTGCCGTCGTATTGTCTTGTATTCTCTTTCAGCAAAAACGTTCATTAAAGGTTGTTGGTGCTGCAAAACATAATCTGTACGATTTGAACTGATACAAACAGTGCTAGAAAATACACACAGGGCTAGAAAGCGACTCAAAAATGCACATTTCTTGGTTTAATGGGATTTTTTTGCATAGAATATACGATTCCTATAATGCTTCCACATCTGCATAAAGAATAACACAGTAACATGTCCAACATGTATAGCAGCAACTAAAAAATAAATAAATAACGTAATTGTATTTGTAACAGACCAAAGAAAAACCAACTTGACTGGTTCTCTTAAAAAATCAGAGCAAAAGCAGAATGACTGAACTGAATTGCACTGAATCATAAAAGAAGATTTTGATGTTAATTCTTAATAATTCTTGATAATAATTTATACATTATGCAGCACCATTTACAGCTTGGTCACTGAACAGTAACAGAGAAAATGTGGTTTGCAATACAAAAGCAA
The DNA here is from genome assembly GCA_037974485.1 of Hemigrammopetersius urotaenia. NCBI lineage: Eukaryota > Metazoa > Chordata > Actinopteri > Characiformes > Alestidae > Hemigrammopetersius > Hemigrammopetersius urotaenia. The sequence continues at coordinate 17,230,128 of JBBPDC010000084.1, read as the reverse complement.
ATGAAAGTGACCATTTTGTCATACATGAACACACCACAGCACAAAATTCTTCCTCTGTATTTAACCCATTCAACAAGTGAAGCAGTGGACAGACAGAACACGGCGCCCGGGGAGCAGTGTGTGGGGTGGTACCTTCCTCAAGGGAACCTCCGAGATGTTTAGCTGATCGTGGGGCGAACGCCCTAGCCACTAGGCAACCAGCTGCCCCAAATAAACCACCCAAAACAAAAACTGCATCACAGGCCAATTACTCAGGGTCTACACGATCCCAAGCTGACAAAGTCTTTCTCCTCACAAATGTATTAATTTATAATGACCTGTCAATAACAGCCCTGGCTGTAATTTTTCTATGAAACTGAAAGTGCCTTGCACATGAAAGTAAGTTGTACACTATTATTTACCATCTGAAATCCACCATCAGAACTATTCCTAGTGTTTTATTCTGGTAGGTTGCTGGTATCTTATATTACAGCAATTGCAGTTTCAGAAGCAAAAGTAAATATTATCACTTGGTTGCTCATATACAAATTTGAAAAAGTTTGTCCACTGGTGCTTATATCAGGAGCGCAAACCCCAGTCCTGAGGGCTGGAGTCCAGCGGAGTTTGGTAGGTCCCCTTTTCAAACACACCACCCAACCTGACACTGAACAGATGAGCTGAACCAGAAGTGTTTGAGCAGAGAAATCACCAAACTGCGCTGGACACAGTGTAGCGTGGCGTTCCAGGACTGGAGCTGTGCACCTCTGAGGTAAAGTTCTTTTGATTTCCTTAGTTTATAAATAACAAACTTAAAATTCACAGTTAGTCTGTTTATATTAGGTAATTTTATTAAGTGCTTAGTCATGCAGAAAGCAAACCAGTAAACTGGAATCAGGTTCTGTTTACCAACACCTTAGAATCAGAAATATTACTCCTGCGTTAGGAATGCATGAAGAAGGTAAGATAAGATAAGACAAATGGATTATTATTATTATTAGTAGTAGTAGTAGTAGTAGCAGCAGTAGTAGTAGTAGCAGAAGTAGTAATAGTAGTAGTAGCGGTAGTAGTAGTAGTAGTCGTAGTAGTAGCAGCAGTAGTAGTAGTGGTAGTAGTAGTAATAGTAGTAGCAACAGTAGTAATAGTAGTAGTAGCGGTAGTAGTAGTAGTAGTAGTAGTAGTAGCAGAAGTAGTAATAGTAGTAGTAGCGGTAGTAGTAGTAGTAGTAGTGGTAGTAGCAGAAGTAGTAATAGTAGTAGTAGCAGTAGTAGTAATAGTAGTAGTAGCAGTAGTAGTAATAGTAGTAGTAGCAGTAGTAGTAGTAGTAGTAGTAATAGTAGTAGTAGCAGTAGTAGTAATAGTAGTAGTAGCAGTAGTAGTAGCAGAAGTAGTAATAGTAGTAGTAGCAGTAGTCGTAGTAGTAGTATTATAGTAAGATAATAAAACCCATTATTAGCCTCACAGGTGGGCTCACAATTTAGCCTCACAATTTTGCATTGTTACATCAGTAAAGTAGACAGAACAAGAGAAGAAAGAATAGGCACCAAATTAAAATAACCAATAGACTAAAAGCTATACAACACAACAGTACAATAAAAATGTACACCATAAAAATAACCTATAAATATAGAAGAATAGATATATAGGCAATGCAATAAGAGTTCCACATTCTTTGCCTGCACCGGTACTATGCTTTACCCACTTTTCACTGGTAGATTTTGCATGACTATCCCCCCTCTAACTAAAGTCTGTGCAGTTACATGCACTGTGGTCTAATTATAACGCAAGGGTACGTGGTGTTTGATTTTCAGATTCGTTGCATGGAAAATAAGATTACAGAACTCCCAGTAGGGCAGGCAAGCCTGAGATTCATCCTCTTGCTGTTTATCTTCTTGCTTTGTTCTTTATAATCTGTTGCTCTGTTACTGATTAAACCGCTTTCGTTCCAAATAATCAGCGCCACTTCCCACTCTGCTTGGATTGCAAGGATTGTGACTTGGTGCTGTTTACTTCATGTTTTTCTAAAGGTTTAGCTGAGGTCTTGCTTCGTGCTGAAGTTATGTCCCATTTTTGCATCGTGCATTACCTGTAACCAGATTGACCTAGATGAGGCAGAACACTGCACCGAGACCATTCAGATTATCTTTTTTTTTAATATTTCTTTTTGAAAAGCACCACTCTATGCAACCTTATGTATAACAGAATTAATGAGTATGATGATGGATTCTGGACTGGCTACCAGCTTTTTGAAGAGGTCGAGATAATAAGCGTGAATGAATTAATTAACGAGTGAAAGGTAAAGTAGTTGGTAATATTAATGGTAAAATTCTTCAGAATCATTACTAGAACTGCACTGTCATGGTCCGGTCAGTGGCCGGTTAGGGCCATTGCTTTTTGTTCATGTTTCTGTTCTGTGTTCTGGGGGGCTTTTATTTTGATGAGTTTCTGGGGTTTGCTTTTGTCACATGTCTGGGTTTG
>JBBPDC010000084.1:17196308-17207497 GCA_037974485.1 Hemigrammopetersius urotaenia | reverse complement strand
CCAAGATTGTGTCCCCATGAAGTATTAAGAACAAGAGCACACACACACACACACACACACACACACACACACACACAGAGTAACTTAAGTGCAATCCATATGGTTCTATGAACATTTCTCATACTGTCTCACCAGTGCCCCCACACATTTCTGGGTGCATCTCCAAGTTCCACACACTGAATGCCTTTTAATATCCATTTATCCCACTGTATCAAACTGAATTACCCATATTTTGATATATAGGTCAGGCATGGGGAGGAAGTTAGGCTGCCATGGCAGGCTTTGCGGGGGCTAGATGTGTCAGATTAAGGTTTTCCGCCTAATCTGGCCTGCCTCACGCCCAGCCTCATATCAACGGCCAATCCCGTTAGGCGTTGCGGCCATGCACTGTCACTGCCGATTCAAACATGAAAGGCCTGTGATTGGTCACAGACACAGCAGTCTGGGAGGATTATGTGATGCAGGGGAAAGGCGCCTGCCTGTCAAGAGGCACTGTGTAGCCGGGTGGGCGTACACATAGCCTTCTCTAATGAGGGGGAACAGAAGATCAGGGCTGTCATTAAAGGTATTAGTAAAGACCCCGTATTACATTTACATGGGGAGCGGGGGGGGCAGGTTCTTTACAGCAGGCCTGGGATCACCACCTGGGGGACAGTTACAGGTCTGGGAGGAACAAGCAGAGAGTCACAGGTACTCAAACTTCAAGCAAAATTGATTCACGGTATTAAGCCTGATCTGTAATTTGTCGTGCCGGCATTACAGTTAAGCCTTGTCGGCATTATGCTCCTTTTTAATCCAGTAAGAGGTTAACACGCGTGCCCCACTCTGGATATTACGTGTTAATCATCAGTCTGCTTATCACGCCGAGGGCATCATCGTTCCAGCCCCCACCATATAAAGCAAGGCACCGTGAGAGAGACAAAACAGGATGGTGAGCAATCAAGATATTTCCACTGAGTAACACTAAGCCCACAAATACCGCCCCCCACCGCGCGCACACACACACACACACCAATTGAAGCATTTCCATCCCCAAATTCCATAAAAGCCTTCCGAGTTAAACATCAGAAAAACAGCATCTGCTACCACAAGAGTTTAAGCTTTCAAGATGGTTTGGTTTATCTTGTGTTTGGGGCACATGAGGTAACTTTTAGCCACCAACCTCCCTCTGGTTTTACACATGGTCTGGCTTCACTTGGAAGTGAAAGTCCATACGTGCATGCTGATAATGTTAGATAGGTCAACGCCTTTGACCTACTTCATGGCCCGCTCTCCGCAGGATGCCACAGCCGCTCACATCAAAACCTAATCGGATGGGCAATTTCCCCTCCATTTCATAACACACAGCTCTCTGCTGGTTTTTTTTTTTTTGCTTTGTTTTTGTTTTTTCCTCTCACCCAAATTCCCCCAGGTTGTGTGTGTGGCATGATGAACATTGCGTTATATAAAGAGTTTATGATTCTGCGTTTGTTTTATTCAAACTAAATTGAATTGAAGGACTGGGAATGCATTAGTTTGCACGCAATCACATTTCTCATAATGTGACTTTTTTATGGATTATTATAGTAACTAAGTGATTTTAAAATAAACACATTCGAAAGCAATTCACGATCCGTCTATGAGATGTGGTCGTCTGTGCATGTGTTAAGGTCTCCCCCTGGTGGTCACATCGGATTTTACAACTGAATGGGCTAAGCGTTTTTAATGGAACAGTATTGGCATTTCATTAAAGACATAAAATTATCGCAAGTATTATAATTGGTAAAATAATATTCAAAGCTTGGCTTTCATTTTCAATACCAGATGCAGACACAGTCCCACACACCAGCATTTTAAACGTCTCAGCCACATCGTGTCACGGAGGGCAGGAAGAAAAAGAGCTGATTCATTATTCATTATCAAACTGCTCATACAGTGGGATTCCCAAATCCGCAGTTAAATGAAAGGTTACATGAAAAATTAATGGCCTCGTGCCAAAGTAGGGTAAAGTGAGTGAAGTGGTTTCACAGCCGATTAATTGCAGTGCAGGCCTACTTAGCTGTTACGGCAGGAGATTTAATGATTAAAAAAGGCATGCGTGGTTTCAGTGATGTAGCACTTTAGAAAATGAGTGCATCATGTCTAAAACATCAGTTGAAAGTTATGAAGAGGTAAATCAGGTAAATTGTTAAGAAAGTGCAGGATATTTTGAAAGCACGACATAGGCTGAGTGGAGGGGAGGGGGACTTATTACTCTCATGCTCAAACAAGTAAAAATGGCACAGGAAACATTGCCTATTAAGTATGCAAAGATGTATTGAAGATGCAAACAGGACATGAATAAGTCCACCTAATTAATAGCACCCCCCCTAGTAACCTGCACACCTGTTTGTAAAAATAAGTAAATAAAATGGTAACATGAGATTCAATTCTGTGTGATCGAAGAATTCAAGCAAAAGCAAAACGTTATAATACTCATTCATGAAAAAATGTCATGAATGAAAACCTCCTTAAAATATAAAATAGATCACAATAAGGTTTACATGAAGTATTAAAGCATCCGCGGCTTAGCTAGCACCGAAACACAAAACAGAATCACGTTTGAAATTTTTGATGTGTGAAGCTGTTAGTTTTCTAACAGCTAGTGCTAGTATGTAGTGCTAACTGTACAGTTCAGTGGATCAAGAGTAGTGTAGCTAACAGGCTAACACACCAGTGTGAGGGACTGTTAGCCTGCTAAGCTACCACAAGTGCTTGACACAAATACTAATATTGGTATATTAAACTGTCAAAGAAATCAACAATTTAAAGCATTTGTAAGCACAGGGCATTGTTTAAATAAGAAGAGGATCAAATAATGTGCGCAAATTACAGGGCCATTGATGCCTAGTGAATAAATACACAGATTCAACCAAACTTGTGATTTTTATAACAATATCACAAAGCACCTTTATAAAAAAGTGTGGAAACCTGTAATGCCGTTAATCTTTTATGTGCACGAGGGAGAAACACTAAAGCAACCTAAACACTAAAGAACCTAAAAAATCAGACTCTTCCAAGGGACAACAGATGACAAAGATTTAAAATACAAGTCAGACAAGTTTCTAGCGGTAATTAGATTATACAAGAAAAGAAATGGAAACAAACTAACTACTAATTTTCTTGGATGCTGGATTTAAGAGGATGGTAAGAGTTCAATAATTATGTACAAAAGGTAGATATTTATTATTGTTAGTTTCTATATTTCAGATTAAATATAGAAACTAAGAGCTTTCAGGTGAGAATGCATTCCTTTTAAGGTGAGAATGGCTCTGGTTCTCTTTACTCTGAAAGCATAAACTAAAAACTAAAGAGGCGCCACTGCCTTTTATGCTCCCACCCTGTGAAGAGGTGACCAGGCAGCTCTGTCTCAAGGTTAGACCCTCAATATCACCACGCGTCCTTTGGAACTCCCGATTCTACCGCTTGGGCGAACATGTCAACAAGCATGCGGAAAAGCGTGTATGGCATTCATTTGATCCCAGAGAAAAGGGTCAAATATAGTTCATCCGCAAAGCTGTTATTGGACCCTTTTGAAAGGGTAGAGCTTCCTGGTGTACACTGACTCACTTTTTGCCAGTGGAGGAAAATCACTGCTCGTGACTTTGTTAACATGCTGTTTATCTAAATACACAAAAGTATTATGATGCCTGACACATACATTGACTTTAAAATGGAGTTGGTCCCCCCTTCTAATCTTCTTGGAATGCTTTCCACAAAATTTTGGGGATTTTTGTCCATTCATTCTGTAGAACATTTATGGACAAGAAGGTCTGGCTCAGAATCTCTGTTCCAGTTCATTCCAAAAGTGTTGGATAGGGTTGAGATCAGGACTCTGTGTGGGCCAGTCACGTTCTTCCACACCGAACTTGCCAACCCTGTCTTTATGGAGCTTGAGGCACAGTCATGCTAGAATAGAAAATGTTCTTAGCCAAACTGCGTCCACAAAGTTAAAAGCATGGTGTTGGCCAAAATGCCTTGGTCTGCTGAAGGCTTATGATCGCCCTTCACAGGAAGAAAAGGGGTCTAGCCCAAACCTTCAAAAACCTATTGGGGTCCCAATACTTTTGTCCATATAGTGTATACTACCTGCAGGTTCGCCTCATATGTGTCATTTTGTATAAACTGTAAACGAATCTTGGAAAGCAGGGCTAAGCTGGGTGACAAGCAATCGCTCAAATAGAGAAAGGACAAAGTCAGAGTCCATATTTCACACCTTTGTGAAACCATGATCAGTTACGGTTAAGTCCAGCTAAGGTCACACAGGCAATTTATCTTTAGGCATACTCAGTTTCGGTCTCCCAGTTTGAAGTAGATGTGGCATAAAAGCATCATGCAGTATTTAACCAAAAGCAGGACTCCAGACATGACCTACATCAAGCAGTGTACTGTTTCTCTATTTTCCTGCATTTTCAGCATTGCTGCAAAGCTGTAGGGTTTAATTATGATTTCATTACTGTTGATAAATGGGAGGCTGTAATGGATTAATAAAACTTATGTTATGTTCCTCAGTCAAGAAGGTTCATTACAGTGGATGTAAATGCAAAGATAGGGGATACACCGATCTGATATACTGGATTGTTACCGGCAGCAATACTGACCTTATTAAAAGGAAGCCGTGTGTGCCTGATCCATATCCGATACTGGTACACAGTGGTCACAGTCTTTTCTTTCTGGTCTTTTATAGTTAGCAGTCCCATATCATCTTGCACACAGAGGATTTTCCCAAGCAAATATAAATGGTAAGGTGCACAGCAGGGGCGTCAAACTCTGGTCCTGCAGTCCAGCACAGTTTCACTAAAACTGACAATTAACTGGTGAGGTGAACCAGGTGTTTCTGAGCAGGAGAATCACCTAAACATGCTGGACCACCGTCCTCCACACCTGGGGTACAGACTTTAAAAAGAAGCGCTGGTTCCATACCACATATCGATACCAGCAGAAAATCCTGGACCGGATATCAGAGGGAGAAAAAAAATAATGAATCTGTTCCTATTTTGCTACAAATCTACCTAGAAATGGAACAGTCAGTAGATACCAATGAGTGAGAGCAATGCGTTGCTTGTAGGATTTTCAGTAAGGTCATTAAACATGTTCATGTTTGTCATATCATAAACTTGGTGTGGAATGTGCAATAAAAAGCACCGCGGATGGTGCTGTCTCCTCACAGCAAGAAGGTCCTGAATTGAGTCCCAGCCAAGAGTCCTTTCTGTGTGGAGCTTGCTTGTCCTCCATGTTTGTGTAGGTTATTCTGGTACTCTGGTTTCCTCCCACAGTCTAAAGATTATCAGGCGAATTAGAGATGCAGTGTGAGTGTGAATGTGTGTGCCTGCTCTACGATGGATTGTCTAAATTAAAAGAATAATAAAAAGCCATGGCTTTGTAAAAATCATGCTATTGGCTACTTTTTCTTTCTGTATGGTACAACAGTGTTTAAGTTAAGACTCGATGGCTGCCTTAAACAGACATGCTGACAATAGTGAAAAAATTGCTGCATCTGTTGTAAACTTTCTAAGACCATACGATGATGTCCCAGTAGTTTCTAGAATGACAAAATAAGATTTTGCAGCTTTTAAAGACTTGGACAACACCCATCATAGTTTTGATGTGGAAACTGCAAATATTCTGTGCCCTTTTTTGCTTTTTTGTCGCAATAAATATACTTTTTCTGGGTGTTTTCACACCAGCTTTGAGCCCCCACGCTCCAAGCGCAATTTCTCTATGATGCAAGCACTCCACAGTTCGACTGATCTCCAGGAGACCTTTCCAATGAGCCCTCATTTGTATTTTCAGCGCGAGTAGATCAAGGGTTATTCCCCGAAAACAGTTCACCCGTGTGTCCCAATACTTTTGTCCAGCAACCTTTCGAGTTGCAGATCTCGGCGGGGAATTTAAATTAAAAGAGGGGAATACGGGTTTACCTTTACATTTTCTTTAAGGGTAATGCATTAAACTGAGTTTAAAATGACATTAGTGATTAATGACCGTTCTGGGAGCAGATCTGGCAGCATATTTAGGGTTTACACTATAAAAATAGGCCTTTTTACGCATTTTTTTTAACACAACACGGTTTTTCACCATATGCGGGTGTTCTTGGAAAGTAACCCCCTACGAAAAGCGGGGGATTACTGAATGTATCAGTGTAAAGAAGAGAGTCTAAGCTAGCAGTCAGGACTGGTTGGCACCACAGGCTGTAGTTTTTTATGATGCATTTGTGTTTTGTAGTAGGAACACACAGATGAATGAAAACCAAACCATATAAAATCAAACCAATCATCCTGAAATAGTGCATAACATGACAAAAATGAATGAAAAATAGCTTAGGAAAACTTGTATCAGTATCTGCCAATCCCTTGAGTACCCTAGTATCAGAGGAGAAAAGAGACACATAGGATACCAAACTTCCACAGCAAAGTGGCGAAAGCAGGCAAAAAGGCAGCACTGCAGTTCAGTATGTTTTTCTTTTTTTTGTTTGATTCCTGGCTGCGCACTCCTAGTTCAGTTCCACAGGACTGTCTGTGATAGCAGACTCCCTCTTCAAACTCTCATTTCCCTGACGTTCTGCAAAATCCCCCAACACAGGAAAGCCGCTCACATTAGTCTGTGTGTGTGTGTGTGTGTGTGTGTATGTGTGTGTGTGCCAACACGGAACCCTGCTGTTTTTTCCTCTCTCCATCACCCCCTCACTTGCACACAATGGGCACTGGGCAACTCTTTCATCCTCCCTCCGCTCTTCACCTTCGGACTCCGCATTCCCAAAGACAAGCTGATTATGTGTGTGACCGCACCACTTTTCGCGCCGGGACACACTTGCAGCTCTTTGTCCGCCACGGCTTTGTCCTAACTCCACTATGCACCCCCGCCCCCTCTCCGGCTCACCCGAGCTGCAGGGTGGAGGAAATTGACTTTCCTGGAATTGTCGGGTTAAAGTTTTTCTTTTTTTCCCCCCCGTCCTGCACGGAACGAGCGACAGGCCGAAACAGACATTAGTGCCCAGGTTTCCCGGAGACTAAGCCACCAGGAGAAGGAGTCAGGAGCGGCAACTGAGGGAGGAGGGAAGGAGGGATAGGGGTGGCGTGTGACGGAATGATGCAGCCTGTTAAGTTGCCCCAGACGAGGATGTCTCCATGAGGCATGAGACTCTCGCCACTTTTCCGATTCGGGTCGTTGGTCTTTATCGTCAGGAGAGATGTCTCCACTGTGTGGTCTGGGGCGAAATCCATCGGTGGGTATCAGAGAAAACACATGTGAAGGATGCCTGTGTGTGTGTGTGTGTGTGTGTGTGTGTGTGTGTGTGTGTGTGTGTGTGTACAAGTAAATAATTTCTTCCGAGTGCCATTAGGTGGAGATGACTTATGACTGTATGCTCACCGCTGCTTATGTCAGGGCTGCTGTTTTCCAGGCAGTTTTCTATTTGTCAAGAAAGAGCATGTTTATGAGATGTGAAAATACAACTCAGTCATGTGTGGAATGTCCTTACTCAGCATATACTGTATTTATCGTCAGTCTGAGGTTCATTGCAATTACTTTGCTGAAACTGCATTGTGTGTTGGAACAGAGTGGGTTAGATTTAAACTCAGTACAGTTACATATTTAGATCTGTTGACTCACATACAATCTATGTTAATATAACGTAATACAATCTGAATATAATTTCAAATTCAGCATCATTTATGCACTAAAGGGCCTTTCAAGCACAGGGATTATTCTAATGATTCATTTGAATTTTATTTTCGAGAAAACAACTGCCAGTGCATGTGCAGTGAGGTCAGCAATGCATCTTTACTGGGATGTAGGTCAGTGACGCCGGCTTAGTCTCTAAAACACCATAAACAATGGCATCTGTCTTAGCACTCCAGCGTCGAAAATGAATCCCTCTTGTGCTACTATTAAAAAGGTTAGAAATGATACGTAAATAATAGTATACATGAAATAATTACACATAGTCAGAACTAATGGGGTTTCACTCTTAAGATTAAAACGGATTTGTAATGTGACCAGAGTCAGAAAATAAACTGGTGATATTTTCCATGGCAGCTCAGTGTGTCGAGAGTATAGTACATGGGTTAAGTGTGGGTCAAGGATTAGGTATGTGGTGGATGGTGGTGGGGGTGAATGTGTCAATTACGGAAAGCAACAGATGCCCCTGAGACAAAGGACCCACTGTTTGGCTGGTCAGGAAAGGAAGCATCATAGTAAGATAAGAGCCATGTTTTGGCTTGTTCAGGATGTAGCTGACACATTTTGTGCTGTGTGGACTCTACGTATAGACCTTTAAAAGCCATTCTCAGGCAGTGAATTCGTGCCAGTGAAACATTCTTATGCGGTTGAAAAATTTTGCAGAAGAATAACAATCTCTTTAGGTTTGGTCTCTGTTCTTAGGGTTAATAATAAAGTGACATTTAAAAAAATGTAATTAAGTTATTCCTTTTAAATCATTTCTCCTGTACATCTACAAGACTCAAGACCCACTGTAACCCAGTTAGGACAATAAAGAAAAGAACAATGGGGAAAGTGTTGGGCTTGTCAATTTCCAACACATCATGGTGTGAACATTCACAACCCACCCTACTGTCGCGTCAGTTTTTCCAGTTCTGACACCACCCAAGCCACTTCAATCTAATTGAATTCCTTGTTAATTCCATGTCCTGTCTGTGTACCCCCCTTTTCAGATAGCTGCCCAGCTTCCCTGGATTTCGCTGACGCCCTCCTCGCTTCGCTCCGCCTGAAAGGATGGACGCATTGGAGTCGGAGCTGACCTGCCCAATCTGCCTGGAGCTTTTTGAGGACCCACTGCTGCTGCCCTGTGCCCACAGCCTGTGCTTCAACTGTGCCCGACGCGTCCTGCTTTCTCACTGCGCCTCCAGCGAACCCGTGGAGTCCATCGGCGCCTTCCAGTGCCCTACCTGCCGCTATGTCATCGCACTGAGTCCACAGCGAGGCCTGGACGGACTAAAGCGCAACGTCACCCTGCAGAACATCATCGACCGTGTCCAGAGGGCGTCGTCTGCCACCACGCTGCTTCTGCCCACCAGTGGGCCCAACTCGCCGGGCGACGAGGGGCGTCCTCCGCCTCATTCTTTCGCCGCCATGACCACCACTCCTTCCCCCGAGATGGTGCAGTGCCAGTTCTGCGAGCAGGACCCGCCACAGGATGCTGTGAAGACCTGCGTCACCTGCGAGGTGTCATACTGCGAGGAGTGCCTGCGCGCCACGCACCCCAACAAGAAACCCTTCACGGGACACCGCCTCATTGAGCCCCTGCCGGACTCGCACCTCCGTGGGCTACAGTGCCTGGAGCATGAGGAGGAGAAGGTGAACATGTACTGCGTGACAGATGAGCAGCTCATCTGCTCCCTATGCAAGTTGGTGGGCCGACACCGTGACCACCAAGTGGCAGCACTGAGCGAACGCTATGAGAAACTGAAGGTAGGTAACTGGAGCATCATGTTCTACCATTGGCTGGACTGGGATTTAGCAAAGCGTAAATACATGCTGCATTACACAGTTGTTCTCTGTTGCCTTCATGCCACAACAATGAACATTGCGTAATACTGAACATCATTTAATTTAATGGTGTTTTATTCATTGTGACTGTGATTTAGATTGATTTTCTTTAAAACTATATTTAAGATCCAGGACCATCTTTGGTTGGTTATCAACCCAACTTTTCTGGTTCAAATTCTAAACACAGTGTCCCTGCAAATGAATGGTGGTTGTTGCCATATAGAGAACACATGGGTGCTTCTGACTGTTCCAGGGCATCTACGGGCAGTTCGCAAGCTCAGGGATATTTGGTGTAATTTCCTTGCTAGAACTGAGACAATGTTAAAGTATTCTGTAGTAAAAACAGAAGTTGCATTTATTATTATCTGACGTGTAAATATGTGCATAATAAGATGCTAGGCAACAAGTATTTTAACCCTGTAACATTACCATGACAGAAAATGTTCTTATCATAGAACAGTATATTTAAATATACTGGTTAGCATAGTGTAGAGTGAAGCCGTGGTGTCCTACAGCACTAGCTGCATCTGTGCCAGAATAGCTGACAGAGCACTGCCTGGCAGCATTTGCCACTAACAGTTTTGCTCAGTCTTAAAGTTTGACATGTCTGAAAGGACACCCATAGAAACTCACATTTTTGGAAACCAACAAATGGGAGGCGACAGAGTGTCAACAGGGATAACTGGGTTCCCGCATGTTGCGTCTGTTGTTTCCGCAGGTCAGAAGAGAGCCATTCAAGGATGAATAAACTCAACATTTAAACCTCAGAGAGAAAGCATTCAAAAGGGTTGTTTTGGCCAGATGTTTAGCATCCCCAGCTAAAGCAGATTAAAGTACAGAAGTAGTTTCCCGAAGGACACTGTCAGATTATGGAGGATACTTCTGCAAAGATTTGTTCCTAAAATAATCAGTGTAAAAGCAAACAAGTGGGTGTAGAAAGTGGCAATGTTCCCTTTTCTTGGAAGCAAAAACTGATACTTGTGGACCTTAACTGCTGGAGGTACTGTGAATATTTTCCAAGTAACTCAACAAAGGGCTAAAATAATCATATTTACGTTCATGTGGAGTTAGTTAGTCATCATTATGCTTATTAATCATGGTAGCAAGATATAAATTGCAGGAGTACAAAAGCCCAAGGGCTTAATTTTCCACTTCTACTGCTCATGATAAAATGGCCCACCTCCCAGCCTCATTAGAAAAAAGGCAGCTGAAGCACCCCTCTGTGTTTCAGGTTAAGCAGTTCTAATTGCTCTCCCCATATTGAGTGCGTTTAATTGAGCATAGCTGTGTTTGTGGGCAGCCCTACTGGGAAAAGGGCTGATGCGCACCCTCCCCTCCTGCATTACTAAATGGTGCTAAGCTTACAGTTTCAATACTGCAGTCTGGAGTTATTGTTAGAACGGTGTGTCCACAATTCTTGATTGAATTCCTTCAGAGAGTACAGTGAAAATTAGAATGCAGGTAGCAAAAAATAAATGCGTGTGAACTCTGCTCCTGCTCTCGAACTGCTGTTAGTTGCCCTAATTAGAACTGCTGTAGTTCCAATAATATTTTCACTCATTATTGGCTACATGTATAGTTTCAGGCTTAACCCTTTAAAGCCGCACGTATCATATTTGATACATGAGTTTCTAAGACATACACCGAATTAGTGAGAGCAATAC
>JBBPDC010000084.1:17182512-17196208 GCA_037974485.1 Hemigrammopetersius urotaenia | reverse complement strand
AAAGAGTGCGAGATATAAATAAATAATTCCATGAAATGAACATTGTTTATGAGTTATGACTCACGAGTCACAGCACCCGAGTCCGAGTCAAATCTCAAGTTGTTGAGGGCAAGTCTAAAGTCAAGTCACAAGTCTTTGTTTGTGCGACTCGAGTCCCCATCTCTGGTAAGTACACAGTGAAACGAAATGTACCTCCGGGAGATAATACAACATGAACAAGAAAAACAAAAAAACAACACAGGAGAACGAAGCAGTTCAGTTCAGGAGTGTGTTTGTAGCTTTTGATTTAGTTCCAAAAAAGGAGTCTAATGTCCTGAGGGAAGTTTCCCATCCGGGCAGTGAACGCCTGTATGTTATGGAACCTTTAGCCAGATGGAAGGAAGGAAAAGAAGGTGTGAGAGTATATGGGGTCACCCACAACGCTGGTGATTTTGTGACAGACAGGAGAGAGACCTCTGTCCTCACTATCCACTGTAGGGCCCATTGGTTAACTTAATTAAGTTTTTTAGAAAATGATATTTGTTTAAAAAAGAAAAACAGCTTTAGTACAACATCTGGAATATGTAAAGGTACATTTTACACGTGGTACAGGTTTCTAAGTACTTTTTAGGGGGACTGAATATATTTTAGCTTACTAAAATCTCTGTGTGGGCATTTGTTCTTGAGAACAAGGTGTCAAGCATCTTTCAGGAGCAGCAGTTTTTTTACCATCATCATTGTTATAAAATGAACACTGTTCTTCTATCTTCTTTCATCAATGATATCAGATGACTGACAGTCAAGAAAAGTGTTTGTGCATCTTCTTGTAAATGATACATTAATATATCCTGTCTTCATTCTCCAGGTCAACCCTTTAAGCTTGATCCTAAGTCTGCTCACAGGAAGCTAAAGGTATCTCATGACAATCTAACGGTAGAGCGTGACGAGACATCTTCCAAGAAAAGTCATGGTCAGGAGCGTTTCAGCAGCCAGAGCAGCTATGGGGTCACTGGAAATGTGTACATCGACAGTGGTCGCCATTACTGGGAGGCCCTAATCGGAGGGAGCACTTGGTGAGGTTTACAAGATGTCCAAAATTGGTCTTTTTGTCTCTAGTTCTATCATACACAGATACAATACAGGGGGCCCTTGAGTTACAACAGCCTCGCCATACGACGTTTATGAGTTTACGACGCTCACTCCCACTCTCAAATGGCTTACACTGTTAGCCTTGTACTTACAGACTATGTGGGTGGGCTAGATTGGTTGCATGCAATGGAACAATACGCAGTCATGCAGAGGGAGTTTTTCCTGTTTTTTCCTAAGCCTCTGTGGCTTAGTTGTGTTTTTATGATTTTACAACTGTGTTAGGATCAGTAGGTGACTCAGACTAGGGTGTGTTTCAACTAACACCAAAATTCGGGCTACATCTCAGGAACGGATCTGTGGTGTAACTCGAGGACCCCCTGTAAAGAATAACCATAGCAAAAGTCAGTAACCCACTATCAGCACATCTTCACAAATCTCTGCTATGAATGAATGAGCTATTGCTATTGTATCTTCCCAGGTACGCAGTGGGAATAGCCTACAAGTCTGCCCCCAAGCACGAATGGATCGGGAAAAACCCTTCCTCATGGGTGCTCTGCCGCTGCAACAATTCCTGGGTAGTGCGTCACAACAGCAAGGAGATGGCCATCGAGCCTTCACCCCACCTGAGACGTGTTGGAGTGCTCCTGGACTACGATGCTGGTTCTCTGGCTTTCTATGATGCTGTGGGCTCTCAGCACCTTCATACCTTCCACGTTTCCTTCACCCAGCCCGTTTGCCCCGTTTTTAACGTATGGAACAAATGTCTCACGGTTCTAACCGGCCTCCCCATTCCAGACCATCTGGAAGGTGTGGAGCCTCTTGACTGACATTGTTGGCCATTGTTGAAGTAAACAGGACAGTGGGCATCTTGTGCTGCTTACCTTTGCTTTCACCAGCTCTGAATACGTTAAGATATCTCCAGTCCCCCCAAAGCACCTCATAACATCTTTGGCCACTTAATATTGCCCTGCTTTTACTCAATTGAGAATATGGGAACAATATTTTACAAAAGTTTCTTGTGAGCAGGTGGGCAGAACCCCTGAAATTCCTTTACCTACGCTCTTACTGTAAACATAGCAGTGAAATATTTAAGAAGAGAAAAGCAAGATAATTTGATATTAGCTATATTGGATACTTTTTGCACATTAATGTCTGTTTTATTTATAAAAAGGGGAATACTAGTTGGACGTTAGCTTCAGAAATGGATGCATTTAATGTGATTAGGCTACAATTCCATTACATATTCTAAAGCACAGCAGTTGCTTGACTAAATAAAGAGGCAGTATGTCGATGACAAGCGAATATAAAATGGCTAATAAACACAATTTTCACTTACGATATTTCATTCATGCAGCAAGACTGGTTGAATACGTTGAACGTCAAGTGGCTTAATACCTTTTTTCTTTAGATCATTTTAGTGCTTCCTTGTTTTCTGTCAGTCGGTGATGGCACTTTTTTTCACATATACATCTATTTTATGTTTCTGACCATGATAGCTTTATATTAAGGTTTGTAAAATCAACATATTTTAGATATTGAAGTTTCTAGACGGACACATGTCTTGAAGTGAACACATTGTGTTGGCTTTTTTGAGGATCCAGCTCGTTGATTTTCAAGATGCAAGATGAACATTTCGTCCCATTTCTGTTGTGTACTCACTAACAACAATGCACCACGTGTTGAACGAAGACAAACTGGATTCTGTTTGGGATGGCCTGTCGCCATTCACACTTTACAACAAAGTACTGGAAGTTATTACAGTGTCATTAAGGTCATTTACTATACATTGCTTCATAAATCAAAGTTATATTTCATGTCACAGCGCATGTACTTGCTACACAGGTTACCCAATGGTTAAGACCTCAGCACGGACTTGATCCCAGAGGTCGAGAAACCACTACACGGACTGTACAAGCAGAACTAAATAACACCTTCACTCTGTATCATAAGAGCGTTCTTGCCTTCAAACTGAAATGCTTGCTTGACAATGAATATTATTTATGTCGCTCCAATAATTGTGTGAAGTTTTAAAACACAGAAAATTCATATTTTGTTTAAATCTAAGATGAGGTCTAGGCATTTTCGAAGAAACTATGATCTACATGGGAAGGCTAAGACCTTGCGTCTTTGTAAATAGACTATCTGTTCCTGGTTCCTGAGGAAAATGTTGTTGACATTCCCTGTTTCAATCCTGTGGACACTTCTGCAAAGAGTCATTTTTGAAAGCTTGTATCACTGTGCAATTTTTGTAGCATTTGTGAAAGATCAATTAAAGGTATGGTCACTTGTTGGTATCATGCTTTCAGTTCCAACTCCAACAGTAAATCTATTAAAAACAGATCATTTAACTGGTGAAAAGACTGGAAACACCCAATTTCATCGTTGAGAATCCTTAAGGTCAACCTCTTTTTAATAATTCTATTTTAAAGGTAAATATATGTCTAATTTTCAAGAAAACAGACAAAAGGATCAAGAGTCAGGGTGGCAAATACTGACACTAGCAAATTGAAGACAGACTTCAGAATTGCTGGATAGATTTACCTGGGACGGATGAGCAACCTTGAGCAAACTCAAGTTTCCTCAAACGGGCTCACAAAACATTCAGCACTAGTCTTAAAAGGAACTAACAACCGAGTTACTAACCACTAACTACTGACATTCATTAACTACAGCAACAAAGAGACTCAAGAAAGAGATTTTTGCTGAGTGGCGAAGGCTATTTTTATGGCATACAGTTCCGCACAGCAGTCACCCCAGAATCTCAAATCTCGACCCAAACAAACACAGTTTTAAAAGACAATGTGCTAGACAGTCCTCTCCACCACCATGAGTGTTTTATAGGCAATACTCAAGTTGAAACACACCTGAATGTTCAGTGTATGACTCATGGAAAGTTCAGAATAGTGAAGATGGAAATTAAGTGGCTTTCACAATCAGTTAGATGTTAATAAGACCGTCATTGGACATAAAGCGGTGACTGACAGATTAACATCCAGATGATTTCGTACACAACTATTCAACATCATGATCACACAAGTACATGTCCCAATATTAAACACAAACTAAGAAAAAATACATAATAAAGGTCAAACTGAATCAACAGCTATCTGTATTTTAGTAGCGCTTTTGAGCACTGACTTTAACAACAACTGAGAAGTCATGGGCAGCTACTGAGTAGATATGCTAGACAGAGTAGTATTAGTACTTTGTATGGGCTGATACTTGAGGAATCAGGTATTATTCCTGACTTTTTCATAACTACTACATCCTTTTATCAACCTAAGCTACATCTGTAGTTAAATATATTAAATATAGTCTTTGCACCAAGAAATAGAACATTTTAGTTTCAAAAGATTTGACCAGGAACTGATTGTAAAACACACTGCACACTTATAAAATGTCTACAAACTAACCGCCAGGCTTTGAGAACCAATCACTAGGTTCAATGGTCATAGTCAAACAAAGATATAACAAATATGTAGAAGGCCTCCTCAAAAAATGTCAATAATGACACTGGTGCAAAAAAAACACAAAAAAAACCAAGAAGTGTTCAGAACTAGAGGGGCGGGGGGGGGGGGTTGGGGTTATCACGGTAGATTTATTCTAGACAACTGAAAAAGTCAAAGCGTAAAATCATGAAATCGTTAGGAAAATGGAGATGCCAACCTGATTTGATGGACTCCCGTCTTGGCCTTGAACCCAAGCATGGCGTTTTCTCTTCAGTGTTTAATGACAGGAAAACAAACAAGAGCTCCCCCTTCTGGATGTTTGCAGACATAAGCAATCATTCTTCATGCTGGTACTGTCCATATAATAAACCATTAACGCGGTCGTAATACGTTTAATACATTCAAATGTTTAGAAATATATGCAATTTTTTCTTTGGGCAAGAATAAACTACAAAGCATTTGGTCGTTCAAGATTTTTTTGGATATAAGTTAACTGACTGTCAAACACAGTTGCACTTCTTGAAACGAAACAAATAGAGAAAAATTATCAAAATTAACCTATACAATGATTCTACTGTGGTCTGGCATGTGATTGTTGAGTCTACCACCTGGACAAAAAATAAATGGACCTATAAACTGTGTAATAAGTGACAATCATGAAATGCCTGGAGTGATGTTTTGTCACACATCTGATCTTAATCGTGTTGGTGGTAGAACTGACATGGTCAGACTTCAGGCTAGTGCCCAAAAGCTTATAAAAAACTTTGTTTAGCTATATCTATCTTGAAACAGCAGAGAAAGTAATGCTGATCTTGAATATACTCTAAACCCCTGTTTGTGTTATACTGGGTCCTCGGGTTACGTTTCGAGTTTACGACGCTCACTCCCATAACTAGTTTGGTTGCGTGTGGCAGAAGAATATGCAGTATATGCAGAACACACAGCAATGCAGCGAATGACTGTGGAAGTTACCTACACCATTTAGACACTTAAAAGCGCAAGTGTTATTAAGTGGGGTGGTGGGGGTGGCGGCATAGTGGGTAGGATACCTGCCTCTAGACCAAGAGGTCATGGGCTCGAATCCCACCCTCAGCACACCACCACTGGGCTCCTGAGCAATACACTCAACCCCAAGTTGCTCCAGGAAGACTGTCCCCTGCAGTTAGGGAATGGAAGTTGCTTTGGATAAGAAGTATCTGGTAAATACTGTATATGTATGTCCTTTTTCTTTTTCTACGGCTTAGTTGTGCTTTTATGTTCTAAATTATGTTATTACTACTGTGTTAGGACCGCCAAGTGACTGTGACTAGGGTGTATTACGAACACCAAATTTCGCTTTACATCACTGTCGTAGGAACGGATGTGTGTCGTAACTCGAGGACCCCCGTATTAATAGTTAAATTCACTTATCTACAGTATTTATATCCAGCATTTGTGTATATAGCATATTGTATTTGATATTGAGTTCTTTATTGCTGAGTTTTTATTGGATTTATTCAGACTTTGTATTTTATGTTGTTGTGTCTCTGTTTGTCTGTGCAGTCGTAAGCAATTTCCATCATAAGGTTTCTGATTCTGATTCACTTTCCATTGGCTGTTTTGAAAATGTAATCTTACTGTAATCTTACTTACAATAAACTATTTAATGGTCACATTGTTAGTCTTTTGTTTCTTGTTGGTGGCTGGTTTCAAAAGTGCTGGGGATGATCATATTTCTATGATAAAATTTGCTCTTGTTGCTGTCGTTTTCCAAATACAGCTCTTAAATAGTTTTTAGAGCAATGCCTACAGTGCCCTCAGGAGGTCGCACTGGATATTTCTCTCAGGAGGCCAATTGTTTCAAGAAATGAGCAGCAAAATAGAAAAGCAATAGCAAAGTGGAAGCTACAGTTAATGAGGAAAGCCTCTATTCTGTGCTCGAAATCAGGAATCAGGAATTATCAAGCTGACAGTGGTCAATTTTACATCAGTCAGAGTCTGCATTTTACCCCGCGTACTGTGATGTGATGACTGTTCCTTTCTAACACACGCGGCCTGAGGAGTCTCCTGGTTTTTAGGAGGTTTTCTGATGCGTACTGTATGTAGCCAAACAAACATGAGTTGCGCATGTGGCTGAAAACCCAACAGAAACAGCTTATTCAAGCCGCTAAATGAATAGTTAACTTGCTGCGTATGGGAGAAAACACAGCATACCGCTTCTTTTTCCCTTGTTTTCGCGCATCACAGCCGGCAGCTGTACATTAATTTTGTATATACATGCTTTTTGTTCTTTGCTGGTAGATCCATGCCAAAAGATTAACTACACACACACACAAAACAATGCAGTGCATCATTATTAACTATTCTGGTTGTTTGTGTACTGTAATTTGCACATATAATTAATCTACTATAAAGTTCTTTCTTCACTAGTACTCATTATGGATGGTCCCAGTTAGGTTGTACTAGGTAGCAGGAGCTTGAACAGAATAACTTAAGCACAGTGAATTTGAATCTGTTGGATTAGCACCAGATTGGGCCTTGTTTCATGGCTGGCAGCGAGGTTAGATTTGAAAGAATACATTTGGATTCTGGGCAGCGTTATTTGCATATTTTAAAATGATGGGAAGAACAATTGATCAGGTTCTGTGCCCTGAAAAGTGAAATATGTTACATGCAAATGCCCTTTCTTGTTCCTTATTAAATTAGCACTAACTATGATGTTATTTCAAGCTAACTCGTACAAACTATTGCTTTTTGCATTTCATCTAACAACTATTTGCCTGGGGAAGATGAAAATTCAGATAGACGTATGATGATGAATGCATCCCACATCCACACAATAATCTGTGCCATAACCTGATGCTACTTTGTTGTGCAATTCCTCACTGGGTTGAAATCATTATTACTATGTGCATTATTATCCTATTATCATTGTGCAGTATTGTGCAATCTTCGTACTGTGATAAATAATTATCATTATGTGCAACATCTAATTATTATGTGCAATAGTTTTTACATGAGCAACATCATGTGGGTTCCAAATCATTTAATTATGTACAACATTTTATTATTAGGCAATGTGAAATAGAACTTCTTGTGTCAATCACTATGAAATCAAATGCCTTAATGTTGCCCTTTAAAATTACCTTAATTAATTTTGGGAAAAGGACACAAATGAAGGCTGATTAAGGGGTAAAACCACTGAATTTTCCTCCTACTTTTTCAAACTTGACACTTAAATTATAGAACCTCCTGAATGTAAGATTGAGGGGTTTCACACTCATGCCTTAAATCTAAGGGGGTTGTTTTCACAAATGAACGGCCTCTTAATTAACATTAAGGGGTTTGGTGTATTTTCAGGGGTAAATTAAGGCAGGGCTAAGCACATTTTAAGTACACTGTGTTTCGTAGTGATAGTGAATAAAACTTACATACTACTCTACTAAATGCATATAGATCTCTACTAAATGCAGTCAAGTACTCCTAACCCACATTTGTGTTACTAGTAAATCACTTAACTGTAACTTACTTATCTCTAGTATTTATAGCCCGCATTTGTGTGTATAGCATGGCGCATTTTCGTATAGCATAGCTTATTTTTAATACATTTATTTAGACTTTATATTTCATATTGTTCTTGTCTCTGAGTCTGGGTGTCTGTACAGGTGTAACATAAGCAGTTTCCTCCAGGATCAATAAAGCTTTGTGATTCAGATTCTGTTTAAACCTGTACTGTTTCGAAAGGTACCGTGCTCGTAATGAAACTGTGTGTTATTACACCGCTGCTCCTCTAGATGGCACTGTCACACCAGAGATCTCTTGCTTGTAGACACGCAGGCGTTCAACAAACCTACCCCGAGCATACAGCACCCACAGTTAAATAAGCAACACGCAAATAACAAATATGGGTATGTCGGAGTGATTTCCAGTGCTGTGTTATAAAGAAATAACGGATCCTGTGTTTGTAAGGGGTTTACTTTAATCTCCTTCATGGCAGTTGTCTGGATATTATTTGAATCAAGGCTTCTGCCGTAAATGAGAATTGTTATTAACGGTGTCCTCCAGCAAGAGGTGCTTTGCGTTCACTTTCACAAATAGACTTGCCAGTTAATGGTTTTCCCTCCAGGACACTGTATCTAGAGCAGCCTTGTTGTTTCAAATGACAGCTTCTCAAACAATGATTTATGAATTATTCAAAGCTTTTTAGATGTAATTGTTCTCCCATTTTGCGGAGAAGCTCTGGTTTTCTATATAAGGATTTTTTTTTTGTAGTCCACTAGCTACCCTGGGGAAGACTCCAAAAAATTGTCTTGAACTTTCAGTTATTCTTTTTAGAATGTTGGATTTCTTTTTAGATTCATGCCTTGGGGTTTGGCCCATAACTTCTTTGAGGATTATGTTTTTTTCTTCTTTGCCTTAAAAATTGATTTACAAAACACATACATTATTAAGATCATGGTATAAAAGGAGGAGTGTTAAAAAGCAAAAAAAAAAAAAAAAAAAAATCTGTTTACTTTGTTATTTATAAAGACACTCGGATTCATTAAAAAAGAAGAAGAGCTCTAATCTAATCATCAGCTATTATACTAGTGCATTGCTCATTGCGTTTTCTCTCAGAGCTCAGAAAGACGCTGTTTGCATATTTAGCACTGAGTTTCCACAGAGTCCCATTTTCATGCTAAGTCCCACACTCAGGCATGGGCGCAAGGACATATTTCAACAGCACTGGCCAGCCCAGTCTGGCAATTGTGTTAGCTGGGACAGTGGATTACAGATCCCAGCAGATGTCGAAAGATTTCGCCAGAATTGGAGGACTGAGGCCACATTGGCAAAAGCAAAGAGAGAAGAGCATCTGTCCGTAGAGTCTTTTGAAGACATGCTAGTAACCTCCCCAGCCTTCAGCAGCCTCCTGAGCTGTCAACACCGTGTAATTGCTTCTTTTGTTATTTTTAACATATAATGATAGTCATCTGTATGTTCTAACCTTTGAAAATGGTAACAGGGCAAGCAGCTGACCTGTAGACCTAAATTTAACACAGGATTTTAAATATTACAAGCCGTATGTCAAAGGCTAGCCTTCAGTTTTGTTTTGGTTTGGGTTGTATTTTTTAAATACATCCAAACTTAAGGTTATAGCATTTGTTTTGCCTTTTTTTTGTTGCCGTATCTCTGTCGTCATTGTTCACAAAAATGCTCTAAACTTGCATTATCTCTGCAGCAGTATATGTGCAGACTGGAGTGGTTACTGCTTCTGAAGTAAGACATTCTTGACCTAGCTGATGTCAAATTACTGGTCTAGCAAGTTACCATAGTTACCACAGAAAAGCAATGCAAGCTAATATGCTAACCTTAGACACCCGGTTGGCAGGTGCTTTTTTTGATGCGGTGTTTGAGACGCGAATGGGAAAAAAAGGGGGAGCTGATGGACCAGTGGCTGGAAGGTTGTGGGTTCAAATCCCAGGACTGCCAGTGGCACCACTAAGGTCCCCACACACTGCTCCTCAGGCGCTGTGGTGAATGGGTTAAATACAACGAAAGACTTTCACACTGTGTGGTGTGTTCACACGTGGTTATAAGGGGCCACTTTACTTCATCACCAGATCCTTCACACTCTAGAAACACTTCAGTCTGCTTGGCACACGGCTCTGAGGTCATGTTCGTAGTCCTTTGGAATGAAATGTTGACTGCATATCGTCACACTTAACTCTTTGTCTTATGGAGCATTATCTTGATGTTAGACTTCTGCTATAAATTTACACTCAGTAATGGCACGAACAGCCGCCACTGTTTTCATGCATAGTACACAGTTATCGAGGACTGAAAAACAAGCTGTGTCTTAGTATCTGTCTCACTCTGCGCTCAGGTAAACACACTCCTTTAGTGAGTTGGGACATTACCTGGAAGTGTCTGAATAGACGGCTGGTTGAAGCTGTCTTTGTAGATAAAGAAGACCTCAGTATGAAAAGATATGTGAATATTTCAGCTTGTGGTGGGCCAATTCGAATCAGTCTTGCATAATACGCTTTCAGCGAGCCTGAATATTTAGGCTGTGTGGGACAGAACAGTGGTGAAACACCCCTTGTAGCTTGTTTTATTACTAATGATGTGTTTATGAACAAATGTTGGAGCCATTAGCAATTCGATCACCTTCTCAAGCCCAACAAGTAGCAACATAACCTGATGCTACTTTTTTGTACAATGTCGTATTGGGTTTAAATCGTTATCCTTAAATGCAAATAACAAACAGGCAGCATTTGATATTCTTTCTATGTTTTGCAAGATGGAGTTAAATTTAGATTTCACATGCTTACCAGGACTGATTTGCAGTGCAGTCTGATTGATGAGGGCGCAGAGGCACTCAAGAGCAATTTGTACATTGGGACACTGTAACATAAGGCTGAGCCCGTAGTCCTCTGAACAAAACGATCATCTGAGACACCAAAGGTTACTCCCAAAAAGGTTCTGACATAACATGTAGACAAACTATGCTTTATATTTATACCATAACAGCCAGCCTGTTAGCACAGCATGTGTATGTACTGCTATAAGAAATTCCTTCCAAATGTTAACGTTTATGCCTTTCATATGGAAATTCCATCACAACCCCTGTATTCTTCACAACACTCTCCCTGTATTTCACACCAGTTACTAGCCATATTTGAAAGTTTTTTTTCCTTTATAAATAATGTCCTCATTGCTATTTCCTGGCTTTTTGAAAATGTTAATAAGAGAGACACATGAGAATTGAGGAAGTTGTGTTTTACCGCAATCATTGTTAATCCACATGAGGATCACAAAATCATGTCTCCTATGAACACATTTTTGGATGGTTTAAATGGGTCATCACTGCTCTTCACTGTAGTTTTGCAGTATAATACTGACACTGATGCTTGGCTCAAGCTATAAATAAGGTGTATTATTATGTGAGTATAGTATTATATAAAACATGAAATACTTTTTTTGCATTTAGAGAGATTTGATTTGATAAGTAACCTAGAAAACCTATAACTAAGATCAATAAGACAAATTCAGATGATGGACGCATAGCCATTTGCCTCTGGTACGATTACTAGGCTAAAACATTAATTAAAACATTCATTACTTTGTTTGGTACATGGTTGTTTTATCGTTGCTCAACTTTCTGACAGCACATGCCTGGTTCATTTCAGTAAAGGAGGACTGCTTTCACGACTGTTTGATCCAGTCTTCACTTGCCATGTGCACTATTCTATGTCTAAAAAGAACAAAGCATATAAATAAAGGCCTGCGCACCGTCTAGTTGATGTAAAAATGGCTGACGAGCGATGCTGCCTTAAATGAGCCTACTTTTTGAATGCCACTGATTAAATGAGTAATGACAATTCCTTCATCCCCCTTTGATCTTGGAACAATGAGTTGAGGCCCACACTCCAGTAGCACGTTGCATTTACACATTCTCTAACTACAGTGACCTAGTTGGAAAGAGTGTTAAGTGGGAACTGAAATGTACACAGCTGCAGTAAGCCCTTCATTACTGATTCCAATCTCGTAGCACAATGACCACAGGGAGAAGATTCTTAGATTAAATTATGCTGGGTAGAGCATGTTGTTCAGTGAGCAGTAGAAGGCGCTCCACTGACTCTTCTTAAGAGTTCCTCTAAGCAGTTGAACAAAGGAGCACAAAGCCTTAGTGAGATCTTTCTGGTTCATGTAAGGTAGACAAGTATGACTGAGAGGTTTTTGTTAGATCGAGTAGATCATTTGACATATTACCCCCTGGCTGGTCTACTGGTTGGTGAGAGACAAGGTTGCAGGTTCCAATCCAACTTTTTTGGTGGCGAGGGAGTTGGCCCTGCAGTCGGAAAGGTTGCTTCAGTTGGGTTAAAGGCAGAGAACTCTTGGTGCATATATATATATATATATATATATATATATTGTGGCAATAGATATATTTTTTCTGGACGTTTTCATGCAAGGGGACTCAGGGTGGGCTGTATCCGACCTGAAAGCACTTTTTTTTTCATTCCACACCAGGGCAGAGCCCCCGTGCTCCAAGTGCGATTTCTCCGCAATGCACTCCAGGAGACCTTTCCAGCGAGCCCTCATTGTACTTTTGACTCGCAGCCTTCCAAGTTACATATCTCAGCAAGGAATTCAAATTAAATAAGGTGAATACGGGTTTACCTTTACATGCATTAAATTGAGTTTTAAATTAAATTAAAGTGTTCTGGGTGTATATTTGGGGGCATGTTTTTACACTATAAAAGTAGGCATTTTTTACCAAAACAAAAACAAAGTTTTTTTACTATATGCGGGTGCTCTTGGAACGTAACCCCCGCAAAAAGTGGTGTATATATATATACAAAAACTGTATATATATATATATATACATATATGTACCTAATTTATTCATTCAAAAGTGCATTGCGCACCTGTATTTTTAAAAGACTGCTATATGAACAAAAGTGCAATAACTTTTGGTTTGCAAACACTTTAAACGAATAAGGAGCTTTTTAACAGCAGTGTTTCCTTTAACACAGTCTCACAGCTGCAGTTCAAGAATTTCTTGTAAATTTCAACTTAAATATTAATGTAATCAAATCAAATATAAAACCAAAGCTATTTGCCACTGCAGGGCATTCACTTTTACTCCAGTTTGAAAAACAAGTTCCCCTCAGAATCCAGAGCATTATAGTATCGGCAAAGGGAGATATGAAAGTCTATGGAGTGTCTCTGAACGTCATTAAAGTCCCTGTAGGTGTAATGGTCAGGCGCCCCATTATTTTTGTCCATTTAGTGTTTGTTGGCTTGTGGGCATTTGTATTGTCCATCATAAGAATTTACACAAAAGTTTCCTTTGAAATCTAGAATATGATGTGGAATCTGGCTCTTTTTGCTGCTATACTCTTCTGGGAAGTCTTTACACTATGGTTGGAACATTGCTGAGAGGATTTGATTGTGTTCAGCCACAACAGTAGGTACTGATGTTGGATGAATAGTTCCTGGAACATAAGGCCGGACCCATTATAGCAGCTGCAAAGAGGAACCAACTCCATATTGAAGCCCATATACACACACATACATACATATTAGTGCTGGGCTGTTAACGGCGCGAGACTCTTATCGCGTGATAAAAAAAAAAAGGCCGTTAATCTATTCACAAAGTTGGGTTGGGAGCTGGGTCTATACTACGCAAGCTATAATGACTTTCACCTTGATAT
>JBBPDC010000084.1:17167432-17177877 GCA_037974485.1 Hemigrammopetersius urotaenia | reverse complement strand
CCATCCATCCATCCATCCATCCATCCATCCATCCATCCATCCATCCATCCATCCATCCATCCATCCATCCATCCAAGTCTGTCCTAAACATACTATCTTTAATACTCTCATCAGCATAGGAGAAGACAAATATGTTTGCTTTGTTGCTTTATGTTTATTACTGAGAGTCAATACTGTAAAAAAAACAACAATTCAAACAATAGTCCTGCACATCCACACACACATATACGTATTTATATTTTTTAATTACGATTAATCACATGATTTTCTGCGATTAATCGCATTGTTATATGCGAAATAAAATAATTAATTCAAAAGTACTTCTATATAAACAAAAGTGGATAACACTTTAAACGAACACTTTAAACAAATAAGGGGCTTTTTAACAGCAGTTTCCCTTTAACACAGACACACAGCTGCAGTTACAAACATGTACTTAAATGTTAATGTAATCAAATCAAATATAAAAACCAAAGCTATTTGCCACTACAGGGCGTTCACGTTTTATCTAGCTGGTTATTGAAAAACGAGTCCAGAGCATGGGGCCGCAACCATTATAGCAGCTGCAAAGAGGGACCAACTCCATATGAAAGTCTATGTATCTGAATGCAGCGTTATTAAAGTCACATTTGGTGTAATGGTCAGGCATCTTATATGGACAAAAGTAATGGGAGCACT
The DNA here is from genome assembly GCA_037974485.1 of Hemigrammopetersius urotaenia. Classification (NCBI taxonomy): domain Eukaryota; kingdom Metazoa; phylum Chordata; class Actinopteri; order Characiformes; family Alestidae; genus Hemigrammopetersius; species Hemigrammopetersius urotaenia. The sequence goes on along the minus strand of JBBPDC010000084.1, from coordinate 17,177,199 downwards.
GTACGTGTAAGTAAACAATGCGTTAATGCAATGGTAACGCGTTAACTTTCCCAGCCCTAATATATATTACACCTTTGTTGGTCAACCCTCACCTGTGTATGTGGATCCCAGTTCTGCCTGTGCTATTCATCAGTGTTGTTGTGGTTTCTTTGTTTTTGTTAGTAAGTTTGAGTAATAAAGGGGTCCGGACAAGTGCAAGAGCGAGAGACCAAAGCAATGCATGTGCAGTGGGGGCGTGGCTGAGGGTCTAAACAAACAGAAAGCACGTGTACAAATAAACAAAGACAAGGTGTGACAGTACAGTGTGAAACACAACAGGGAGTGACGGATATGGAACAAAACAGGATGTGATTTTAACTCATAACATGCCCATTCTAACAAAACCTGGACAGCTTAATGATGTCTATTATGTCATTTGGCTAGTCATTCCACAGAGTAAATAGAAAATATGACCTTGGTACCTATGTTATTGCTGACACAGGGCAAAAAACAACCATTCAGCTGCACGTGTGCATTGTTTCAACTGTAGTGTCAAAGGAGATCATAAGAAGTGCTTGTGACAAGCTGACGAGGTGACAGTTGTCTGAATGCTTTCCATCTAAACCGGCACCCCTCTGTCCCTTGCCACATGGCAAAGCCTGCCTCCTGTCAGCGCCAAGGTCACACCACAGCTGCCTTTTGCAGAGTTCAGCACAAGCGTGACTTTGAGACGAGGTAGATGTGAGAGTGACAGTCAGCCCAGGCTTAAATGATGAAGGCATCTTTTAGGTGCCACTTTACATCTACCCGTATAAAGTGTTTATGAATGATAATCAGGTTGTTAATTAGGTTGCAGACAGTTTATAAATCATTAATAAGCAGTTATAAACAAGTTATAACAGGGGTCATACATTGATGCAGGCTCACTAGATCTGGTGTTTTTATGGTCGTCCCAAATAGTGAGCTTGCAGCAATGTATGACCACTATATCCCTTAATAAGTGTTACCAGGGTTTATTATATAAGGTTTGGACTTGGCCCCTTAGTTCCAATGAAGGTTCTTTCTTGTTCCTGCATGACTGTGCCCCTGTGCACAAAGTGAGGTCCATAAAGACCTGGCTTGACCAGTTTGGTGTGGAGGTGCTCCAGTGGCCTCCACAGAACCAGGGCAGAATCCAGGCCATCTTATCCAACACCAGTGCCTGACCTCAAAAATACTTCTCTGATTGAATAGACACAAATCCCTTCAGATGTATTTCACAATTGTGTGGAAAGCCTTCCCAAAAGAGTTGGGCTGTTATTGCTGCTATATTAATGCCCATTGCTTTGGAAAGGGGATGGAATGGGGCAGCTGGGGGGTTAGAGAGATGTCCCTGTCACAGGAAGGTCATGGGTTCGAATGCCAGGACTGCTAGTGGCACTACCGGGGTACCTTTGTACCAGGTAGGCCTACTGCTTCCCGGATGCTGCGTTGATGACTGTCCACTGCTTCACTTGGTGAATGGTTTAAATGCAGAGAAAGAATTTCACATTGTTCATATTGTGTGCTGTGCTGTGTTCATGCATTACTTAACTTTTACTTAGCAAGCTCATATGGTCAAGTGTCCACAAACCTTTGGATATACTCTGCACACTCACAGCCGTGGTTCCGAAGCTCCACTGTTTGCTATTTGTGCTCTAAAAGATAATTCACAAGAGGTGGCAGTTCAGTTGACAGGTTTGGAATCCATGCGCTCAATAACAGATCAGGAGTCTACCAAGCATGAAATGAGGGTTTCTCTGTCCACTGGAGAATTTGATTGAGTTGATCATGGTGGTGTTTGTTTTCCTTCATCGCAAGAAGGAGGCCTCTTGTTGATTTGGGATCTATGAGTTGAGCTTCAGGATGAGGAACTTCTTACCAAACAGTGTAGGAGATTGCTAACACTAATTCGATTACAAGGGAAGAGTTGAGTAAACAAAAAGCAAAGCTTACTACTTACTTACTTAGCACACAACCGGGCTTACGTTTGGTCTCAAAAGTGAGAAAATGCAATTTGCAGGCATCTGCTTGATGTACGTTTTCACCTTTGTAAAGCAGGTGCTAAAAACTCACTTTCACAGGCGGCGCCGAGCTGAGAAAAACATAGAGGAGGTGGTATCTTCTCCTCGTTAAAAGACAAATCCCATGCTTCGTAGCTTCCAGTCACAAGATGTTTGTCACATGTTTGAGATGCATGACTTACAGTATGAATCCATTTCGCTGGCATATTACAATATTACTGTCGCCATTAATCAGTTATGAATTCGTCCCAAAGACGTTTAAAACATAATCGAATCATCCAAATAGCAAACGCATAACTGTTCATATCGGAAATCGTAGAACAATTCAATACAACAGTGTAACTGATGGTTAACATTGTTAAATAACTGATGGGTGGACTTGAAATAATATCCTCTGAATCTGAACACTTTGACTAGAATCCTGAAGTTTCATTATTATATCAGTTTAATGCACATTATGTTGAGTGTGTGGCAGGCAGTTGTGCTGTGAAAGAAAATGGTACTGACATTGTTCTGGTCAGGAAAGCATCCATTGCCCTCAGGAATCTGAAGTATGATAAAACGCTGTGGGCTTCTTGGTCAAATATGGTAATTTTGTTGGTCAGTCTTTGCATCATGCAAAAAATCTTATGACAGTTGTCTGCTTAAATTATGCAGATTTGTTGGAGATTGGATGTCTCTAGTTGCTGCTGCTGCTGCTGCGGTGGAGGCTCTACTTATATTAAAGTCAGGACGGGTCTCATCATTAAAGTTTACATTATGAAGTGTTTCTTTTGTAAAGCTGTAAATGGCATTACATTATAAAATACAATCTCCACTGCAGTCTTTTTCACTGTTAAGGAGCTTTTTAGCAACACGTTTTTTCTTACACTATACGTGGACTAGTTTATGAACAACTTTAAAATAAAATGCATGTTTCTCAAAAGCTCAGATTGCAAAAGTTTGTCAAACAAACATGAAAATAAACTTGATATAAATTTGCTGAGTATAATAAATACGATGCTAAACAACAATCAAAGTCCTACAAATAACAGTTATAGAGAATTTTAATGATTAAACTGACCTATAAATAGCCCAATCACAGTTGGTTGATCACAAAGGACAGTCTACGGTGAGTAAAAGAGGCCTTTATGAATGATGTTAATGGGGGCATACAGCCAAATGTAGCCAGAAGTCTTAACAATTACCATACTTGTGACTTTCCAAAAACGCATTTTATAAAAAGAAATTGTATGCCTTTACTGCAGAGTAACAAATGAATACATAATCTAAAAATGTACCCAAAGTAGAGGGGAGAAAAATGTTATGTATTACTATTACTATAGATGTGGAGGTAGCTCAGTGGGTAGGACACTTGCCTCCAGACCAAGAGGTCATGGGTTCGAATCCTACCTTCAGCAGACCACTATTGAGTCCCTGAGCAAGACCCTTAACCCCAAGTTGATCCAGGGAGACTGTCCCCTGTAGTTAGGGAATGGAAGTCGCTTTGGATAAAAACATCTGATAAATGCCGTAAATGAAATGGTGGATCTGTCTTAAACCCAAAAAATGTTCAACAGTTCTATTGAATGTATTCTTGTTGCGAGGATGCTGGGATTAATGTGTAGATAGTCTCTTTGTTTGTTTGGAGTGTTTTCATAACTGTAGAACATGTTTCTGCAGAGAGTTGCGTGAATAGCTTAAAACTGATTGTGAGCAACAGCAAATAAACTGAAATATGAATATAGGAGTCTTTTTGTGAAGTTACTAGAAGTTAACGTGATTATGTTTGAAAATAGTTCATGGAAAAGTCTACATGCTTGAACCAATTTAACATCTAGACAAAATCAAGTCATTTTAGGATTTAAAAAAATGTAATTAGTAGTTTGTGAGTATTCCAGTTCTCCTTGACACTACTAAAAAAAAAAAACGTTTGCCCAGAATAGCACTTCTTCTAGACCTACAAACCCTGGAAGCAGCTGGACTTGTTGTGAATTTGTGTAGGAAGGCCCTAATTGAACGGGTCAGCTCACAGTTCAAATTTACCATCAATTTACAGCCAAAAATCCCCCGAGGCTGTGAAAAAAAGAAGAAATCTAACTAACAGTAATGCTTATATTTGGCATGTCGAGGGGGGGGGCAGATAAGGTCAAGGATGAGACAGGCTAACAAAGGCACACTGTATGTAACCCTGCAGGGCTTTGGTTCGTCTTTGGCAAAATCTGGGAATATAAATGCAAAGATGTAAAGTGCGTTCACTAACAGGCAAGCTTACTGCTACTTTGCTTGCAGGGTATATTCAAATTAGAGTGAGATGTTTGAGGACCTTCTTCTTTTAATGATGGTGGGCATGTTTGTGTTATTAGATTAAACGAGCTGGTTTAACAGAAATACAGACAAGAGCAAAATAAATGGTCAACGCTTGGTATGATACATTGGAACAGCTTGAATAAAGGCATGATTCAAGAGCGAATGCACATTTGTGATGCTTCCCAGTCTCCATTTTGATGATGTGCTTGAAATAAACAGCTCTGTACATTAGCAGAGTGTGATACAGCAGTATAAAACACAGTAAGCATTCTTCAACACGTTTTACATCATGGCGACTTTAATTCGGCCCATTTTATTACACGAACACAAATGTTCCAATGCAGGTCAACCTTCGCCCTAAATCCTATGCTGTCATTCTTAAAGAATGCATAGAGCAGGAAAGCTACATTTTATATCTTCCTATCAACTGAAGACGTACAAATGTAAGGCAGTAAAAAGGAAATTTCGAGAAAGTGAATTAAGGCAGGAATGAGCAGTTAATGGTGAATGATTGGCTAGGCATGCATCACACAAAAGAAGCTCTTAGGAATAGGGACAAGGCCTTCTTCACTGACCAAGAGCAAGAAGTGGGAGCAGAGAGAGTGAGAGAGGGCATAATAAGAGTCAGACCTCTACATCCCCAATGCAATTACAATTCAGCTGCATCTGGCCCTTCAGCAGTCGGCAACTTTGTGCCGGGCGGCCCTTCACTTGGATCTGTGTGCACTGCATTACCTTCTCTTTGATGTCGTCGTGGTATGTACATCATTTCTCCAGATGCAAAAGGCAGAACTGTATTAATACATGCCTCCTGCCCTATAGCCACACTTACTTTAAATGCCTTTATTGTGTATAGCAAGTGCCAGTGTGTAAAGTTGCAATTGGTACACAAATACACTGCACGTGATGTTTATTCACCAAAACGGCTCAGAGGACAGCAGCTAGAAACGGCTACAAACACTTCTACCTGTTTCTAATGAAATATTATTAGAAGGTCTCTCACTATTTTGATGTGAGTTCAGGACTGAACGGGTAAGAGAAACTGAAATGATAAAAGGCATAGTAATTTTAATTTTGTTAAAAGCATACAAAACTGAACTGACTACAACTGACAACTGACTCACTTAGTCACAGAGGCTGGAAAGTCAGCAACACAGAGATAACTAGTTGAGCTTATGTCCCTTTAAATCGACACAAGCTACTATTAAAATGTCACTTATTAGAAAACAATCCCAATGTTGCAAAAATCAACTCAAACCTGAGGTAGTAGACCTTCAGTCTGAGCACTCTCTGGAAAGATTCCAGACTTCATGGTTTCGCAACCAAGTATTAAAAACGACAATACATGGGAGTAAGAACTACAACGATTTTCATAAACAGGCCCAACATTTTTAGGAGCACACAACAGTACATTTAGTATGATTGTCAGTTTGTCCAATTATTTTTAAGCCCCCAAAAATGTATGAAAATGGTTGCAATTCTTACTCTGTTCACTCGAATCAGATGTAAATATATTTACCTATATATTTATTCATATAAATACTCAAATTAAAGCGTAGAGTCTGGTAGAAAGTTTGGACAAGAATGTCCATAGGACTTGACTGTATTTTTTTTTTTTTTTTAAACCATTTGTCATACGTGAACACACCACTGCACACAGTGTGAACAGCATGAAAATCAACCTCTGCATTTAACCCATTCACCAAGTGAAGCAGGGGGCAGCCAGGAACACGGCGCCCGGGGAGCAGTGCGTGGGGACGGTACCTTGCTCAGGGTACCTCAGAGGTGCCTAGCGGTCTTGGGGATCGAACCCGGACTTTCTGGTCGCAGGGCGGATGCCTTAACCACTAGGCTACCCAACTGCCCCTAATTCACCCATCTAATTCTATGTCATCAAGATATATTTTGCATTTACGTTTACAACATTTAGCTGATGCTCTTGTCCAAAGCGACGTACATCAGTGCTCAAGTAGTCCACATCTGTTTCCTAAACCTGTAAAGCAACTTAAATCCATGTCCACTATTCAGCCAAAATACTGCACGTCCGGTGCACCTGGACAACATCTGTCAAATAACACCTAAACAGCACCTGCCAAAGAATACCTGAACAACACAAGTCATAGAAAAGTCAGGAGTTAAGAAGAGAGTAAGGAAAAGGTGGGTCTTCAGGCGACGCTTGAAGACAGTAAGGGATACCGCAGATCTGATTGGAAGAGGAAGTTTGCTGCACCACTGGGGGGCCAAGACTGAGAAGAGTCTTGACGCATGTCTCCCTCTTCTTTTGAGCGGTGGAGGCTCGAAACGAGCCGTGCTTGAAACCCTGAGAGGACGAGAAGTGACACTTTGTTTGATCAGTTCTGTTACGTATGTGGGTGCAAGTCCATTCTTGGCCTTGAAAGCAAGTGTAAAGGCTTGAACTTGCAGTGTTTGTTAACTTCAGTGGAAGTCCAGCCAGTAGAGAGTTGCAGTAGTCCAGGTAGGAGATGGGGTGTATCTGGCTATTGACAGTGTCGAATGCAGAAGAGAGGTCAAGGAGGGCGGAAGACAGGTTGGCTTATCTAGCCACATGAAGTTCTCAGGAGATGGCGAGTAGAGCAGTTTCAGTGGAGTGTGCTGTCTTGAATCCAGACTGGTCCAGAAGCCTGTTTAGAGAGAGAAACAAGTTGATTTAGTTATAAACTGCACGTTCCAAGACTTTAGAAAGGAAAGAGAGAAGGGATACCGGTCTGTAGTTGTTGAAATCTGAAGGGTCCAGCGAGGGTTTTTCAGAACCTGTGTGACCACAGCAGACTTGAAAGCAGATGGAATGTGACCAGTCATCAAAGAGCCGTTGATGTAGGCAATGTGCGGGATGAGATCTGATGATATCATCTGAAGTGTGCTCGATGGGAGAGGGTCGAGTGGAGACATGGCAGGTCTGCTGGATGTCAGGAGAAGTGACACTTCCTCAGGAGAGAGTGGTGAGAAGGCATGAAACTTGTCAGCATGGTCTGGTCTCTGGGCGGCAGGCAGCGTGGTGGTTGGAGGAAAGGATCTTCTAACATTGTTTATCTTGTCAAAGAGTCTTCTGGTGAGAGATCTGGAGATACAGGGAGAGAAGGAGATTTGAGAAGGGATGAAAAGGAGGCAAAGAGCTTACGAGGGTTAAATGCGGATTCTTCTTTTTAAAATATTGAGATATTAAATATATACTATCATCCAGCATTACAAGGTCTTCATATCATACTAGGAACTGGTGCAAGTGCATAAGATATTTATTCTATGGTGCCTCTGTAGTCGCTTCTCATGGCAATTGAGTACTTCCCTTATTTAAGTGTGGGTTTGTGACTCTGCCATAAAGAGGTTTTATTTGGTGCTCCGTTACTGTGTTACTGTTTTTGTCTTGCTTGGTAGAATAGAGTTATTGTCTTTTAGGCTTTGTCATGTGGCTAGTTTTATTTGGTAGCTTCATTTTAAGACAGCTATAGGATCTGTCACAGTACATAAGGGCTTGCTCCGGGCCTATCAGTGAAAAAGCCACACATAGAAGATTACATTCAGACTTTTTTGATGATATATAATGATATAACGATTCACAGGGCTTTGCTGAAACACCAAGAGAAACTCCTGAACTTCAACATGATGCTGAACAATTATAACACATTTAATCATGGAGCCTGGTGACAAAGCCATACGCAGAGAACAGTTTTCTAGACTGTTCTGCCGTTTAGCCATTATATTCTTTGCATGTTGTTTCTCATTGTTAAAATAAATGGATAATATAAAGAGCTTTAAGTTAGAGAATGGGCAAATACTTTTATTTCTATGTAGAGCTTTGCACTGTTTGCATAGAAAATACAGCTGAAAAGCATTGGCTGACGAAATGTGGGTCACGTTATCCATACAGTTATACGATCCTGGCCTTGCTTGTCTTTCTGATAGGAGAACTTTTAAATTCAAAGCAGCTCCTTATCAAACTTGTGTCTTGGGGAAATTGTAAAATCAGCTTCTCGCCCCAAATAATGCCTCTTCTCTTTTGCATAAACGATCGGTGGTTAAATTATTCTCCGTTAATGGATTTTACACAGCACCAAAGTGACTTAGCAAGACAGAAAACGTGGCAAATTTGACATTGCGAGCGTGTATGTGACAGAGAGCGAGACAGAGAGAGACGGAGAGAAAGGTGTAAAGGAGAAAAGCAGCCAGCTGTGTCTCAGTCAGAAGGAGAACAGAGCAAGTCTTTCACAATAGCGGGATCAGAAGGGGTCACGCAGAATCACTCCAAGACAATTAATCAGCGGCGTTCCCTTCACCTTGGCTCATGGGCACTTTGAGCTGGCAGCTGGCCAGCACCCAACAGTATCCCGCAGTGTGTCTTAAGAGAACCTCAGGAGCTCGCGCTTGCACTGTAGGGAACAGCAGCTCACTACGCAGACTTCTAACAAAGTGAAGTGCCCAGAATGCTAACTATCTCTATTTCCTTACACTTTCCTCATAATGAAATTCTTTCCCATAGCCAAGCCCAGCCTCAGCATTGAGAAACTTTGGTAGACTGCACAATAAGCAGAGATACTTTGTTTTTCTATTGAATGGTACAGTGCTTGATCTCTAGATGAATGAGGTGGTTCAATGCTAACTGTCATCCTGTGCAATACGCAGTGTTTATTTGACGAATACTCAAGTAGTCAGAATCAAGTCAAACAAATCAAATACACTACTGAAAGAAGATAAACTGTTGATCAGACTTCCAGAAAGACACACATATAACTGTAGGATAATTAAAAATGATCATGATCATAATGCATGTTGCAAAGTAATTATTTACCATTTATACATACAGTCAACTCCTGAAATTGTTGGAGGTTTTGCTCCAAGAGTCCCTGCGAATTGTGGAAAACCATGAATTTGTGATGTGGTGAAAATGCCTATAAATGCCAAATTTTATAATCTAAACCCTAACTATGCCCCAAAATATGCTCTTTTATTTCATTTAAAACTCACCTTAATACATTACCCTTTAAAAAAATTAAAGGTAAACTTGAGAAAGCTCCACGCAGGATGTGGGATGTATGATGTGGGAAAGCTGGACTGCATCTGCCAGAGACGTGTCACAAAGCAGCAGCCAATCAGCAGCAAGGAAAAATGAATAACGCTCTCGGATTGGCTACTTTCAAACCAACCGCCTCTGAGTACAGCGGTATTTCACTATCCCAAAACAAGTTTTCATATACGGTTGCTTTGTGTTCTCTTGACAGTACCGACTTTGTGGGGGTCGACTGTATAAATATATATCGAGTGTATATATATATATATATATGTATGGAATACAACGTGTCACTTCTCGTCCTCTCAGAGCTTCAAGTACAGCTCGTCTTGAGCCTCCACCGCTCAAGAGAAAAGAGAAACATGCGTCAAGACTCTTCTCAGTCCTGGCTCCCCAGTGGTGGAATGAACTCCCTCTTCTGGTCCGATCGGCAG